>CM068370.1:283473145-283790825 GCA_034769895.1 Magicicada septendecula | reverse complement strand
TTAGTAATTTTAATTTGTAATACTGTATAAAATTAAGTTCTGTCATACTATAATTTTGCTCGTTCTCTTTAATGATAATTGGAAGAGATGTAAACGAAACTTTCAGTAAGTCTTTACAATATACAATGATACATACATTATGCACGCACACAACTCACATACACGAACACGTTCACCCAAATATTTAATTGTTCCGTTGTGTTTGACAGTTTCTTTTGTATTTTCATACACAGGTCCTGAGAGATGACAATAAATATTGTCGAAACGGTCAACGCAAAATAGTTAAAATTTGTGTTATTTTTTGACCGATCCTCACTAACCATCCACTAAAAAATTCATTGATTGACGGTCACTATACATTTAAGGATTATTTGAAAGACTGACAAGATACCCATTGGGGTACCCATTTATAACGAAAATCAGAAGAATGAATACTTTTTATTTTTACCGTATATTTGCGTTATGCAATGAATACCAGATTTTATTTTTGTAATAATAAAATTAATAATAAGACTTGTTATTTTATTTTATGTGATAAAATAGCATTTATTAGTATAATTATTTGTATGTGACGAGCAAATAAACCGCATTGGTTTTCCAGTTTTTTTTGTTTTTTTTTTCTTTTTGAGAGAGAGGTTGAAGACTGTCTTGACCAAGAAAAGTCAATCTATCTACGTCTTCGAACATTTAATAAATATTGATTTTTCCAACGTCAGATGCTTCATTGCGTTTGATTTTTACATTTTGGTTCCGGTTTTTCAGAAAAACGTTTTATAAGTTCAACGTGTTCAAAATTACTAGATTTTTAAATTTAAGTTAACAAATAAGATCTAAAATCCTTCTGAAAATGTATTTATAATAACAAGAATATGTTTGTCCTTTCTTTGATATGATCTTGTATATCACGGCTCAGTCATGTACGAAATGAAGTAATAAGGAAGCAATCAAGTGTGAAAAAATATGTTAATGAAATAATTGAACAACATAGGTTAATGTGGTACGGATAGAGACAGCGGTTAGGCAACGAAAGCTAGCCTAAAACGATATTAGAATACCATCCTTGCAATTGTAGAAATTGAGGGTAAACCTTGAAGAACTTGGAGAGTGGGATGTGGAGGTGGATATGAGGAGCAGGAATTTAGAGGAGACTGACTGGTAAAACCAAAATTATTGGCGGTAGAAATACGGGGGTGCGTTGAATATCGCAGGCTCCCTGCAAAAACTCCCTGCAAGCTTATGTTATTAGCTCGTTGCGTATAGATCTTAAGCAAATGTTTCCGAAGTACAGGGAAGCATATTTAGATAGTGTCTTCACAAGTATTAAAATACTAGTTTCTTGAACCATGTAATCTTTCCGTAGATGTGGCAGATTTCTTACTATATGCCAGACTTCAATAACGTTGCTCCATGGGATTCTCTTAAGTTATAAGAGTAAATATATCGGTAATACTGTAATTTAAGAGTTATGCTGTAATATACGGTAAATCGTAATAAGTAAATTCAAATTTTTTTAACAACTACCGTCATTCTGCCAAAACATATCACAAAAGATAAATTGATTATTATTGATTATCGATTTTAGACAATCTTGACAAAGATTTAGACAATCTTGAGAAAAATAAGTATATGAAGAAACAATGTACTTTGTGTACTTATCGCCTACATTAAAACCTCCTTCTCCTGGTTTCTGTCTATTTCTTTATCTTTTGCTTCCTTCATCTACTTTCCTCCTTCTTTTTCTACAGTACATCTGTTTTTCTCCAAAGTGTTTCCAGTTTATTTACTAAGTTTAATTACTAATTTTATTAGTTTATAAATTAAATGGCTTTAAAAAATTTAAACGTTTTTATTGTATTTTAATTTTTGACTTTTAGTCGCTCTTGTGTTATTATCTGATTTTATTGTTTACCATTGTTTTTATCGTATGTTAAATAAATAAATTTGTACGTAACATATTCAGCACAGTCTTACATTACATAACGCAAGACATGATTCTCAGCAACTATTGTTTTTTTACTATGACAAATAAAAACAGAATTCATAAAAAAGTTAGTTTGTCTTACGCAAAAGAGCTACAAAATAAAAATAAATTGTGTCTTTTAAAAATTCATATTTGCCAAATTATGTGAGACACAATTATTCAATAGGAGTTTATTCTCACAAACACCTGGAAAATTCTATAAGAAAATGATGTAGATATGCTTCTGGTTTTCTGTTGTCACTGTTCTGGAGAAAAACAATTGTTTTAAATAATAAAAGTAGGAACACCGAGTGATGATTGTATGTTATAAACTATTACACATATTTTGCAATTAAAAGCAGCTTACATGGTGAAAATATAAACTAATTATATCAGTGAGCAAAATTTCTGTAACATTGATTGAATTTGAGTATTTCAGAGAACCACTCAAAATTAATGTAACAAGTGATCTCAATTAATATCAATCTTCTGTGCATTTCCCCTCTTCAAAAAGATTTCTTATCAAGTGTTATTTGTGTCTATGCCTCATTGTCACATTGTCAGTGTCTCACTTATCGTGAAAAGACGATGAATAAAAAATGTAAGAGCAGAATTTGAGCTTATCTTTTTTTTAAATATAAGAATCACCGTCAACGCTAATTGTTGCCATTTAACATATGAGAGGTTTTTTTCTGATAGCTTTTGTATTCCATTCTGGAAGAAACTCATATAGCTCTAAGGTGTATGTGTGTGTACGTCTGCGTGCGTGTGGTATATCTCCAATGAAAACTGTGTTAGAAAATGTGCTATGCATAGGCTATAATGATTTGGAACAGGGCTAAAATGTAAATCATATTTTAGTACTTAAAGTATCTTTATTTGACTGAAGGCTAGCAAACACATAAAAGTGATTACAAATATAAATCAATTTTAAAACATGTAAAGTGTCCGGTTTATAACATTTTACATTATCTTCAAATCTATATTTGCCGTATAAAAACATTATATAAGTACTCTGCTGATTATTAATTAAAGTTTATTAAATTCGTTTAGAAACGAGTTTTTCTGTAAGTTGATTCAAAAATGCCAATGATAACTTAATAACTAGTCAACAATTTTCTATATATTGAATTTCAAATTTGTCTCTAGCTTCTCAGAGACTTGATTAGTGTACATTATTTTAGTACATGAAGTTTACTTTCTTTCCTTACACGACGAAGAGTAGGCGATTCCGGTCCTGCATAGCACAGTTGAAGTCGGCAATTGATTGAAATGGGAACATGTGGTTGCCCAGCATTAACAATTTCTGATCGCTTCCAAGTCTAGAATATTTTATGGTGCCGTGGTCGTCAACGAGATCTACGTAAGAGAGGTTGGTCAGGTGAATGATAGTTTGGCGTGCATGAATAAGTCATAAATCCTTATCGTTCAATTAAGAATATAGACGGATGATTAGTTGAACTATTTTTGGAAACCAAATACATACAATTCTTATAAGATCTGAGTACTTTCCAGTCCAAGTGATTGTAACTTTATGTATCTGGTCAGCGAAAAATAATCGATAAGCAATGTTTGCATATTAAAATCTTTGCTTCAACTTCTCAGAAAACGATATAACATCAAATATATTCATTATTATCGAATCAATAGTGCAAAATAACACTGGGCCAAAATTGGTTGTGATCCGCAGTATGTCTTGACCACTGACGGTTTCATGTCAGGAACTTTTCAATAGCAATTTATATTTAGAAATGTAGTATTCTGTAGAAACACGTCGAATATACACTCTTCATTTGCCACATTTACTCAGTGAGTAAAGATTTGGGCTTTGTCGAGAAAATAACTTATAACACACGACTGGTACCCGGTAAAAACAATTAAACACTATTATTTAAAAAGAAAAAGTAAGGGGAACTAGACACAATATACATACAAGAAAATGTAATAATGTATTCACTGTTGTTGCATTTCTTATAGAACTAAAAGTACGTGAGATTACATGTTTATTTATATACTTCATTACGTACCACTTTTAGAACATTGAGATTAATAATTATGTCAGTAATATGACAGATGTAATAAGTCAATAGAAATATGTACAAGTCAGGAACATTTTGTCACAATTATGTTGTAAATAAATACGTTTATCTATAACAGTTTACATGTGATAGCTCACGGTGAAACTTGTAACAGCTTATTCACAATGGACCTCAATATTCCAACTCTTCAGTAAACAAATGCACCTCTTATAACTTTTTCCATGAAATTACTACACCAGCATATGAATTTATAAAGTAACACCAATCTAAAATTAAATCTCAAACGCACTGTTATCCTGTTCTGTGTGGTGTAACAACACTCGAAAGTAAGATACACTGTCAATACAAAGACAAAATCTTATTTTGAATATTTGGTGCTTTAAAGTAAATGTATGTTCTAAAGGTTAACTAAAGAGAACAATTTACAAAAACAACAAAAATTCAACCACCCCCACACACATACACACAAATAATTTATTTTGGGGGGAAATAATACAGAGTGTAGAGGTAGGAAAAAACGAAGTAGAGGTAGGAGAAGAACAAGCATGTCATAGATTTTCACTGCAACGTGATTGGTATTTAATAGTCGCTACATTGCAGTTACACCACTGGTTGGTATATTAATTCTAATTGGCTGGATCTGATTACTCTTCTTCTGAACTTCAATTTATACCTTACTCCTGAATTTCAAATAATACCAGTTGCTAAAAGGATCCAGTAAATATTACCAAAATACTTTAGTATGGTACAGTATGACCGAAAACATATTAACTAGTAAGCTCCTTAGCTGAAACAATTCCCTTATGGTTTTGAACAGCGAGCGTTGAAGAAGACGCGAACCTAGAGTCAGCGGAAACGAGTGTGGCCCATTGAAGTCCAGAGGATCACAAAACTATACCCCAACTCCAAGGAAGATTAGTTTTACGGAAAATCTACCCTTGCAAGGTCAACCACAACCACCACGAAACCATACCTCAACTCGTAAACACTGGGAGGACAGGACACCTGGTCGGGCTGGTTCACGATCCCGTGGTACCATTTTTGAGTACGTCGCTGTTCAACATGACGGCCCCCGAAGCCCGAATGGTCTCGGCTCGACCTCTGGGGTCGATCCATACTTTCTCCCTCGGAGGTCTACGGCTTTTCTCCATCTTCTGGTGGCGGCAGGGAAACACTACCCGAACAGGTCAGTGGAGGTAAGTTGAGCGTTTCCTCCCACTCTCGCTCGGCCCAATTTATGACTCCGCCAACACAACGGACGCCAGTCCGCCGATGAAGGGAAGAACAAGCAGCCCGAACCCGATGCTACTAGGTTTCATCTGTGTATTTAACGGCCATCACGGACTGGCGCGAGAGGTCCTGCACAGCTAATGACCAGAGAGTGCGCATCCTGGTTCCCGTTCGCAATGCGCTACTAGGAGTAAGGGCGCACCCTTTGCCATTCGCGCGAGCGATACGCACTTTCCCAACCATCAGTGCCGATGCTATCGAAGGAAGGGGTACCCCCTGCGATCGAAAAGAGTGCGTATCTGGGTGGGGTCTTGGACCCACGGGAGGCCACCCTTAATCGGCGGTGATAACCATCCGTGACTCCTTGCCAACCGCAGATGTCTCTATTCAGTCATGCGCTCCTTTCATGGATGTGTGTTTTGTGTTCAGACGCCAGCTTTCCAAAGAACGGATCACCTTGAGGCTACTTGCTAGGCAAGGGAGCCCTGATTCCCAGAACACGCGGTGATACTTCGGATTCACTGTACCTCGTGCAGCTACTGTACGCAGAACGGTGGAAATCCTGGATCCATTTCACGCCCGCTACAAGCTTCACTGCACCTCGTGCACCTACTTACCAGAAACCCCATTTCCCCTGTCTACCGTTCGCGAAGCTCACATGCTTGGCCTGATTCCAACAGCTGCAATCCAGTCGAAGGAACAGTTTCACTCCCGCGCCGACGCTGGGCGATGTGTGCCGGGCGAGGACGACAATAGCGGGGCCCCCGGGTATTGCGGTATAGGCGTCTAACATCTTGTTCCTAGGAAAAAGCCCCACGCTATAATTTTGAGCGAAATAGGTTTGGTACTAGATACAATAAAATCATTAAATTTTAAAGCTGTAAATAAAGTTCTTCGTAAGTATGATTGTTAGTCTTTGGCGTTGATCATACATAGCTTATAATATTTAATGATTTCTGTTCATAATTTGGTTTGTGTTAGTTGTATGGTATGCAAATAAAAGAGGTTACAAGTAATATACTAAGAATCACAGTTAATTGATTTGTTTATACAAAACTAAATCTTACAATGTTTTAAGGAACGTCATTCGTCTTTCCTTCATGCCCTTAGGGTTAAGCAAATGCATCAGGTTAATTCGTTGAAAAATGTCTCACAAACTTTTTGCAGGTGGTTCAAAATTTGCAAATTGTGTTAACACATTAATTTTATCAAATTATAAAAGATACCGACTTGTTTTGAATAAAGTTTCCCGTAATTTGATGCCATACATAAACTTCAAAACTTTTTCAAATTTTTATTCTACTATTTGGTTCTTGATGAAAATTTTTATAGAAAAAAATTTAGATCGAATTTGGTTTTATGATTTGATCTGATACTCAAACGTATTTTGAAATTTGCCATTTTCTAAATCCCGCTTTAAGCTTTCTAATCCAATCTATAATTTCTAAAGCTAAATACTATATTTGAATGTTGGTTAAAATTCGTTTTAGTTTAATAGCCAGTATGTATATATACAGTTTTACCAAAGCTTAACCCAACGGTTTTTAGGTTTTGGTTTTTCAAGATTTTGAAATTTCTTAGGTTAAACATTATATTCAGATTTTGGTTAAAGTTCTCTGTAATTTGATATCACACGTGAAATTTTCAAATTTTGTAAAAATTTGGACCGCTAATGTTATTGCCTCCCGCCTGCAATATATTTTACAAGAACAATCTCTAAAATAATAGCGATCTGTGGGGTAAAAATATATACACTTTAGTTATGTTTTTGGAAAATCGGTTGACGTATCCAGATGTTATCATGACATAATTTGAAAGGACGGTACATATACAGAAAAAAGTGAGGTGCGAAATTGATAGGCAGATACTCGTAGGTAGATAGAGAAATGCCAATCTGAGAAAACTGAGAACGCGCTTCGTTTGTTCAATAGATGCTCTCGCTCTTAAACCGCTAACATCGGCTACGAAAGCAGCTGTTATCAGTCGTAAATTATCTGTTTGCTCGCCTGTGCGGTTATATTAATGCCACGTTCTTAATATGTCTTTTAAATATATTTATACATAAATACACACAAATGCCAAATAACATATTGTAATATTATTTAATATATTGATCTGGATATGTATTAAGAACATGTATTAAGAATATTTGTTTTAAGTACACTAATTAATTTACGAACTTCGTATTGTGTTTCAAATTAAATTCTTTAAAATCTGATCCATTTTTATTACAGGAAACTATTTGATATTTAAATTTGTTCATAGCTTTCAAGTTTGTTTATTTAATTTAACCATGCAGATGGAAATTAACGCATTTATTACTATGAATATTGACACTAAATGTAGTATTGATGACTACCGTAAAGACCTTCGGGTTTCAATTACATTATATATGTAAATTCTGTAGCCTGTATAAATCCTGTAGACATGTTTATTTTTTGATTTGGTGTTCTGCCTTAAGGAAGGTCTTCAAATAAGAGCTCTCCAAGCTATCCTATCGCATGCCAGTCTTTTCGTTTCTTCGTAACACCCTCTGGTTTTAATTATATCTGTTAACTTCATTCTTCTACGCTTTCTTCTTTTTTTCTCCTTCTATGATACCCACAATGGCAGTTGTTAGCAAGCAGTCTTATTAAACAATCACCTAACCACTTCCTTTTCCTATTTTCTATTACCTTTAGGATTCTTCTCTCTTCCCGTATTCTTCTTAAAACTTCATAATTCCTTACTTTATCAACCCACCTCACTTTTTTCATTGCTCGCCAAACCTACATCTCAAATGCTTCTAATCTTTTCTCATGCTCTTTCCTCAGTGTCCATGTCTCCGCACCATATAAAGCAACGCTCCATACATAACATTTGCCCAACTTCTTTCTTAATTTCTTATTAATTTTGCCACACAGCAGTCTTCCCTTCCCATTAAATTCTTGCTCTAATTTCACGTGTTCAGGTCATATCTTCACTTATCAAGCTTCCAAGATATTTAAACAACTCCACCTGTTGTATTTTGTCTTGCCCTATCTTTATGTTTGCCCGTTTGCCCTTTTTCCTCCTCTGATATTTCACCATACACGTATTTTACCTCCGGAAAAAACAGGGCGCCACTTGCTCTACTAGGGATAAACAACATGGATCCTTAATGAGGAGGTATTCCACATTGTAATGCCGTTGACCAAGTGATTCATCCGCCTTTAGGGACAGTTTCCCATCCCAAGGGCAAGAAAGTGCCCAACCTGTACCCACTCATCCGCCTTCTGAAGAGACCGTGACATGTTTATGATTAAGGATAATTATTTTAGTAGTTTCACTAGTTTCTTCGAATTAGTACTTTGATGTGGCTTTTCAGTAACGCTTGCCAGCAGTGAATATAGAGCTGTGCCATATATTACTAATAATTGCTAACATTTCCATCTTATTGAAAGTATACATAGGGATAACAAGTTTTAATTTTGTGACAGCCGTAATAATCTATAAGTAATTACTAATTTGTAAATAATTATTATAAATATAGGGTAATAAATTAAGTTTAATAATTTGGTTTTTTATATGCTGCAGTGCCTATTGGTTACATGATATTTGAAAGTTAAATATATCAGCAGGAGTTTTTAATTACACCATGTTAAAAGACTCTGATAAACCTATGACACCATCCCATCTTGACACCCTCTGAATGCCTTATAAATACAACACACCCACATTCTCATACGTATTCATTCAACAAGTCTGCACAATGACGCCCATGTTTGTAGTCATATTTGCAGTGTATGTTGGTAAGTTACAAACCTAATATGTCTTACCTTCTGCGGGCATAGTTAATTAATATTTATTTTTTTAAAGACTTGCGATATTCCGTGTAGAGAACATAACATACTAAAGTAAGTAATGAATCATTCATAACTTAGGAATATTCACTTTTCTATGAATGTCAATTATACTCCATTGAGAACACATAAAAAATAGGTAAAAGCACCCATGTTATTATTTTATTAAAAATGATGTCTAACATTTGAGAGAATGGATGTAGGAGTAATACGACTTATATTCTGAATATAAAGGTACAATTAGTATACAATTTTATTATTTGAAAGGATTTTTTAGTGGATGATTAGTGAGGATCGGTAAAAAATAACACAAATTTTTACTATTTTGCGTTGACGTTTCGACAAAGTTTATTGTCATCTTCAGGGCCTGTGTATGAAATACAAAAGAAATGTCAAACACAATGGAGCATTTAAATATTTGGGTGAACGTGTTCGTGTATGTGAGTGTGTGCGTGCATATGTATGTATCAGTGTATATGTGAAGACTTATGATAGTTTGTTTACATCTTCCAATTATCTTTAAGAAAACGAGCAAATTATAGTATGACAGAACTTAATTTATACAATATTGCAATTTAAATTACTATATAAAATGCTATTTTAATTAATAAACAAACAGTAATCATCAATTAGATATTAGATTCGTAAATAAATTGTTTATACCTACAGCAGTCAACATATAGCAAAGTAAAATATATTATCTATAACTAAAACAGATTAGGGGATGTTCACTACGTAATAATTAAAAGTTATTTTTAACATGTTTCACTCCATACTGGTATTAACAAACAATAATAATTTAGAAACATAGAATTTACACAGTAACTGTAGAACTTTACGACTTACATCAGATAGTTGACATAAGGTTACAAACAAACGTTTCTGGTAAATTTTACTAACAGGTAGACTTGGATAATAATTGTAATCATATTGTAAATTTCCTGTCATGAGTACTACGAAATATTGTTATTTATGTATGTGTCCACAATCACACCTTCTCTCTCACCCATTCTCCCCGTACCAATCTTTCTCACAGCCTCTCACTCTAACCTGAAATCGCTTTATCACTCACTATCCCTCCCACTCACTCTCTCTCTTTCTTACTACATCTCACTTACTGTCTCCCTTCTTCCCTCTTCCAACCTTCTCTCTCTCTCTCTCTCTCTCTCTCTCTCTCTCTCTCTCTCTCTCTTTCTCACTTGTCTTTGTCCACAATTGTCACTCTAAAACATTCACCATTTTTATTACACTATCGCCCTTACATAAAATAGAGAACTATGCACACGATAACAGAATAGATTTACCAACTTGCATTAAAGGGTTACAAACTTTTATAACACAACATTATAGATAACAGATCTATTATATGAAAATGGTTTTTACTTAATATTGACATTTTGTACAATGATATTTATCTGGAACTTGGTCTATACAGAGTACCATAGTCTCATGTAGTTCGTATATTTGTCGGTCATAATCTCTCTCACTCATGCTCTCTCTCTCCCTCCCTCTCACTCTCTCTCTCTCTCGCTCTCTTTCTCCCTCTCTCTCTCTCTCTCTCTCTCTCTCTCTCTCTCTCTCTCTCTCTCTCTCTCTCTCTCTCTCTCTCTCTCTCTCTCAGTCTTGTCTCTTTCTAGACTCATACAACACCTTCTCACTCACATTAACCACTCGGGCGCTCTGTCTCTCTCTCACTCACAACCTAAACAGATATATTTAGTCAACATCCCCTAATCTGTTTTAGTTATAGGTAATATATCTTACTTTACTATATGTTGACTGCTGTGGGTATATCAATTTATGTACCAATGTAATATCCAATATTGTTGATTACTGTTTTTTTAAGTAATTAAAATATCATTATATTTAGTAATTTAATTTGTAATACAGTATAAATTAAGTTCTGTCATACTATAATTTGCTCGTTCTCTTAAAGATGATTGGAAGATGTAAACAAACTATCATAAGTCCTTACATATACAATGATACATACATATGCACGCACACACTCACATACACGAACACGTTCACCCAAATATTTAATTGTTCCGTTGTGTTTGACATTTCTTTTGTATTTCATACACAGGTCCTGAAGATGACAATAAATATTGTCGAAACGTCAACGCAAAATAGTTAAAATTTGAGTTATTTTTGACCGATCCTCACTAACCATCCACTAAAAAATTCATTGATTGACGGTCACTATACATTTAAGGATTATTTGAAAGACTGACAAGATACCCATTGGGGTACCCATTTATAACGAAAATCAGAAGAATGAATACTTTTTATTTTTACCGTATATTTGCGTTATGCAATGAATACCAGATTTTATTTTGTAATAATAAAATTAATAATAAGACTTGTTATTTTATTTTATGTGATAAAATAGCATTTATTAGTATAATTATTTGTATGTGACGAGCAAATAAACCGCATTGGTTTTCCAGTTTTTTTTGTTTTTTTTTTGAGAGAGATTGAAGACTGTCTTGACCAAGAAAAGTCAATCTATCTACGTCTTTGAACATTTAATAAATATTGAATTTTTCCAACGTCAGATGCTTCATTGCGTTTGATTTTACATTTTGGTTCCGGTTTTTCAGAAAAACGTTTTAAGTTTAACGTGTTCAAAATTACTAGATTTTTAAATTTAAGTTAACAAATAAGATCTAAAATCCTTTTGAAATGTATTTATAATAACAAGAAGATGTTTGTCCTTTCTTTGATATGATCTTGTATATCACGGCTCAGTCATGTACGAAATGAAGTAATAAGGAAGCAATTAAGTGTGAAAAAATATGTTAATGAAATAATTGAACAACATAGGTTAATGTGGTACGGGTACAGACAGCGGTTAGGCAACGAAAGCTAGCTTAAAACGATATTAGAATACCATCCTTGCAATTGTAGGAAATGAGATAAACCTTGAAGAACTTGGAGAGTGGATGTGGAGGTGGATATGAGGAGCAGGAATTTAGAGGAGACTGACTGGTAAAACCAAAATTATTGGCGGTAGAAATACGGGCTGCGTTGAACATCGCAGGCTCCCTGCAAAACACACACACACAAACACACATTACTTTTCCCCACTTTTTCCCAAGTTCCCTCCTGTGTGACCACGAAGACCAGCAACGGCCATCCGACAATCTGGACTATAGTAACGCTTTTTACCTTTGTGTACAATTATTATGTGTATACTTTACTGTAACTGTCCTCACCGGTGTTTTTCTAGGTCTGTTTATAGCACGATGTCAAAAGATATTCTATGCATTTATTGACTGACTTTACTAGAAGCATAGTAGAAAAGGTTTTCTCAAGTTTTAATAAAACACAAACTGTTTGTATGTGTTAGGTTTTCTATTCTTTATAAAATATGAAAAAAGTATACACAATAATTTATTCTAATTGCAGTTGTATGTAATTTATTAATAAATATATATGTGCATATCTGTAACGTTACTATGTTATAACAGAAAATAAAAGGCGAGTTGGAACTTGAAAAATGGTCAAAAATCACTTTTTCATTATTTAGCCTATTAAAATTTGGTCTTTGTCTTAGGAATGTTATATTAAATTATAATTATTAGATCAGTTTTATTCTTCAGCAATTTTTTAGTCAGTCCAACGTCATGTTCACGGTCTAACGAAAACTGATATATTTTTCTATAATATTCATATAGGATGGCTGCGGTCTGCTGCTTTGAAAGAGAGTAGGGCCTACCTGTTACTCACGGTGACTTTAACATGTGGAATATTGTATAAAGATAATATAAGCAAGAGTTTTGTTTACACTTTACTGGTGAATTTTGTTCTTTGGATTGTCTTTGGTAGTTTTACTTGAATTTTGTTAATATTTACATAATTTATGTCGTGTATCTGTAATATAAATTAAAGAATTTAATGTTATTATTTATTTTCAAAATGGCAAAGGCAAAAGGTATATTTAAAAAAAGGTATCAACAAAGGGAATAGATTAAATTAGGTTATGTTTAGTTAAAGGAAAATTTACCTTCATTCATCCACAGAAATTCTATTCCTGAAGCTGTTATCTATAAACTAAAGTCTATTTATAGAGACTCTACAATCTAGACGTCCTGCGAAAATGTTTCCACGGGACAGCTCATAATGCAAATGAATCCTTCAATAATGCCAGGACAAAAAAATAGAAATTTGTTTGAAATAACATTTCCTTTCAGCTTACCGATAAAAGGCATTAGAACGTAAGGTTCTCAAAGAATTTTGACAATAATGTGTATACAAAACATGTTACAAAATGATAACTATAATAAGGTTTAAAAAAATACTTGATCAAGCAGGATTAACAACAAAGATACAGAATTATTTGTCAGCAGTATAGTGATGAGACAATGTATTAAAGTTCAGTAAGCTCCGTTTTTATGTAACCAGCGCAGTAATAAGCAAAAGTACAAAAACATGTTTTGCACTAAACGTTTCTCAATAAGGTTGCCTTATAACCTTATAACTGTTTTGCCTTATAAGGTTCTGAATAAGGTTAGTCCAAATTAATAAATTTTTTGTGGAAATGTGTCAGTCCATTGAGAGAGAGTACATTTTGCATGTGTCGTGGCTGTCATTGATGAAAGCAGTCAAGAAATGAATTAGTTTATAACGAATAAACTTCTCGTCAGGAAATATAATTTGTGCTGAGCACGAATATCAGGGAATAAAAACTGTTGCTTGCATAAAAATATGGGCTCGAACACTAACTTCGAGATGCGCAGTGGACAAACACCTTGTTGCGAAGCAAACAAAATTTTCATTCTTTTCGCACATGCGCAGAAGAGTCTTGTACAGTGTTTTGTAGTGTGAACGTAGGTTGCAACAAGGCTAGCGAGAACATTGGAAGCATGTTTATGACAGAGACAGAGGTAGTGCATGATTGACAAGGTGAAGTGTTATCGCCTTGATTCCCCTCTCTCCTCTCTAGACAACATATCTATACTTTTAAGTGGCTACGTAAATCATTCGCTGGTCGGCGCAGTTCAGCGACAAGAAAGACTGTCATATTTCTACCTCTTATTATCATTCTATCCATTGACTACTTTACGTTACTGTTATCTTAATAGATATTATATTACTATTAATTTTTATCTATTATTTTTATTATTGATAGTAATAAATAAGAAATAATAGTTGTCTACGTTACAATTGTTAGTAGGCCTATACTAAAGAAAAATAATAGAATAGTTGGAGGTTCTAGAATTTTCTTTAATTTTGTTTACTACGTAAGGTGCGGCACAGCCTGTTATCCGTGGTAATGATACGATCATCACCTCGTGACGTACCGTGACGTTTCGCGGCTCATGCTAAGAATAATAGATACGAAGTAGGCCTACTTTACTCACAACTGTAAAAAGTAAATTTATTAATTGTTTTCTTTACCTAATAGTAAATGTGTTCCGCTTGAAATAGAAATCGAGTTCTACATCTCAGTGAGCTTACTAGTACGTAGTTTTCTGTTACTTGTTTTAGTTATGAAGGATTTCAAAATTTCTGAGGCGGGAATAAGATTGTTTGTCGTTGAGAACATGTCAATTAGGTACCTAAGTATGTTAATCGGAAAGGGTGTATTCACTTTACAATCATATTTTACTGATATTGTTATTAATATCTAACTTTCCGTTCATTACATAGGATAGCATACGCAGCCTTACAACAGAAACTGACGAGCACACGCCGTACAATTTCAAAAGTGTAGAACGTAGAAACTTTTCGCCAACTGTGTGTATAGCCAGTAGATTGCATCACAAAACCATGCATTGCTTAATATACAATGCTGCAGTGTAGCATTTGTAATCTAATCGTTCTAAAGTTGAGTGAAAACAATTAAGTCTTATCAACAGATGTACGCCTAAAGAACTGTTACACCATGTATAAACGACTACTGATAGATAAAATCATCACGCTGTCCCACCTTGACATCACTCTGAATGCTTTATAAATAGAACACACATCCATGTTCTACTCTGTATTCGTTGAACAAGTTTGAGCAATGAAGCCCGTGTTTGTAGTCATTTTTCTTATATATGGTGGTAAGTTACAGTCAGATTTTACCTTATATACCGCACGCATAATTAGTTAATATTGTTTACTGTAAGACTGGTAGTATTGCGTAGCCTAGATGGAATTTAACGTACCAACTTGTTACATTTGGTACGTGTTTTCCTGCAGTTTTTAATATTTGCTGTTGAAAAATTTTGGTCTTTATTAGACACCAACACTTACTTGTACCTGTTAACAAACAAATGAAGTTTTTTTTGTTTTTTTAGTCTTTAGTTCTTTTTGTGATTTAATATTGTTTTGACTAAGAAAATGACAATACAGCTTCAACGCTAAACATTCATTAAGAATTGCAATTTCATAGCTTAAGACACGTCACTGTATTTGTGTGTGTGTTTGTGTGGGATGCCTTTGGAAAAAGGTGTGTAAGGTAAAATAATGTTACTTGACTTGTATACTACTGTTAACAGAAAAGATCAAATATGGTTCTGAATGTACCGAGTGGTTATTGGTAAATGTACCCAAATCCAATCATATGAATTTACGGAAAACCAAAATTAAAGGTTTTCAAATGCAACAACAAATCATAAAACAGATTTTTAAAATTATTGTTTTATTATTAATAGAGGTTTCATTGACTACACAGCTGTTAAAAAATAAAAATATAAAGAGAAATGAATAAAAATATCGTTTTTGAAACATCTTTAAACATCATTAACACTTGGACTTGGGTAGGTTTAGGCCTACCACTTACCCCTCGATCTAACGAATGTACAGGAAAAAGTTTTAAGTTTATGTAAACATCTTGCTCTTTAGCATTTAAAACAACTCAGTGGTGGATTAAGCCGTTTCGTCATTTTTTGACTTTCTCTGCCATGAGCCGTGCGCATCCACCGTGGAACCATCATGAATGTACAGGTTTTTGGTTGACCGCCCATGTCTGCTATGTCTCTTTGCCTTTCTGTAGAGTTACAATGTGTATAATTTAAGTTTCAAGTATCCGCATCTGTAGCGTTGCATTCATAAAAGGAGATATTTTTGCACCATATCAAAAGATACACGAGATATCTAGTTATTGTTCTCATTAGAGGAATTGGTTAATAACAGTAAAACTGTTCTCAACTTTCCTTAGAACATAACTGTTGTGTGTATGTTTTTAAAGCATACAAAATAAGTACTTATTCAAAAAAGTTAACTTAATTATGATAGTAAATAAGTTATTAGTAGAGGTGTAGATTGTTACGATTCGTAAGATTTTACGTTTATAAAATTTATCATTACGACTTAACAATTAATGTCTAGGGTAATGTGCACTGTGAACGTAATGAAAATTGTATCTTGTTAGTCACAAAACGGAGAGGTAGCTGAATCCTTCCATGAGTTCAGTCGTCGTGCAGAGCTGCGAGTTCGGTCACTTTCTTCGTCTACCTCGTTGTGGAGGCAAAATAACAATCTATTCGGAAGGGGGAACTGAGTTAGTAACGACGCTTTATATATGTTACAGTGAATGTTGAAAACTAGTAAAGGTTAACAATGACTAGGGATTGTCATCATTCACTAAACTGGTCAGTGGAAGTTGATAGTAAAATTGAGCAGTCAATTCTCACGAGTAAGTGTTGACCTTCACCAGCTGTTTGCACGGAATGTTAAAAGTAGATCGGTTGTGTGTGTCATCGGTCTCCACCCCCGCCATCTGACGACTGAAGCTGTTTCCCGCCCATTTATTGTTTTGATGCAGTTGCTGTAGGGTTCGTTGAGTTGTTACAGTTTTTACATTGGTCAAACGGGGAGAGGTTTCCTCAAACGATTTAAAGAGCACACACCAAAACGTCACCAAAATAATCTCACTCTGTTAAATAATATCAAGTTCAACTTTGCCCGCCACTTAATCTTACACCAATCATAATTATACCGATTTCAAATCTAGTTGAGCTTGTGTTTTTTATTGTTAAATTTGTATTTCTGAGTGTGTGTAGTGTGTAATTTTGTAATCATGACTAAATCCTTGTAATTTTATGAACAACTTAGAAGTGAACGTAACTTGACCAATGTGAATTCTGTGTCCATGGATAAGGTTAAGTACGAATTTCTAATTAATAAAGTTACAAGCGTAAAATCAAAACCTAATAAGGAAGGAACGATTATAGATTTTTGAAAAGGCACGATATTATTGAAGTAAATGGAATCACGAAATTAATATCACCAGTTACAGAAGAAAATACTATTAAGCATTTTGTAGATCTATATGATGAAGAACATTTTAAGGGTTGAATGACGCTCATATATTGGTCATGGTGGTCGCATCCGGAAGGAAAAATATTTAAAATCAAAATACAAAAATATTACCTACAAAGCAATATTGATTTATTTAAATATTTCTGACCCTTGCTTGCAGAAACAAAAGAGCCAGAAAAAGGGAATTGTAGTAAAGCCAATGCTATTTAAGGATTTTAATCACAGATGCCAAGTTAATTTAAATGATTTTCAATCGCAACTAGATTGTGATTATAAATTTATACTAGTATACCAAGATCACCTAACAAAATTTGATATACTTAGAGCACTCAAGTCCAAGATGGCTGATGAGGTTAATGAAAATGCAATAGACATTTTTACATTGCTTGGGACACCTTCAGTATTACAGTCTGATAATGGCCGGCAGTTTGTAAACAAAATTGTGGATAAATTACATGTTTTGTAGCTTAATTTCAAAATTGCCTACGGTAAACCTAGGCACAGTCAAAGCCAAGGAAGTGTCGAAATAACTAATCAAGACTTGGAAAACATGCTTATTACGTGGATGCAAGATCACAAACCATCCCACTGGAGACATAGTTTAAAATTCGTTCAACTGATGAAAAATAATGCATTACACAGTGGTATAAAAAAAAATCACCATACGAAGAAATGTTTGCTTGTCCATCTAGGCATGGATTAGTTGATTAGCTTCTGCACTTGGAACCAGAGATGATGTGCTGAAACAGCTATACGCTAGGTAAGTTTTAATCCTAGGTAAAAACTAGTTTATATGCTAGGTAAGGTCTTTTAAAATAACGAGATTGTTAGGTAAGTAAATTGACAGGGGATGGAAAGGGGTTAAAAATACAGAATAGCCACACCACTTGCACATCCACACTACTAGCATACCCACACCACATGCACATATATGCACACTCATACAAATACAAATACTACAAATACAAATACAAATGACCTTAATTAGTCAATTTATAATCTACAGACAATTTCAATTTTGCAGATCACAATTTAGTGCTTGTACTACAAACATAATTAAAGAAAGTGAAGTACCACTAGACAAGACACATTCTTTACGGACCATTGCAACAGCGCAATCAACTGGTGGCCAAGGATTCTTTAAGTGCACTTGCCAAACTAAATGCCAACAAAAAAATGTGTCTGCAAGAAAAATAATGTACTTTGTAATTCTAAGTGTCATAATGCATTACCATGCTGTAATAAATTCAATTAAATTCTAAGTGAAGATTTTAAATGTGTTAACATGTTGTAGCACACAGTTATACTCGTACAAGTCAACCTTAAATAAACTATGTTCTTGTTTATTCCGACAGTAACTGCTAATTTAGCCTATTCCTTTAGTATGTTTACTGGTACACCTTCCCCAAGCTGTAGTAGGGTAGGTTGACATTCCCTAGGAACAGTCGACATTCACTAGTGGAAGTTGATTATGAATGATATTATAATATGAGTATTTAACTTTCACTAAAACGTTCAGTGAACGTCGACCGCAACTAGTAACGGTTAAACTTAACTGAAATTTCAACATTCACTGTAACATAAATCGCCCCTTGCCACCGTCAGCCAATCACTACTCGTGGTTGAATGCTCATCGTTTCTCTCTGGCGTTGGTCTGGTTCAGAGCACAACAGACAAGGTCAATGAGGATAACGAGCATAATGATGATGATCATGCTTCTAAAGATGGCAACTACAACCATGTTGATGGCATGCGAACCTATAGGCAGATAACTCGTAACTGCTTTCTGATAAATTCACTGTGTACTATTTAGTTTGCTGTAAATTGTATGTAACTTCTCCTGCGTGTATAAAATGTAAATGTTTGATTAATGGAACTGCTTGTTTATACAGCGGCTACTGCGCCAAGTGCCTATCAAACAGGAAACACCTCGAAGCATCTCAACATTTCTACACCTATTAACAGGGGTCGTTATGGTATATGGGATTCTGTAAAGGCTTCGATTGAAGACTACCCTTACAATGTAAGTATGCGAACTGAAACTAACCTCTTTTGTCATTACCGGACGTAAGAACCGATTTTGCAATAACATGAACAGACACTAGTACGCGCGCGCGCGCGCGCGCGTGTGTGTGTGATATAGAAAATTTACAGCATGAGTACACGGGGAAATGTGATATTTGATTTAGAAAACGTGATGACAGCGCAACACTAAGGGACAAATTCTGTAAGCACAACGAAACTATTAGTTAATATACTTTATAATAATAATAATAATAATAGTAGTAGTAGTAGTAGTAGTAGTAGTAGTAGTAGTAGTAGTAGTAGTAGTAGTAGTAGTAGTAGTAGTAGTAGTAGTAGTAGTAGTAGTAGTAGCAGCAGCAGCAGTAGTAGTAGTACTAGTAGTAGTAGCAGCAGCAGCATTAATATTAATAAATAAAAACGGAAATATTGAATATATAACTGTCATCGAAAAGAAACTACAAAACAACAGAAATTACGTGTATCTTAATACAAATTAGTAATCCATTAATACATTTTGTAAGTGCCTAATAATTCAGAATTATTCTGTAAACGTATGGAAAACATGATAAAATATATTTTTAGAAGAAATTATTATAGGTCTAAATATGGTGTGTAAAAGAACAAAATTAGCTGGAAGGTTAACAGAATGAAGGAGCTCGGGATATAAAGAGAAATATATTCAGAGAGAGGGAGTGAGAAAGAGGGAAAGAGAGAGATCGAGAGAGAGACATACTGACAGATAGATAGACACACTGACAGGAAAAGAATAAACTGAATTAGTAAGGAAAATTAAATTCTCTAAATTTTGCGGTATCAAAATGTATTTGTATATTACTTATTACTATTTCTATCATGTTTAAAAGCTATACTATTCATTCAACAAACCAACAAATTTCCAACAACAAAAGTATTTAAAATATTAATATCGTCAATAAGTCTTTAGACAGAGTTAATATCTCAGCTATGTGGAGAAAACTAGCCATCTTAGTTGTATAGGAAACTAAGCAAATAATTTTTAAGTCACAATAAGTTGCCAGTGACTGACTACAGAGCAATTGGCTACAAAAGTAACATTACCATTATCATCTGTTAAGTAGGTTAAATAAACAATTATCATAATTAGTAAAAAGACCTGTAATTATAATTAGTAAAAAAGGAAATATTCAAACATTACAGTCATATACATGAACAAACACACGCCTACACACATTTGGACTCATGCACTTACATAGTAATTTATTTATTAACGACCACAAAATATTTTAGGCGGTGATTATGCAGACTGCTTTCGACCAGGTGATAGGAGGCGGAATGATATACAAAGACCGGTGGATCATCACAAGTGGAGAGACTGCAACATGGTAAGTCGACGTAGTGCTTTGACTGTTTAATGAAATGTTAATTGCTGAGAACGGTTTTATAAATAGGCGGGCTGTAAGTTTTAATCTTCTGCTTCTCCTCTTGAGTTCCGATTGCACGGAATCGAAAAAGAAATACTAGTGATAAGTAGTAACTGTTTCAGTATATTATACTGCTGCAAATCCAACAGTACATAAACGGTAATAAAATAAGATAAATTCATAAAATGTTTATATTTAGAAACAAAAAGTAAATTAAACTAAGCAAGTAAGCAAAAAGTAAGAAGTAAAGAAAGAATATTTAGAAAAACCATTTAAATTTTTGTAAGGTCTGAAAGCTTTCAGTTGCTATTAGATAACAAGTTTGAAAATGTTTTAAAGTAATAATAGTAACAATTATTAATGTTTGAAGAAGTAACAAAGAGTTAATTTATATTTGTAATTTTATGAGTCTTAAAAAAGTCACTAAATTATAAGTTATTAAATAATAAAATAATTTTTAAGAAATGGAAATTAAAATAAAACAGAGTAGGCCTAACTACGTGGTGCCACAAGCATTATATAAAGTTAGATAAAATAATAATTGGTGATTAATTGAGAATTAGTTGAATGATTAATGACTGTAAAATATCAAAAAGAATGTAAAACTATGTAAAAAGATGTTTAATTAAACAATATTTTAATGGCAAAAGACTATGTGGTAGCCAAAATTAACAATTATAAATTTTATAGTGTAATCGTACGAACAATTAAGAAACGAAATATTACAAAGCTAACAATACAAGAATTTGATGAAGAAAATTCCTTGTAATTTAAACCTTGGATAAGTATACTTCAACCAAGAAGCGTGTATGATAAATTGATAACAAACGATTACTAATTTAATAGTATATAAAAAATAATAGTTGAACATCAAAAATAACAAAATAAATAAATAAAATATAAACAAGTTACATTTGTACATTGAAGAGACTTATGAACGTATAAAAAATTATAACAATTACAAAATCGGTATGGAGTATCATACATGATTTCCATGTTGTAAGATTTATGTTTAAAATAATTTACTTGAATTCGGTTCCGTAATTTCTAAAAAAATTTACAGGCATTGCGCAAATGCAATACACAGAGGAGGACATTGAAAATGCTTCAATAAATCTAAAAAAAATATATGTATATATATATTTATGTTCATTCACCAATCAATGAATTCAGTCTTCAGTCACCAATCAATGAATTCATTCTTCATTTACCAATGTACAGATTATAAATTAAATGTAGTCGAATTCATAATAGAAGTTTTATATGTGTACTACGTTATTGACAACAAAGAAGTAGTTTCTATGGAAACTCACCGGTTCTCATTTTCGATAATGCACCAGCGATCGGCCACAAATATGCGAAACGTCCTTATAAACATTTTCAAAGTAAAAATATCGTCCACCCACAAATTAATTTCACAATTTATAGATATTTTTGTTATTATGGGGTAGCCGTTTAATATAATGTTATTTTCAGTCACTTTATCCATAAAAATTAGGTAGGCTTACTTTATTCTTATAAAGAAACCGACTACGCAGATAATCATCATTCCTCCGAAGCGCTCCGAAGTCACTCATGGACCTTGAGCATCTTGCAGAGGGTTCATTCCCTAAAGACGAAAAGTCTGTCTACGAACCGTTCCCCTGTAAACACGTGCAGTTACACTCCCCAGCGATCCACAGGAAGCAAATCGTTAACAAAAGCGTGCAAATGTAAGAAAATAAACATGAGTGAGGCCAGAAATAACGCGAATTGTGTGTGTGTGTGTGTGTGTGTGTCTTGCTTGCCTTTTTATTGCGGTAATCATAATAATAAAATGGAAACGTAAACATTAGATAATTGATATATGCTTGCCTGCCAGGAACGATATATTTCCTCTCATAAAAATTAAAATGAAAAAATATAGAATTTTGTTAAAATTAAATGAATTGTTTCCATAGAAACTAATTTTTTGTTGTCAATAACGTATTACACATATAAAACTTATAAAATTTACTTTCTCCAACATCAACTACAATTTTCATTTATAGAAAATTACCCCCTTCCCCTTCAAATACCCTTTTCATTTATAGATATTTCATCTACTTTTCTACAGTGGATTATTATGACCTTCTTTTAAGGATAATTTATTTGTTAAAATTAAGCAATTTACTCTTGTTAAAACGTAAAACGTTGCAGGTAAACTACCCCTTCCCCTTAACCGATCTTCACCAAAATCAATAGGCCTCGAGTCCTCTACAATTCAGAACTGTATGCAAAACCATTATTTGATTCTGTTTGAATTTGCGGCAGTTATCGTTTGACATAGAAACATTCTACACACAGAAACTTTTCGAAAAGTGACTTTTTTCATGTTTTGAGGGTAGTACAATCAGAATCTGCCATTACCTTGAACACGATTTTTTTCGCCATGACCATACTTTCATTTCCTTATGGAACATGGAAGTAATAAGATTGGGGAGTAAGATACAGTAAACTAGGATTCAACAACTACGTAGAAGGGAAAAAATATCCAAACATACAGTGAACTGGAAATATTCGAAGAAAATTATAATCATAGTACTGAAACAAAAGACCTACACTCCGTTAGTGCAGAATAAGTGGCTGAGTTAACATATTCCAACATTAGACACTACTGTGTAATACAAACAGTATAAATAATACACTATCAAGTTTAGATTGTGTAAAAATCATTTGCATTTGGATTTATCTGGAAAACAAAACTTAACTCTGGCACATTTAAAAGTTGGCCATCTAGTTTGATGTTGATGGCTGATTGTGTGAATAGTAGAGCAGCGCGGTGTAGTGGCGTGAGTTAAAACTAGCAATAATTCAAAAAACAAATACAACTTAAAAGTATCTAAGCTTAAAGGAGAAAAACATGTTTACAATAATTGAAATATAAAAATAGTTAGTGTTTGTTTGTAAATATAAAATATATGTGCTACTTGTCCTGAGACAAGGACTTCTGAAGTAGTTTTAAAAAAAAATACAGTTCTAATTTCAATGAGTATATTTGCTTAAACAGTAATAGTAGTATAAACACAAGCAGTAACACAGATAGAAAACTATAAACAATATAGTATGCGGGTAACATCCAGAATATTGTGACGGCCTACCTAAAGCCACTGGTAGCTGGTAACTCCAGTAGTCTTTCAATCAATGTGGAAATTTCTCGAAGTGTGTAGTTCTCAAGAGAAACTACTTTACTGCATATAAAATTATTTTGCATTTATTTATAAGTAATTAATTTAATACATTGTCTGATTACTTTTTTGATGGAACATAAAAATACAAGAATTCAAGGCATCTGATAGACTACAGGCATCTGATCCTCTTTACCAAACACCTCTGTCTACGAAAAAAATTCCCATGTCCAACCTCCGCCGCGATCTTCCTATTTTCCTTCCCTATAGACGTTTCCACTAAAATATAGTTTTTCGTTTTGTTTTAATTCTCTCCAAGTCACGTTACTCAATATTTAGAATTAATATTAGTCAATTACCTGTATTAACTTCCGTCTTGTGACTTATTTGATTTTTTCTTAAAACGACGCGTTTCGAGAATAAATTCTCATCATCAGGTTTCAATACTATAAAAACATCAAATTCACCCAAAAGGGGTCAGTCTTTATACTGAGGGCTCTCTTATACCTTGTGCCTCCAGTTCTAGTTTTGTGACTGTCTTGCACCCAATAACGTTTCTCACTTTATTGTACGTCTCCTGTTCCTGTTTTGTAACTAGCTATTTTATTCAGGTACTCCATTCGTATCACATAAAGTCACTACCACATGTCTATACCATTGATGTCCTGTCAGTTCCTGTCCTCAAATAGTAATCTCACAACAACTATTTAAGCCCCTCCTATTATCTTGCGTAAATCAATCTCTCTCTCACCATTTTTGTGTATGAATATTTGGATAGATGACGGTCCGTGTTTTCCTTGACATTCCAACGTGAAGATATGGCACGAGGCAGAAATAAACATCAAGTGGTTTGTGGGTTCTTGCCATGTCATGAAAACGGTAAAAGGCACAAGGAAGGAAGTCTATATTATCAAAATTCCTTGTGTCGGAATAAATACTCGGTGTTACCGAATCAATTTTTTAAACCTAAAATTCTTTATCAACATTTGAATGTGTCACTAAATCATAACAGAAATTATTGTTTTCCCTGAAAATGAGAGCTAAATAAGGAACATAACGTTAGAATCGTTTTCATTACATTAAAATTAATTAGGACATTTAAAAGTCAACAAGGGTTGTTTTTTATATTGACTATTATCGTCAGACAAACGCACACGATATGTCTTTGTATAAAATGACCTTTATACGAGAAGGAGAACATGCTACTGCACTACACGATAAGCCGTATAAATCTGACAGTGCCCGGCGGAAACTAGAGTGGATTTAATATTTAGTTTTAGCTAACATTTTTTCTTATCCATACGCAAACATTTCTCTCAAATCGATTACTATACAATGTCCAAAAATTCACTTAGCTGTTACAAAGATGAGATGCGGGTGCCTTACTTACAACGAGGGCCAGCATCTATTCTTTTAAATAAAAAGATAAATATTAGTTAACTGCAAACAGATTAAACATGGCATTGTCATTAACATCACACATATTTGTGACTGAACTTTTAAAATGTTTATTTATACTTGCAGGGAATTTAGATGGGGAATATATGTGAGAGTTGGAAGTGCCAATGCAACTTCGGGCGGTCAGCGGTTCGACGTCACAGAAGTGTTAGTTAACCCAGAATATGGCTACTGCGCGGCATTACTAAAATTAAGCAAAAAAGTTAAATTTGGAAAAACTGCTCGACCAATAAAAATTGCCAACAGAATACCGCCTGGAGGAAGCTACGCAGTTATTACAGGATTTGGAGAACCGTATTCTCCTGTAAGTAAACATTAAAAAAAGTTTTTTGTAGTTTATAAAAACCAGAATATAGAAATTCTGTAATATTGTGAGTATTTTATACGTAAAACTTTGTAGTTTATGTGACTGTAAAAACAATTTGCATCTACAGCTGCAGATTTAATATAAGATGATTTTGTTTACTGTCTGTTTATAAACAAATTAATTTTACAACTTTATTATGTACGCCTAATTATATATTACGATGCCTTCGGGAATTACACTTAACTCTGTTTTACTTAATTTTTACATTTTTTTTAAATATAGCAAGGTGTAACTATTATATACATTTGAATAGTTTAGCACGGTGAGCGCTGGAGTGCTACTTAAACTCTTGGAGTCAGCTTCTCCAATTATGTTACCAACACGAACGTATACGAAGCCAAATAAACGTTAACTGAATGGACCTCAACGTGTCGTTCATTATGATCAGCATTATCTATGTAATATATTTTCAGTTTTAGGAATGCGTGTAAACGTCAATACAGAGATTCAGTCATAATTAATTGAAAACTAATGTGAAAACACACAACGCTTCTCAATCTGTGACTTCAAGTTTTTTTCTTGCTATAAGTTGGGCGAGTAATAAGGCTGAATGTTAAGTAGTGGCTCTCGGGGACTCGTGTAGCAGTTTTCATTCTCACCTTTGTAGTGTGAAACGGAGATTTACCTGGGAACCTATAATTGATGATTTGTACAAGGGACACATGGTGCCTGTTACTATCTCGATATTTCCCAAGCGTTTTATTCCTCATGGTGCTTTCAATAAAATAGGTGGTCCACAGAGGATTCAAGTTGCTTTTGATGCCAGCGCATCGACCGCAAGCAGTGTGTCTTTAAAGGATTTGTTGGTGGCTTGTCCTAATATTTACAATCTTGTTTCCAATATCACTACCTCGTTGCTACGTGACAAACTGAGGGATCTACTCATTTTATCTACAGGATTTGTATTAAAGGAATAGGTGAGCAGCGGCACTGGATTAATAAAGAGTGTCCCGCGGGCGCATGTCGGCAATGGAGTGTCTTACCTTTGTCGGATGAGTTTGTCCTTCCTAGTCTTGCGAATGCTTCTCAGCAAGGGATACACAGCTATTTTGTGTTTGGTGACTGAATAAAGGCCAATCGTCATTCTTGTTGGCTGACAGTAGGACCAAAGTGACATCTATAAAGGCTGTATTTACTCGTTCTCGCCTCGAATTATTATGAGCTTCTCGTCTTCCTACAGAGGTACACCAGTATGTGCAGCTGGTTTGGCCATTTTTGTCGTCTAGTCAGGTTTGTCTTTGGACTGACTCTATGACAGACATGATTGTCTTACATGGATTGACACGCCACAGTACAAACCTAAAAGTTTTGTGAGTAGCTGGGTGGCTGCTGATGGTGAACGCAAGGCCTTTTCATCTTGGCGACACATTCACTCTCACTTAAATCCTGCCGACTGTGTTTCCCGTGGTATTTTGGTTGACTCTGTTGTTGATCACCATTTGTGGTGGTCTGGTCTTTCATTACTTTTTGAAGACCAGTCCCCTTGTCAGCCATCTTCTTCTCTGCCAAGTATTTACGTATAGTGGCGGCTTTGAGTTGAAACCTGATTTTTAGTCTTGTATGGCTGCAGTGGCTTTTAAGCAGATATTTCCTGACCGTCGCTTGGTAGAAATATTTCGTTTATTTGCAAAATGGCTCAAGTCCTTTTTGGGGATTGGATTGTCGCCACTCTCTTTTAGTCATGAATGTATTACATTTATGTATGTATATACATTCCGGTATGTTTAGGCTTGCTGCTTTTCTGTAGATCTCCGGGATATTGTGGCTGGTCGTGCAACTCGCCCGGAAATTTACTGGCTGTTACGTCGTGGTCAAACTAATTATCACGTGAGTGAACATTGTCCTGTCTTACTGACTAAGAAACATCGATTTGGTGTGCTCCTAATCAAGCACATTCTTGCTTGGCTACGACATGCTGGTCCATTGCTGACTCAGAGTAACTGGATTCTGCTTGCGCTTAGGCCATCAAGTCTAAATTGCTGCACTGTATGTTTTAGGGTGACTCATGTATCATTTGATGGGAGATTTACCTTATGTTCGTTGTAAACCCTCGTTGCATTTGCCAATGTTGGGCTGGATTATGCCGGTTCTTATCTTTTAAGGGCATCGACATTGAGTAAGGCCTCTCAAAATAAGACCTTTTGAGTAAGACCTTTTCATCGGCATGACTACGGAGGCGGTTCACTTAAAGTTACCCTGGATCTTTCAACTGAGGCATTTGTGGATGTTCTACGCCGTTTTTTTAGGCGGCGTGGTTGCCCACAGAATGTGTACTGGGACTGTGGTCACAACTTCATTGGCACCAAGTCATTGCTACGACGGAAGCTTTAACATTTCGTAGTCAGTGTATCACACCAACAGGCGGTTAGGGCCTTTACAATGACCAGTGATAGTAATTTTGTAATTTTTGCTTTCTTTTCCTGGCTGCTCACAACGGGGTGGACTTTGGGGGAAGGCAATCAATTCCATAAAATCTCAGTTAAGGTGCGTGACTGGCCTATTAGCTTGGCAATTCCAGTCACCCCTTATTAGAGAGTAGGCTATTTTAAATTCTCGCCCCATTAACCCCCATTCAACGATCTGGAAGATTTGAGTGCCCTTACTCGGTTGGCCATCCGGGGTTCTCGCCAACTGTGGCGGTTCTCAGTATTTTGACAGACACGCTATATATTTATGTGGTCGGCGTCTACTATCACGTAGTTTATCAACTCGCACGCCCCTATCGTTTGCTTTGTAAGTTGTTGGTGTGCAGGCGCCGTACTATGCACGTCTCGTCAGTTCAGTCTCAATTATATTATCGAAGGAGTAGCGTGTAGTTGAAACTTGCTCACCACCACATAGCCGCATAGAACCTGTCTGAAACCAGGTTTATACATTCGATCCCCATCCCGGACCGTCTCTAAATTCTTTGTTTTCTTCTACGATGCAGGTAATCTCTTTACTTCTTTCCAGCCTTTCGCCCTAAAGGACCCTACTCTCCTCCTCAGTTTAAACCTTCTTCGGAGCTAGGAGAATTTGTAATCAGGTAAGCCAAATGTATTAATTTTCTATTTTGTTATCAGCTCACCATTCGTTCAAGTCTCACTAGAGGAGTCTGTATAAAATCAAGCAATTTTACATTACGTTAGGTTATCGCAATTAGAATTAACACTGTTGCACACCACTATAGAAAAATTATTCCGATTAGCGCTTTCAAACTTTACAGCTCATCATCAGATGGGAAATAACAATAATGCAAATAGACAACTTCATTATACCCCCACTTGCCCTATAATGCCATAACTTAATACACTACAAAATCCATTTAAATTTGACTTTCGAGTAGTCAGGGTGAAGTAAAATGTATGTTTATAGTTTCTGTTTTCATAGGCAACTCAGTATCTGAGTCACAAAGGGAATGCTAACTCATAGCACGATAAAGAGATGAAAGCAGATTTCACGGCTGGAATCTGATTGAGTATCGCTTCTTATTCTATGGTTATTCAAAATATAATAACAAGGTCAACAGCTGTAAAACTTGGAAGCGCTAATCGGAATAATTTTTCTATAGTGCTGTGCAACAGTGTTAATTTTGTCTGTGATTATAACCACTAACACAACTCTATTAATATAAAAAAGTTATCGCAATTGTTTACGTAACTAAAAAGCCTCACAGGAATATTAAAGGAAACGTTTTCAAGAAAAGCAAATTCAGTCATGTCCAAGATATGAATGTCGTGTTGCCTTTTCCTTCTTTAATTACTGTTCATTCAGATCTGGTCCATTCAAAACATCAAGACCTACGGACAGAAAAATTCGTTAGGTTTAACTCGATATGTGGGGAGTTTTAATAAGCGTTCAAAAAAATGTTTTGTTGTAGGAGCTGCGGAGTTCCGTAACGTATACAATCGACAGAGATAAATGCTTGGCTGAGCATACTCCAGGAGATTTAACGTCAATCGATTTCTGCGCATTGTCTGATCCAGCAAAAGTAAGTAGTGCACTGCAGACTGTATTACATTTGACAGTTGATGTCGCGCATAAACTGACCACAGATATGGTTTAAAAACGAATTATTCTTCTCATGGTTTATCACAGGTATAGGCATGTGAATTTATTTACATTATGAGGTACTTACAGTCTAAATACAATAGGGAAAGTAATATTCATTAGAGTAATTTATTCTTATTCATTCATTTTATGAGAATATAAGTGATCGTCAGAAAATTCTTTGAATTCTAATTTATTTTAGACTGTAACGACGTACTTTAACTTCAGTAGTTCTCCACTTACCAAATAAGAATTAAATAAAATTAGATAAGCGTTTTGAGATTCCTAGTGGCCCAGTTAGTCAAAAAGATGTTAAATATTGGCTGTTTATGTTTTTTAAGAGCGACTGTTTATAAAGGTAATGGGTACTGTAAATTTTTAATTGTTTATCTAATGTAACCTAAGCTAACCTAAGATGTACATGATGTACATTGGATACCTTATCAACGTGCTGCCATCTTTCATGCGCTCAACACGTTCCTAAAAATAAGAAAGTTTATTCTTCGTATTGTTTAAATTAGCAGCCATCCTTATTATTTCTTTTATTAATTTGCTAACAGCTATAATTTTTATTGTTTGACTAAGCTTTTCGTCATCACTGACATCTTCAGGTCTTAAACAACCTATTTAAGACCTGTTTATTGGTTGTTTAAGACCTGAAGATGTCAGTGATGACGAAAAGCTTAGTCAAACAATAAAAATTATAGCAGTTATCAAATTCATAAAAGAAATAGTAAGAAAGTTTAGTACACAAAGCGTGGAATATCCACCTTTATCATCATCAATATCAGCAGCAGCAGCAGCAGCAGCATCATCATGATTCCTCGAGGGCTAGGACCGGCTGGAATCTGATTGAGTATCGCTTCTTATTTTGTGGTTGTTGAAAATATAATAGGGTCAATAAGCCATAAAAGCTTACCAAATTTACAAAAATAAAAATCTCCAGCCGTTCTGGCATTGACAGTGACGTGGGAAAGAGATATCAAGTCCCGTGAGAGACTAGGGGATCGTGAACCAGAGGAACAACTATCATTTAAAATTAACAAAATTTAAATCTTTTAAAATGAGAACCTACTTTTCCATGAATCTGTGACACGAAATTGTCGTTGACAAATTTGCGCGTATATTTTTACAAAAAACAGAAAATTCAACTTTCCAGTTTTGTTTGTCACTGAGGTACAAAATTTGGCACCTATTCGAGCTTGGTGTAAGTAGAGTAGTTTGTGATTGATTTAAAATTTTGTTTGTAGCAAGACGGCGGAGATGTATTGACTTACAATGGCCAAGCTGTTGGACTTTTCATTCGAGACAGTGACTCTATGCTGTCCTATTCACCCGGCGTATATTGTGATCTCACGAAAGTGCAGAAGTGGATCGACCAAGCTATAAAAGATGATTAGTTTTGTAGGGAGAAATATTCAACAAACATTCCTGTGAAAATAAAAAAGGAAATCTGTGTAACACGTTATACCTGTTGCTTATGATGTTGATGATGACCAATAGGATGACGACACTTGTAGTCACTAGGAACATAATTAAAATAATATAAAAGCGACACTACAAAACACTTTATAATATTTATATTTGATGTATTGCAAGTTTGAAAAATTACGTATGCTGTATGTTTGTAAATAAAATAATTTATTATATGTAATGATATTTTATTTATATTACTGTATTTTATACTACACTACTATATTTTTTATCAGGTTAGTATTTCAAAAATTTGACCTCGTCTTGTTCACCCATTTGTATGTATGCCTCTTTCTGTTTAGTATCCTAAAAAACATCAACACGTGGTCTACACAAAACGTTTTCTAAGTACTAGTTTATTTGTCTATACTTTATGTTAAATCTGTTTGTTTATAAACATTTGAAATCCAACTCTATATTGTTAAATAGCTATTTTTATCATTCTTAAATGGCTTTTACTTTCTTTTATCTTCCATTCACTGACTAGATTTAGGCTTGTGTCATCTCTAGTCCTTCTAATGCAGATTCATTTCATGTAAGCATATCTTTTATTTTCATTTTCATCCTTTATAAATAATTTTTATAACTGATATAGATCTAGAATTAATAAGCTAATTTGATACTGTTGGCATCTAGTGGTTATTACCCTTGAAAACTGAAACTGTGATACTTGTTTTAAAATTTTATATTTTATTTTGTATTGTTTTTTAAACTAAACTTGAATTTTGTGTGTGTGTGTGTGTGCGTGTGCGTTCGTGCGTTTTGCGAAGTATAGGTGTCGGTTACAATAAGTAGTCGAGATATATGTTATTGAAATTAAATGGATCTATCATTAATAAATGAATAATTGATTTTCTGACATCTACAGTGCTGTTAGTACAGATTATAAAATATTATTTATCTCTTTCTGTTAACCTTTGTTGCGGAAACTAAAATAAAATTTCTGTACAATGAAATAAATTAATATTTAAAAAGTTCTTGTTGTCTTATTTAAATTATAAGTCTTTACCCCTATAACTTCTAATAAAGCCTTACACGTTTTATAAGTGTGTGTAAATAATATACGTTTACGTGCCTTTAATGTCGACTGATGATCGACGGGACTGGTGCTCTTTTCGAGATGGATACGTGGGTTAATTTACTCTGTACGGCTTCAGGGTCGCTTTAACGGGCACAGCTCCATACACTTTCACTGCGAATCAATACTGTTACCGTCTAACTAGTGTGTTATACTTACACGTCTTCAATTAGCTTGAAGCGTCTATATACCCTAAACGAAATATCTTACACTATCGTGGGTAGCACTATTGGTTCGCGTAGAGTAAAATGGTTCATTATAGAGTCGAAAAATTTCGTAGCTGTATTGTTCTCAGTTTTTCCAACATTATGGGCTTTTATAAATTGTAATTCCCTAAAACGAAATGTTTTTAGTTTGCGCGTAGCATTGAAAGCCTCAGTTTCTGTTATTGGCTACCTTCCGAATGCTTTAGTTCGCTTGCGGTCTCTTAATCTGCATCGGCACAGGAAGATTGGTAGTATTTACGCGCTTAATATGACCATCCCAAAATCTACGATTGTTTTCCAGAATCCAACTCTATCGGTGTGTAACTGGTGACTGTATTATAATTCTCATTAATAGATAGTTCGAAGATTTGTGTGTATTGCAGCCACCTATTATGCCGTTCATGACATATACACGGAACAACATACCTTAAATTTTATTGAGGTAGCCTAATAGTGGTCAAAACAGATTGAATCCTATCCTGTGTCTGACTATGAGACCACAATTTATTTAAAAACTGAGTACCCTGGCCACTCAATACCCTTTTGACATGTCCATGCTCAGGGATACGTTTCTTGATAGTTACGTTTCATACAGTATTAGTTGTGGGTTGTGTTATGGCTTACAATTTTACTAGCCTTTTAAAGGCATCAATGCATAATATCAAGTGTTTAAGTCTCCGTGACTGTAAATTTTGCTAATGGACCTACAAAGCCAACACACAGTATTCCACCTTTGCCCTTTGTAATAATGTTACTCCTTTTAGGTTTCTATTAGCGTAGACGATACCACGGTCACCCTCAGTGGTTTGTTGGGTGTTGGTGTTGTTAACTTGTCGGTTTCCATTTTCTGTTTGTTTTCTGGAAATGCATTAAATCTGAATAACACTTACTGAGATTCTTTACGTCAGTTTCTGTTGGCAGAAATTTGTTTTATTTTTGCTATAGTTATCATTTTTGACAAGTCAACAACAACAACCCTCTCCTCCATCAAAACCGGTACACCTGGACATTCTTTACTCGATGCATCCCCTCTTTATCCAGTTGCGTAATTGATTCCCACACTGTCACTGTGCATTGTACAAAGTGTAATTAAATGTAACAAATATATTTATGTATATTATATCTTAGTGTAGTTTGTAGTGAGTAGTGTTACATAATATGTGTATCTGTGACTCATAGTATATGTAAGTACCATACTCTATTACAACACCTCACCACTATTAATATCATAAAACAGGGGAAAATACCTGTTATACTATTTCTTATTTTATGCTGTAGGCATTATTATGGAATTAAATAAATCTTGAAACGTTGCATAATAACTGCGCTTTTATTACGGCCGGAGTCGATATCCACTAGAAACAATAATTTATACGGACGATAAACACACACACATACACACACGCAGTCCAACTGCCCGAGGCCCAACATCCAATCAATACGATGAGTCTACATTTCATAAGGTCTATCCTAAAGATCTTGTGCAACTATGGCATTTAATAAACCTTTTTTCCACGATCTTCTCGATTTTCTCTTCTTCTGAGATAGGAAGGAATCCATTGTGTTAACTTCTTTGAAAGTCTCTTACCTTTCAAGCTTTGGACGTAGCAATACGTAATTAACTGGTTTCCTTCAATATTCTGAAACAAAGTTCCCTCTATCTTTCTTCTAACTTCTTCACTTGAATTTCTGCCCCTTCTAGAAATTCTTAGGGATCTCCGGAGCACATTCGTCTCTACTACCTCTAATTTCTTTTTGTTTTATTCTAGTGGGGCATCAGAGGGTACACTAGTCTGTGTGTGTCTAGGTGTTGTGTGGAGCAGTGTCAGTCTTTGGAACTAGACGCATGGTAACGTAGGTTTCGGTAGAGTAGGCATCAGGTCTGTGTAGCCCTCTTTAAGGAATCCCTTGTGTGGTGTCCCAATCAACAATACGCCAGACACAATATGTTTCTTTGTTGCATTCATTCTTGTCCCTTTAGCTGACGTTGAAGACAGTGGGCTGATGGCCTCCACTTGAAAAAGATGTCCGTTTCAGGGAAAAGCTCTCTTAGATGATTCAAAGGATGTTACGTTTGGAGATGTCTCTAATATTGAGTGTAAATTTTGTATTGTCTGATCGGTAGCCAAAGACGCCGCGAAATCATTGTCAAAGAATACATTTCTGTCAAATCGGCAAAGACCAATCGCTAAAACGGTTCATACCAATTTTTGTTACAAGTTTAATTAAGAAAGTTGTGTTAGTAGTAACAATCATAAACAGAATTATCACTGTCACACACCACTATAGAAAAATTATTCCGATTAGCGCTTTCACGCTTCTCAGCTCATCGTCAGATCGAAAAATTTTTTCCAATCAATGGTTCCAATGAAAAAGAGATATACGGTGGCTGCATTTTGTGAGTGGAATGCAATGATAGTGACACCATAACAACGCCATGCTTAAATGATAGTAAGAGAAATATCAGAGATTGATTTAAGTTTTGTTATACGCCAAACAACATGATGTATAGGCTTATAGTGAAATGAGCACTACAAGATTTCCGTCATCTCAGATACTGAAAACCAGCATTCAACCGCGTGTTTAGAAACACAATTAAAATCACACAAACATGGACAAAGAGTAGCCTAGCAGTTCAGGAGTCCAATTCGCACACTTCGTAAAAATTAGACTTATAAAAAGACTAGCTTAGTACTTGTGTTTTGTTACAAAAGTTTAGAACTGGAAAATATTTAAACTTTATTTAAACGGTTATTAAAATTTAAAAATAATGCTCTGAGGAAAGTATCGTTTTTAAAAATACTATAAACAATCTAATTACCAATATAAAAATGATGTCGAGTTATGTAACAAATTTATAGAGAGTTATAAACTGCATGTGAGTTTAATAACTGTTTAAGAACTCGTGTTGGCCTGAAGCCCAGCGGTCGCACCTCCACCCCTGGCACAAGTCCTAGACTTATACGACAGGCTACTGATTTACTCTGCCCTCCCATTGTCTTTTCTTGTCCAGTGTATGTTTTGAGGACTTCCTTGTACACTAAGTTTTTTTGTTTTACTCTCATGCTTGAGAATTACCAGGCTATCAGGGGAGCTGACTCTGGAGCAGGCCACATACAATTGGCCGTGGGAGAAGCCGTCACTCCTCAGATGCACGCCAGCCACATTGAACGAAATTATGCTTTGTGCTTTATTGATGGTATTGGCTTACCAGACTTTCACCGGCAACTGCAGTCGTTTGAATTGAACGTGATGACGGTATCAAAAGAATGCGGGGGACTAAGACTTTCTCCGTGGCCAACCCCGATGAATATTGCAGTTTCAATCACCTATTTGTACAGAGTCTTTACCTGCAGCCTGGTACTATTGCACAACTTTGGTGGGTTAAAGTTGCGCAAAAACATTATGGGACCACCAACGTTGAAGCAGAGAACATGGGGCGGTACTCATGGTGGACTGAGTGTATGCAAGAACTCTACGTGGTAATATATAGTGTCTTCAACCTCCACCATGGAGTCAACTGACACGTACCTCATCATGACAGCAGGCAGTTTCTACAACAGAGCATTGATGTTCACAGCCGAGTCATTTGTTGGAGTCACAATCGCTATCTCCTCCAACCAAGATGCACTTTTGCTTCTAATCTCACTTAGGTCCGGGTAAATCCTTTCAGTCAAGGCGTTCAGGTCTTGTAAGACATCACACAGATGGTCAGGGATATTTATTCTTAAATCCTCCTATAACAATAATTTGCCGTTACTAATTTTAATTTTAGGGGTCGAGGGAATTTGGAGAGGTAGTACCTTCGTTCCGGGTCGACTGGGCACTGGTCGTCACAGATTCCCAGGGTTGGATGATGTGATGTTAGCTCCCAAAGGATCCCTTAGCCTATCTCCAGCCAAGACCGTACTGCGTGGTGAAGAGCCACATCCTACTAGAGGTGACCTCGTTCACGCAGAACAGTACGGCTCTAGACCGGAAGGTGGATAAACATTCCTGGGGAAGGGCAGCAGTACCCATCAGTACCAAGTTAGGGCGTATAGGGAATGATCCTGGACCGACTTAACTTTGGATTATCACAGGCGGCAATCAGATATTGATTTAACCGGCTGTGATACTGCGACCGGGTAGAGAGCGCTCGCTAGCCGAAGCGAAGGCAACTTTCTAGGGGAAGAGCAGCCCGAAATCAAAGCTCCTGGTCCTCCAGGTTGGGGGTTGGGCGTGGGGCTAACAACCCCACACTGTAAAAGCAGCATGTTATGAAAACTCAACAGCAGCCTCGGATGGTGGACGGATAAATTGGTATACAGAATCGGAAAAATATAAGGATGAAGTGTTTGATAGTGGCGACATGGAATGTTCGAACGATGCTTAAACCTAGGAAAATGTAAGAAGTGGCGGATCAGGTTTTGAAGTATCGATATGATATTGTTGAAATACAGGAAATAAGATGGCAAGGACAAGGTCGGATAGATAAAGCTGAATACTCCTTGTTTTATAGTGGACCGCAGAGAAGGACTGGGCAATATGGTACAGGATGTATAATATCAAAAAGAATGAGACAAAGTTTAATCGAGTTTGAAGCAGTGAATGAAAGAATATGCAGAGTGGGAATGAGAGGAAAATTTAGAAATATAACCATAGTTAATGTACATGCACCAACGGAGGAGAAAGATGGAATAATTAAAGAGCAATTTTATGACGAGTTGGAAAGAACGTGTGACAGAGTTCAGAGGTATGATACGCTGATTGTCCTGGGAGATTTCAATGCGAAGGTAGGAAGAAGGGAGTGCCAGAAGGGAATGTTGGGGAGGCATTCATTGCATGAGGAAAGTAATGACAATGGAATTTTATTGTGTCAATTTGCGGCCAGAAATAATGTTATAATCAAAAGTACATGCTTTCCTCATAAAGCGATTCACCTGGGAACGTGGAAATCTGGTGTCCAGGGCGTGGTGAATCAAATTGATCATATATTAGTGAATAATCGATACTCCTCTTCAATAACTAATGTACGAAGCTGTAGAGGGCCAAACTGTGACTCAGATCACTACGTGGTAAGGGCAGTTGTAGTTGAAAAACTGACCGTGGTAAGAAGGGATGAGGTGCGAAAAAGAATATGGTGGAACACAGATAGGTTGAAGAATTTGGAGGTGGTGCAGGACTACCAGGTGGAAATAGAAAACAAAGTGTGAGAAGATGAGGTACAGGGGGGAATTGATGATAAATGGGCACGAGTGGAGAGAGTGATAATGGAGACACTGGAGAAATCCATTGGAGTGAAGAAAGATCAGAGGAATGAATGGTTCGATGATGACTGCAGATTAGCAATAGAAGAAAAGAACACTGCGAGGAATAAAATGCTCCAAAGGGAGACGCGAAGTAATTTTGAAAGTTATGTTGAACTACGGACGAGGGCACACAAAGTATGTAAGAAGAAGAAGAGGGACTGGATTCAAACGCAATTTCAAGAAATAGAAGAGCTAAACCAGAGAAATTAAGCCAAGAAGTTCTATCGTGCCATTGATAAGATGAAGAAAAATTTTCAACCAAAAATATTTGCCTGCAAGAACAAAGAAGGAAATATGATAACAGAGGAGCAGATGGTACTACAAAGATGGCATGAATATATTGAGGTGATATTGAATAACGACATGAGACGAGAAAGGAGAGAAGTTACAAGAGAAAACCCAGGCAGAGAGGAGGACATTGAAGTACCAACAGTAGAGGAAGTGGAGTATGTGGTGTGTAAAATGAAAAATAATCGTGCTCCGGGGGAACACAATATTGTTGCTGAGCTATTCAAATATGGAGGACACTCTGTAATAATGGAAATACATAAACTAATATCAGAAAAATGGGAAACTGAAAGCATGCCGGAGAAATGGAAAACAGGAATAATATGCCCTATCTACAAAAAAGGAGATAAAATGAAGTGTGAAAATTATAGAGGAATAACATTACTCAACGTTGGCTACAAGATATTTTCGGGTGTACTGAATGAGAGATTACAGAGATGTGCTGAAGAGATTATTGGAGAGTATCAGTGCGGATTTAGACGAAAGAGAAGTACAGTGGACCAATTGTTTGCTATCAGGCAGATGACGGAAAGGTTTTATGAACATGACACGGACTCCGTTATCTGCTCCTCTGTTATTTCTTATTTGTCGATTTCAAGCAGGCGTTCGACAACCTGAATAGGCAAGAATTATATAAAGTAATGAGGGAATTCGGCATAGTTAACAAACTAATAATATTAGTCGAAATGACAATGAAGGATACAAGGGCAAAGGTTAAAGTGATTAATAGGATGCCTAAAAGCTTCAGTTTCAGTAATGGAGTAAAACAGGGTGATGGTCTTTCTGCGGTACTGTTTAATTTGGCGTTACACAGTGTTATAAAGATGGTCGATCAAAAAGGGACAATATTTACAAAATCTAGCCAAATAGTCGGCTATGCGGATGATATTGCAATTGTTGCAAGAAATGTAAACAAAGTTAGGGGGGTATACGAAGTGATGGAAGTAGAAGCAACAAAAATTTGGCTAAATGTGAATGAGAGCAAGACAAAGTATATGATAATGTCGAAGTCTGCGGATATAAGACAACCTCGTGACCTGGAAGTAAATGGGAAGCGCTTTGGAGGCGTGTCAGGCTTTGAATATTTGGGCGCTACAATATCAAATGATAATGACGTAAAAAAATGCATTAAAGAGAGGATAAGGTATGCAAATAGAGCGTATTTTCAAATACAAATATCTTTAGAAATAAAAATATAAGGAGAGAAACCAAGCTAAAAATATATCATTCACTCATAAGACCTATTGTTGCCTATGGCTGAGAAGTGTGGAGGATGAAAGTGGAGGATGAAAGTGGAGGATGAACAAAGTGTAAGAATTTTTGAACGCAATATCCTACGAAAAATGTATGGCCCAGTGAGGGAAGGCGAGAATTGGAGAATACGAGGTAATGCAGAATTGCAACAACTGATACATGAGAGGCACCTTGTAAAATTTATCAAGTCACAGAGGATAAGATGGTTGGGGCATGTGGAGAGAATGAAGAGGATAGAATGAATAAGAGAATGATGCAGGGAAGACTCTATTGCGGAAGACGAAGGGGACGGCCAAGGATGAGATGGTTGGATGAGGTGTTGAAGGATCTGATGAAGTTGGGAGTTCGAGGATGGAGAGAGAGAGTGGCGGATAGAGATGACTGGAGGCGGATTGTTGAGAAGGCCAAGGCCCACCAAGGGCTGTTGAGCCGGAGGAGAAGAAGAAGAAGAAGAAGAAGAAGAAGAAGAAGAAGAAGAAGAAGAAGAAGAAGAAGAAGAAGAAGAAGAAGAAGAAGAAGAAGAAGAAGAAGAAGAAGAAGAATTTTAGTTTTAGTGCAGAAAACTCCTCTGCCTTCAAGTCGCCTTTGACGTGCACCCTTGTATTCACTTTTAAGGTATAGGAAGTATGACTTAACTGTAGGCTATTAGAAGGATGACTTGAGGCAGGCCTTGTCCTCGTCGGTCCGTGTCCCCGCGGCACCACAAGAAAGATCTGTCTGAAGCCACCGGCCAGCAGCACCGTCATCCCGCCCATCAGACGGTTGCAGCTAATGATGTCCTGGAGCGTCCCCTTCAGAGCCTCCACACCTCCCTTGTGGGCCATGGTCCACTCATCCCACATAATCAACTTGGCTGCTCGAAGTACCTGGGCCAGATCACATTGATTAGATATATACCAAAGTGCAGACTCTGAGAGATGCAGGTTGAGATGCAACTTGAAGGCATAGTGCCTCCGTCTTGCCTCCGTTAAACAGCGTAGCAGCGATAACTGAGGAAGCAACGGTGATGCCAATTTTCCTATCATTCTTTACTTTGGCCAAAAACAAATTTATCAAAAATGTTTTGCCACCAGGAGCGTTTAGGAAGAACAGGTGCCGGGCGTTTGAGACAACGCTGTCTGTGATCTCATCGTAGACCTTTCTCTGCTCTTGATTCAGCTTTGGAATGTTTTCAGCAACTGCGTCAGAGAACCAGCTCGTGCCGTGAGACAGCTTCCTCAGGTATTCGTGTTCGACCGTGAATCTATATTATAAAGTGTTCCAAATACTGCTATTTATTTAATTTTAGTAAGTAGAATATAATGAATGTATACAAAAAAATGGCAAAGAATCAAAATGAGATGACATTTTCTGGCAGTGCTTAGTGGTATGTTTGTCGTGATACAGAGTTTACGTCTACAAGGGTTTTCTAAGTAAAGGTTAACCTCTTAAAATAAAAACAAAATCGTCATTTATCAATAACGTGAGCTCTAGGCCATTAATAGTGGCATAATAACGTAATTTATCAATAACAGCTACACGGGCAAACACTCTGTTAGTTTTTGTATGTATATTCTGTATATAAGTCGTATATTACACATTGTATATAAGTATACAACAAATAAAATTTATACACGTCAGTTTTAAGATTAGTATTAGTACACGTCTATTCTAGTAGTATGTTTCAGTCTACAGATTAAGCCTTCCTTTGTTATCAGCAATATAATTATCATCACCATCGTCATCATCGTTATCTTCATTCTCAGTGCCTTCTACTTCATAATTATTACTTTGGTTATTGTTGAGTCAAAAGAAAATCAGTAGCTGTTTGATTTCGTTTTATTTACAACTGTTTTTGATAGTGTCCAGTATCCACTGCCTCACCGGTACAACGTTAGCGTAAATTTCTAGTATGTTGTAATAATTGCATCCGTCACCTCCAAGGTAGTAGCCTAGCAGCTGCTTCTTGTAGATCAGCGCAGCTCCCATGTCGGCCTGCATGAATAAAATGCAATTACTCAGGTGTATTGTATATATCTGTTTATTGCTATGTAAGTTAATAACTACGAATCACTTGGTAAAACCTATAGTGCTTAAACGTTTATGTTGTACTGTTTAGTTTATACTCACAGGCCAACAAAAAAGTGTTTTTAAAAACTTTTTAAATACTTATAGCTGATTCTTATGATTTTTGACGTGCTGAATATATATCTGGACGTTTTTTCTGTCACCCACAGTTTATCACAATATAATTTACTTATAATCAAGAAAACTGACAAAAATTCATTATAAATGAAAATTTAAACCAGTATTACAAAATATACAAAGCCTTTATTCAAGTCAAATCTTAAAAATAACATTTAAATATATATTTTTTATATGTCCATTGGTTTGTACTTTCGGTATCTTTTCTCTTTAAAGCTTCTGATGTAGCTTTTTCTCCGGTGTGATACATGTTGAATTTCTCGGTGAAGTGACCAACATTAATCACCCATCATGTTAATGTTCCGTCGGCCCTGATAACGTTTTTCCATCACCTTGATATCTTGGTGGAAACGCTCTCCTTGCTCTTCACTTACATTGCCCACATTTTTACGGAAAAATTAAGATGGCTGTTCAAAAAGTGAATTTTTAGGCTCATCAGACATCCCAACTTTTTGAATTTGTCCAGCATGTTGGTTATGGTTTGGGTCTTTTTCATTACCCAATAACTTGGTCACAACTTGTTTAAATGAGAGCCAAGCCTTCTTTTCATTTCAACTCATTTTTGATTAAAAGTCGGTATCAAACATAATTTTGCGGTTGTCAAACCTAACGAAGAATCCTTCTTTCAGTCTGGCTTGTGATAAATGTGTAAACGTCACACATAGATACTTAAAACATTCTCCAACTTTAGACAAGACTTTTACAAATTGTTTCGTCATATCTAGTTTGATATGAAGACGTGGCAGAAGAATTTTTTTCGGATCCACTAGGTTTTGTAGCAGAATGTTCTTCTCTCCTGGCTGTAAAGTTTTCCCTGCAGGCCATTTTTTTTTTTTTGACCAATGTTGTTCTCTTGCTCTACTATCCCATTCACATAAAAAACATGGGAATTTTGTAAATCTAATTTGCTGGCCAAGGACATGCATAAATCTTTCAAATCCCCGCATATCATCGAACTATGAGCAGGATAGTTTATTTTATTTAGAACTACATCTAGGTTTTCATAGCTTTCCTTCATATGTACTGAATGAGGAACAGGCAGTGAAGCATACGTGTGCCAATTGTTTAAAAGAACAGCCTTTAAACTGGTTTTTGAAGATTCTATAAAAGACCTCCATTCATCCTTTCTGTATTCAATTCCAAATTCACTCATTAGACCAGCAATATTTAACTAGTACACAAATCGTTTTCTTGCTTAAAAAATTGTGCGAATTGCTGTTCTCTTGTCTTATACACATATATAGACGTTCCAGCTGCCAAAATGTTTTTTTCTTTTAGTCTAGAGCCAAGAAGTTCAGCTTTCTTCTTAGTTAGGCCCAATACCTCACCAAGTCATTCAATTCGATTTACATAAACAACTGAGGTTCTACGTTTTCTGTAATACATTTAAACTCATCATCCTGTATATCGTCATCAGATTGGGTGTCACTAGAAACTTCAAGGGCGACATCATCAATAGCCTCTGGTACCTGATGGACAGGAAGACTAGGACCATGGCCGACTGGCCGAATAGCGGACGGAAGGTTTGGGTAGAAAATTACTTTTTTATTTCTGGAGTTATAGCCAGTAGCATCAACGCTACAAAACTAACAATCATAAAAAAATGTTTTCTTGGCCCTCTCCATACAAAAGGAACAGGACTTTTTCTTATTTTTTGACCATTTTCTAAGACCCTCGACACATACATAACATACCTTGTGTGGCGCCCAATGCTTATCCCTATCACCAAATTTCGTTCCAAAATATGAAAAGTACACTTTTTTAACAAACTCTGTAATATTTCTTTGATGTTTTTGAATGACAAACGCTCCACAAATATAACAAAAACAATCAGAACAGTTCCTACAACCACGACTTAATCACATGCACAAACAAACGGAAAAGTGAGGTTAGACTAACAGCAACAAAACAAACAGCTCACTCTGTGAAGAAGAAGAACAAAGGAAGAGCAATATGTAGTTTTCAATGTTTCATTTGCTGCCACTACCAGTTGAATTTCGTTCCCTTTATTTTTCTTTACTATATACAATTCCAGCATATTTTATAATAATTAATTTTATATTAGTATATATTTTACGAATGTTGACTATTCGTTTGTGGCAAAATGGTGGTTGATACGACAATGACAAATTTTCGGTTTTGGTGCACGGAAAACTTAATAATGATGCAACATATTTTAAAAAGTTTTTCATCGTTGGCCTGTGTTATCTTTCACTTAGTACAGTAGTCTAAACATTGTACTTACGCCTACTTTATGGCGTAAAGGTAATTATAAGGTATTTATAAGATAAAAGCAATTATAATAATAAAAAGAAATAGAGGCCTTATATTAAAAAATGTTGTGTGTATTAATACATACCTAAGTGAAAACTTAATTGAAATGTGGTTATTGTCCTTTTAAGAAAGGTGTACAAAATGAATGTAAACATTAAGTTTTAACGACAAAAGGTTTAGATAAGATCTCAATTTAATTAAATTTAATTAATTTAAATTATTAAATCTTAATTTAATATAATTATAAGTGTGGTACATGTACGAGTGTTTACAAGTACATAGCCCAAAGTATTGGGTATATAATATTAATGTTTTATGCCTGTGATAAACAAATTGTATGTTAAGTATTCTTTCTTCAGTGATTTCACGACATCGTCAGATAGTTACTACCCATAGACATTAACTGAAGCCTGAAAATTGTAAATTTCTTCAGGAAAAATATTACACCAATACACTGTCAATTCAAATGTTGTGAGGAAGCCTAAGTGATATGCATAACGATTTAGTGCCAAAAGTCATTGTCAAAACAAACAGAAATTAAGTACGATGAATCGTATTTTTTTATAAAATAAAGAAATCATCTCATTGTTATGCGTAAGAGGAGACACACTTTTCAATTCTGCTAAATCAAAATAGCTGCATCAACGATCATTATTTTTACATGCAGTATAAGGAAAGTTAAAACAAAAGTAATGGTATTCTTTGTCAAAGGCGGAGACTAGACAGACCATCAATTAGAATAAATATCGCAGCATGAATTTATAATTAGACTAGAAGTAGAATAAATATCACGGCTATAGAGCCATTAATACGAAACGCACTGTCCTATTGCCTAAACGTAAAAAAATCTTACCCTATTGAATCATACAGCAATAGTGTACATCATGTCATCATAATTATCTCTACTATTGGCCTGGTCCGGGACTCATCCCCTCCTCGGTCTGTCGAAGTCTCCCCTTCCAATCATCCAAGATTACTACTGGTACTCTTTAGGTGAAATACGTTTTAAATGTTCACACCGTTCCCGCCTATACTTCTTCATGATCTCATTTAAAGAATGGATCCGTAACTCCTGTCTGAATTCTTCATTCCGTTTCTTGTCTAGGAGAGAGTAGCCCTGAAAACTTCTATTGAACATAATTTCTGCAGCCTGAACCATATTTCTGGTCCAAGCTCCAAACCTCTTATGAGTCCTGTAAGGAATATTAATCCGTTTCATAAATACGTTAGTACACTGCGGTACAATCCCCATCCTGGAGGACCAGGATTTTAAAATCAAAAACTTTTCTTCTCCTAGACACGGCTGCTTCCATAACATCTTAGAGCCTATACTGCCATTGCTTTACATCGGAGTATCCACCTCCTAGCCGCGGAAACCAATCTCTTCTGGGAAACCAATCCCCTTCCATAAAAGGCAGTAGCCTACGGGATATTAACAAGAAGAGTAAGAAACAAAAGGAAAGACACCCTAACCTTTGAATACATTAATAGCATTCGGGTCAGAACAAGAAGCGTCAGTCAAGAGAAACCAGACAGGGATCTCACCCAAGACAAGTTGAGGCAAAGCGAGAATCCAGTTATAGTACATCGGGCGTGATAAACCCTGAGCTACAAATTGTGATGTTACAATGAAGTATTTAGTACTAATCTACTAAGAGATGCAGAACCTCTATCCTCTGACATAAGTGTCACAAAGGATATAAACGTTTCTTCATTTAGTAATCGAGACGGAAGTCGCGTATAAGAAGTAAGGTATAAGTTGTATAGATTAGCTATCGAATACAGAGACGGAAGTAATAGCCTTTAAAGCGTCCGAACCTGTTCAATGTAAAGCGCCTTGCTAGTAGAATATTACAACAGGTTAACCATTTTAAATATCCTTGGAACGATAATAGTTACGACTATGATTAGAAGTGTTTACAGCAAAATCAATGAATACCGAATGAATGAGGACGATCCACAGAACGTTAAAGCACAAGCTTAAAAAGGCAACTGAAATTAAAAAGAGCGTGGCCAAACTTACTGCACGAGTGAGTGACAGTTTGATTTTCACCGTTGTCGTAAATCTTTGTCGAACCGCTAATCGGCTAACACTGGACTAGGAACTTCTGGGGCTCCACTACTATCTCAACCTCCTGAAGAAAGCAGTCGTTATAATTTGATAACAATTGGAGACACCGAAAGTCCTCATCCAGTGGGTTCGATAACAGTCTAAGCACGTGCATTTGTAAGCACGTGTTCTTGAACTCAAATAATATTCTAGAAGGGCAAGTTGCAGCCATAAAATAATTAGTTTTAGCCGACACAAAAACAGTAAAGGCAAATTCTTGTTTTGGTGATGCTAAGTGGCTCATCTTTACTGACTAGGTACGTAAAGGCATATCATACTGGTACGACGGTCTACTTGGTCGTCGTATGGTACAGTGGAAAACAAAATACAATACACCAGTTACGTCACTAATCACCAGCTTTAATTATCACAATTAAACGGTTTGTAATTAACAAGACAGTTTCCACAACAAATCAATTAAAAATTGTTCACACCCAAGAAAAATGTCTGCCAATAAAAAACACAATTATGTCACAGTATTCCCGCACAATTATAAAACACATAACGCTTCGCCACCATACTACGAACCGGACTGGACAATATCGCAACTCAAACTGACTGAACGTCTCTGAGTACTTGAATTTACACCCCGGTGAGGTTCCAGAATATTCGCTACCTGCGTGTCAAGAATGATACTAGAAAACACCATAGCATAATTGGTTGCGGCCTTACACACAGCAGGCGCGGACCGGCGAATCCGAAACAATCTAGTAACGCATGTCGAGAAGCACGCACACGACATTACAGCCGCATTCCACTGGATTATTCGAGAAACTCGTAGATTGTTCTGTAATGTCGTAACAACACATTTGACTACCTACTATGTTTGTGACAAGACTGTACGTAACAACACATTTGACTACCTACTATGTTTGTGACAAGACTGTACGTGACATTTTTTTCTGCTATCTATGTCTTTTAAATATAATAGATTCATCATCATCATCATCATCATCATCATCATCATCATCATCATCATCATCATCATCATCATCATCATCATCATCATCATCATCATCATCTTCATCATCATCATCATTACTAGTTAACGATTTAGGTATTCTTTCCCGTTACGGTTCTTCTCCTTTTGCTTTTAAAGATAATCTATTCCCTTCCCTCGTTTCGAAATGTTCGTTCTATTGAATTATGTTTTCTTATATTTTTCCATTTCAATTAAATACTTGAAGTTCTTCTTTGATTATTTTGTCCCTTATTATATCTTTCATATCCTTTGTGTCTTCTTAGAAACCTTATATTTGGAGCTTGTATTCTTCTCTCTTGTGCTTTTTTGTAACTCAGATTTTACTGCCGCACATCAGCGTGGCTACTACTAGAATTCTATAAAATTTCAGCATGGTCACTTTCTCCTTCTTATTTTCCAAACATTCGCTAATTGCACCACATGAGTTAAAATAAACTCCTAAATTTAGGTCCTGATCTTTACTGTAGTTATAGGAAATATTGCACCTTAAATAAGTAACATTGCTTATCTGCTCTAAAACTACAAGTATTTAATCTAATTATACGTATTTAATGCTTATTATTTGCGGTTGAAATAGAGTGTTTTGCAATTCATTGTCTTCCCTTCAGATCACAGTCAGGCTGCCATCGTACAAAATTAAGTTTAGTATTGTGTCATCGTTGAAGTGAATGTCTCCTATATAATTTCTAATAATGTGGTCAATGTAGATACTAATTAAAGTAGGCGATATGGTGCAACCCTGTCTTACACCATTGTTAGTGTCCATATCCATTGTAGATGTTATATTATTGTAGCCCTATTTGTTACTGAAAATAAATTTTAGTTACAGCTCAGGAACTTTTACCAAAAGTTACAGTGGCTAGAAAATTATAGTATAATACAAATTAAGATAGTACATACGATTGAAACCCTGCCTGCCAATTATTTTGACATAATTACATTTGTCGTTTGGTAAAAACGATTTCTAGTGTTTTATAGTCCGTTAATCGAGTTAATCATGAAAGACGTCTAGAAACAAACTAAAATGTACGTGAGCCCATATTTGCCCGTAAAAGAAAGGGAGACGTAATTTTCGATATAAACAAAGAACTGTTCATTCCTTACTTGTTAAGTAATATAGTACAAAGCCTATATTTCCGTATACGCCTTATTTACTCTTGATAAACGTGAACACTTAAAACAATATTTTGGAATTTTGCAAAAAGGCTGGAAAATCTATCAGTAATGGCAGTGGTATGAATAAGTTCATATATTTAGACTTGCAATCAAATTATTATTTAAAACACTTACGTAACATGGTCCAATGCCATCCGCGTCTGCACAAAGACAAGTCTCACCAAGATCGCCATGCTGTTCTGTACATTCTTCTGCAGATTTTATCTGAATACGAGCAACTTGCAAATTGTAATCTGATTGGTTTTTCCTCTGCAATAATCAAAACTAAATCACTTTTAATTTTGTTTACGTTTATAGTAATCGATTTTATATTAATAAATATCATTACAACGTAAATTACTCATTTTTATACGTATTCTATTTGTCATAAAATTGAAGCTTTCACCACCAGAGTCATTTTCAGTAAAAGTATTTTCCGGCCTGTTAGGCTGTGGTCCTCTTCCTGTAAATCCAAACGTTTTGATTGCAGCTGCGGTATTCATCTTTAGTGGGTCTTCTGTTCTGCTCCCTGGCGACTGACGACGCGACCTTTTAGCTTGTAGCTTTAATTGAGCAGGGTATCTTTGCACCCGTGGCAGGATTGAGGCAACTGGGTCAAACCCAATGGCTGCCAGAGGTTAACGTAGTACTGGTACAATCGACAGGTAACCCAATACTGGAATGGGCACCGCCATAGATGATGATGCGTTTTGCTTTGCTTTGCTCTGTGTAGTGGGGCGTGTTGCACCCATGGTCTAACTGCAGATTTCGGAACGGAACCGATAACTGCCAGATGAAAACAATGCTGGAATTTTTTTGAAAGGATATCTAAAATTTGGATGGGACACACCAACGCGGTCATCCGCTAGATGGCGCTGGAATTTTGAACAATATATTTATTTATTTATTTATGTGTTAGCAGCACTGGCCCTGTTGGCGATGAGGACTGCATGACGCGATCCTAAACCGTCGCACTTATGTAGGCGTCCGGGTGCGGGCTGCTATCTGACTGGCCGAGTGCTTGTCCAGTCCCGTTGGTCGCCGTTGTCAACAACAGAGTTAGACGACCTCAGAGTTATATTCGAGAACCTCTGAGTCCCGAATACCAAACCTCATTCAGCCTCAAACTCTCCTTCTTACTGTTGAGGCTGTATTGTTGTATCTTGACACATTCCCGGTGCAGCCGGGGATATGACAGAGAAATCGGAGGCGACTGCCTTCTCCCGTCAGCTCCTCTACCTAACCGGGAGTCCTATCAAATGGAAACTGTCTGTGACGTATTTGGGCGTCACTCTTGACTGGCGACTTAGCTTCGCAGCCGACGTCTCCCAGTGCCTACAGCGTGGCCGTGGGGTCAAAGTCAAGTTATTTCGCTTCTTACCAAATTGAATTACAGTGCCTTTCTATTTACCTGCTCTTTCTTAGAGCCACCATAACATACGCAGCGCCCTCATTATGGTCCCTGCCTCGGCCCTACGTTATTGCGCGCTTGGAAGCGTTCCAATCTCGAACCTTCCGTTCCATCTCAAATTCTCCCTGGTACGTCAGCAATGACTCAATCAGGCGAGGGTTGCAGATTTCTTCCATCGATGAGTTTTTCCGCTCCCTCGCGCTTTGACTGTTTACACGAGCCTCTGCCTCGTCCTATCTCCATCTCCGCCGCCTTTAATATAGACGAAGGCCCAGCTCCACGAAGACACAAGCGCCCCTGAGTCCTGCTCGATAAACTCCCATAACCAATGTTCTCTAACCCCCCCCCCCACCACCGCCCTTGGGTTGCTTGATCATCCATCAATTTTTCATTATAAACAGCAAATAAACGGTAAATTAATCATTCCTTATCTTTTCAAGGTAAAAATTAATCTTAACCACCGTTCCCTTCTCTAGTCGTCCATCCATCCATGAAAGAAGTCGTTGCAGATCACTCTGCGGTCTAAAACTACACTAACAGCCTCCATCCCTCTAAAACGGAGGATTTATTCTGAACCAACACATGACTACTCAGGTTAACTGTAGCATTAGTCAGTCATCGAGTTTGCCCGGACACTGCAACCACTGGTGCACGCTCAGCTGCTGCCTCTACTATTGGATTGAATTGGATTGTCACGTCATCAGTCGCCAGAGGTGCATAACAGAAGACTCACTGAAGATGAATGCCGCAGCTCAAGTCAAAACGTTTGGATTTATAAGAAGAGGACCAGGGCCTAACAGCCCAGAAAATAATTTCACTGAAGTCGTTTGGTTAAGTAAAACTAATTTTATGGGCTTACTATTAAAATTTAAAATCTCTTGATACCACTCCCTTGTTTGTTGTATTGCAGCATGGAGTTTACCTAGTTAGGAAAATGGTCTAAAACCGCAGTTCTCAAACGAGGGCCATGTAGCCTAGTAGGAGCTGCAGAATATTTCGAGGGACACACCGACAAAAATTTCGTAAGTCGGGGCGACGTCACACGAGTAAGATGCCACAGCGGAAATATATTATCACAGGATAAAGAGTATAGTGTATACAATTTTTTATAGGTGTGTGATAAAACAAAATTGTTTTTCATCGCACTTCTTGCACTTTGTTTGATAGGGTCAGGTTCTCTCAGTCTGATGAGTTACTTATTCAGTCTTCTTCTTCTCCTTCTTTTTTAACATCCTTGTTAGAACTCTGTCCTGTTCTATAACAACGGTCCTACATTCTGTCACTTCACCTTCTCCTTGGCCGACCAATGCTCCTCTTAGTGTTTGTTTGGCTATCTCTTGCCTTTTTCACTACCCTTGTGTCAACCATTCTTGATATTTGTTCACTCCATATCATTCTTTTTTTCGGAACCCAAGAATTAACATCTGTTACTTTTCCTAGTACCTTCCGTAATATAGTCATTTCTATAGTTTGTAGTTTTCTTTTAGTTGTTGCTGTATCTGTCTTGGTATCTAATGCAAAGGATATTACAAGACGTGCTGGCTTTTGAAAATTCTTGTTTTTGCTTCTTGTGAGATATTCATTATTCAATTTAAGGTTATTCATGCATTCAGAAATTCTTCTTGCTTTCATCAATTGATGTTTTATTTCTTCACCTGCCCTATTGTTACTGTAAGCCTTTTCCGTAGTAGTCGGGTGTGCATTACTTGTTCTATTAGTCTGTCATTTATGACAAGCTTACACCTTAATAGGTCATATGAAATTATTGATATTGTTTTTTCTTCCGCTATGTTCATGTTATATTTCTGGCATGCTTTGTTAAAATTATACACAAGTCATTTTTATTTTTCGCTATTAGTATAACGTCGTCTGAATAACGTATGATATTAAACTCACTTCTACCCGTCTTATTCCTCTCATATGCTTTACCTCCTTAATAATTTAATTCATAAATACATTGAAGAGTATGAGACTTAGGAAATCCCTCTGCCTGATTCCTTTTGTTACAGGTAGAATATCTGATAATTTGCCATTGGTTTTTACTCTCATTGTAATGTTCATGTACATCTCTTTTTTTAATTTGTGATGTCGATTAAGACCCTTTGCTGTTGTAAACTCTTTAACACGTCCGAAACTTGGACTCTATCAAATCCCTTCTCGAGATCTCTCAGACACACAAAAGCTGGTTTTCGGAACTCAATTGCATTTTCTTTTATTTTCTGAGTTACAAGAAATGCATAATTAAAAGACCTTAAATTTCTAAATCCATACTGTTCTCTTTCAAAGTTATACGCAGTAATAGCTTTAGCTGCAAAATGTTTTTCATTATCTTAAGTGGTGTGTTTAGTAAGGTGATCCCTTTGTAGTTATCCGGTACCCGGTATTTTGTTATCACACTTCTTGAAAACAGATATTTCTATGCTTCTCTTCCAACTAGATAGCACATTACATGATTTAATTATCGTATTTATTTAGTAAAGTAAGAATTTTTTTAACATATAGATTAATATCTTGTATGATTTTCTCACAGCATAAAACCGGATATATGTAAAATGTTTATTTTTGGCTAGCAAACATAAGGCTTCACTGAAAATCTCCGGTATAAAGACAGATGAATTTGTAGCTTTGGAAATTCTGTGATCGTGTACACTCATATTCATGTCACGATCATAATGCATAGACATATTTTACCATAACCATGTATTCATTAGCATGTAACAAAATGTAGCAGTAACTTCAACTACGCCAATAATCTAGAAAAGCCTCAACGGTTAAACAGTATAACCTATATGAATTCGTATTACAAAGTTTTAGAAATGTAAAACAAGAAATTAGATATTTTGAAATTTTTTAATTCACAGAAGTAAAAAAATCACAAAAATGTTATGTATTACATTAAAAAAAATAATAACTTATTCTGTAGGTATATTTCTGTAGGCAGTGTCAGTACAACTACATTAACTTACGTACGTTTCACAGATAAAATCTGAAGCATTAGACGTTTGATCTGTAAACTTACGATTAATTATATTCAGTTATTAATTGAATTAATAATTATTTGTAAATAATAATTTACATTCAGTAATGAATTGCCTAATATCTGTGAAACGTACGGTGGAACAGAATGACACAAATTATGTTTCCAGAAGAAATTATTATTTGCTAATATAATACATAATATAAAACATAATACTTAATTACTGAAAGAAACTTAAAAAGTTGCTCTCAAAGAAAGTAAAAAAATATATTTTTTTAATTTTAATGTAGTTCAAAATATATTACGACCCGTACAGTTATACGAAAGTAATCTTATTATACAGGGTTCTAAATGTGCTACATCGGAGATGCGCTTAATTTTGCAGACTTAACCTCAAAATGTATTTAGTATGTTTTATGAAAATACTTACTGAGGTCAATCCAAACCCAACGACTTGAACGTTTGTTCCAGCCTCAGGTGTTACCTTGGCTAATTTTATTGGCTTTGCATATTTACTGATTGTTATTGGTAGTGATGTTTTGATTAGCGCGAAGTCATCCGGGTAGCCACCGTAAAACTTGTAGTACATTATTATTTTTGACACGTTTAACAGCTGGCCACCGTTGTCCGCCCTACTACTTCCAGCCCGTATCACCATGTCTTTGACAGGATAACTAGAAAAATATCACATATATCACATATACTTTAAATTTTTAAAGAGCCTGGATCAAAAGGTTTGGTCATTATAAAATATTTGTTATAAGAAATGAACAAATGGAACATGGTACAAATGCACTGCGTGCCGAGTTAGTCAGAACAAGAAAGAAGATCTACTTACAGGAATTCAAAAACTGTAAAGGAGGAATAGAATGCCTCTTTGCAACAATCATTGGTTGAAATCTCTACTCACACATAATATTTTCCGTGTAAAAGTCTGGTAAAAGCCAGCTTTAGTATAAGCAAGGGTGTTCCGTAGTTACCTTTTAAGCCACAGATCAAATATTGTCTGATACTGTAATCGCAAAAGGTAAAAAGATGTTCAGGTATTTGTTTGTTTGCATGGAGGTTTTGATCAAAATGTCGTCTTTTCTTATTATTAACTCCATGGATTGGGCTTCTCAGAGTCTCTGACCATTGTTTCTCACGATCCCTCTTACCAACTGGTCTACATTTCAGTACTTATTTAGGAATACGGGTGTTTTTTTATGTTCGAAATGAGAAGTGTAATTTTGACTATATTCCTTTAGTTTATCAATAACTGATAATACCTTGCGATCTTCCCTTATATACTCGTTTCTAAAATGTTCTATTAACAGACCACCTCCTCTAACAGCTCTTAAAATTTTCTTTCAGAGGCCTGTATTTTAGAAATAACTTTTTGCTGGAGAATCCATTAGAGGTGTGCTAAACTATTATTTGAAAATAATAGGGACGAACGAAACCTTCTAAAAAATAAAACGTACAAATACCTGTTATTGTATACATGTTATACGTATACTTGTATTTTATAATTTATTATAAGAAATAAATTGAAACTAAAAACATTAACAGTGTTGGACTTTATTAAGCTATTACTGCTTAAAAGAAAATAAAAAGCAAGAGAATTTGTAAACCTATCTCCTTTTGGGAACATTTTGGGTAATCAAATCAGTTGCAAAATTCAGGCAATTCAGAAATTTAGAGTTCACATAATAGCACCACAAAGAATGTCAAATAAAAATTAAGTGAGATGTGCAGTGAAGTTAAAATAATCTCCGAAATCACATTAACATAAAGAGCTATATGGCCTATCAGCCACTCTGTAGGTTAAAACACAATATAATTCGCTTTTTGAAAATTTACCAAGTTGGTGACTAGTACTATATACAATTTGTTATTATAATCTGTATTATGTATATGCATAACACACGAGAATAAATGTAACATTATTATGAATTTTTTTCATTTATTAAAAACAGCTTCGTCTCTTTGGCATAGAGATATTCTGATCTCCCTGTTTTCCTTCGTTTCGTACGTGTGTGACAATCGACACATGCGCAGAATGAAGTATTCAGCACCAAAAAATGGCTTTGTACTCGTGTACTCGTAATTCTCGTAGTACTCGTTTAGTTGTTTATTCATTAGTTGCGTAGCGGGTCCCGCGACTCGGAACCTCAAAGGCGCGAATAATCGGAACTGGTATTTAAACTTTTCAGTTTTCAGTTATCGTTGAATCAGAACAAGTATTTCAACTTTTCAGTCACTGTTACATCTTTCCAATAAAATATCGTTCCAAGATTCCTGTCATAGGTATATCGGCCCACATCTCGAATCCATGTTTTTCTGCCACGCATTAAAGTTAGCGCTGTCAAGATCTTAGAAAATTGCAGTTGCCTTATGCTTTAATAGTTCTACTAGTAGAATAACTACCTTTATTTAATTTCTTTCAATACCTTGGTTAATTCTGTATGAGATATCACAGACTAAATAATTAGAAAGTGATACCAGCTTCAAAACCGGTATCAGTAGTGTGTTGGGGGTGCTCCGGAGCCACCGATGAACGAGGGTGGTGGTGGAGGGGGATGACGTCACGATCAGCTGATCATGACGTCACTAGTGACGTCACGAACAGCTGCCCTCATGACCTATTTCAACAACAATGGGGTCATTGTTTTAGTGGTCGTCTATTGTTTCAGTGTTGAAACAATGGTTCCATAGTTTTCTTTTGTTTTCTAGTGCCGCCTATTGTTTCAGTCTTGAAACAATACCCTTTTGTTTCTATGACAACACTGGCTGTTGAGGTAGGTCATGATCGTGAGGTCATCACCACTGCTCCCCCGGTCCATCGGTGTTTCCGGAACCCTCCATTTTGTAACGGAGGAGCGTGGCGGGCTGTATGTGTGTGTGTGTGTGCGTGTGTGTGTGTGCGCGCGCGCGAAATTTTTTGCAAATTAATTCGGGCTCGGGGTCGGGTTCTGGACGATGCGTCGCTCACGAATGCTGAGAGAAGACTGAAGGTGTCGACCAACGAACCTTGTGTGTATATAGACGAACAATCCCCCTCTTTTCCTACTGATGAACGTTCTAGTGATATTATTGCACAACAACCCGTAACATCGAAGCATGAAACAGCAACAGATCGTCATATAAACGGTGAGCAACTAGGAAACGAAGGAAGAGGGGGGGAAAAATAACATGCATAAATCTGTAAATACCGATAGCACCATTTAATTTAAAAACAATAAAAATAACGAAGCAATTGATACTTATAGCCGACAAATTCGACATTATACCTCAAAGCAGGAATACCGCAATTACTATTTAAAGCAAAACGGAGGAATTATACAAAGTAAGTTGAAATAAACCCAACAAAAAAAAAGATCTCGGCTAAACAGAGGGGTGAACGACACACATAATTGCACACTTGAGAAGGAATGTTAGGGTGAAGACAGTCTCTGTGTGCATGTGTGTGTGTGCTTAGCTCGCCTAACAGACAAGGAAAACGCGGACTGACTACGCTTGCGCAATGAATGTAATTTTTAAATACAGTTAAAAACCTGTAGGAAGTACATCGTAAGGAAGTGTACAACTTGATTATCGAATGAACCAAAAATAATTGAAAACGACTAATAATTATGTAACAGAAACTTACCGGGTAGCACCATTTAAGTCATTAACAAATAAGTAATAAAAATAATTAAGCAATAAACACCAAATGAAGATCACAAAACGTGCATTATGTCAAAAGTACCGCTAGATTTGATACACTGTGTTTAGATATTGTTGATCGTACTTACAATTAAATAATTTAAGTTTACAAAACGACAATGCGGTAAAAAAAAAAAGATAATGATTTAACGTGAGCGAGCGTACGCCTCAGGTCAGCGAGAGATGTTGCTTCGAGCGCGGTCAATGAAAGACTGAGCCCTTCAAAACATTGATATTCATATAAATGATGGCCACTCAGGAAACGAACGATAGAATCAAACGACAACAAAAAATTTACCCCTGTTAAAAGGGTTTAGCTTGTTAATACGTTTTACTAACGTAGTAACAACCTCCTTTAACTAAAAAGATGAAAAAAAATATAAAAATGTAATGAATAATTAAATAATTAAACAATAAACAGCAATTTATACAAATAAAAACAAAAGAAGATAATTTATTTAAAATCATACATGTATTAGAAGAATAGAAGAAAAACGTAACAAATAAGTAATAAAAATAGTTAAAACATAAACAGCAATTGAAGATCAATTAAATAATTTATCAATCAGATAAAAATCAACGATACGTTCAATTAAATAATTTAAGTTTACAAAACGACAATGCGGTAAATATATATATATATATATATATATATATATATATATAAACGCCAGCGTTCGCCTCCTGTAGGAAGTATGACCTTCAAAACAACGATGCGCAAACGAAACTCTCACTTCACCATCTGGCCAACATCATTCACGCCTAGCACGCGCGGGGGTGGACGAAGAAATGTTTCATATGCGTGTAGTCAATATTAATTAACTCGCTGAAACGCGAGGGAACGAAGGTTAAGAGATATCTATTATGTACAATAGTTGCACAGTAATAATAATCCTTAAATTGTGTCTTACGGTAAATGTAGTAGGTGATTCACTACTTCTAAAATTTCATAGTCATCTCTGTATGTATGTCCCTCTCTCTCTTTTCCTTTTGCACCCTTAACCCACACGCATGTGCCTAATTCTACAAACAATTTTCTTTATATTCAATTACACAGACGTAAACTGAGAGCGTGACGTTAGTTATACATGTCTGAAGTGTGTGTGTGCGCACGCGTGTGCGTGTGTGTGTGGGTGTGTGTGTGTGTGGGTGTGTGTGTGTGTGAGAGAGAGGATTGGAAATAACATAAACAGATGTTGCATACCTAATGTCTTGAAAAGTAAAGTGTGTACAAAACGGATAATTGGAATAGCACCATTTAAGTCAGTAACAAATAAGTAATAAAAATAATGAAGCAATAAACAGTAATTCATAAAAAAAATGATTTATGTAAAATCATACGTATATTAGAATAATATAAGAAACACTAAATATATGATACATAGCCACTACATAAACATTAAAACAACCGAAAATGAATCGAAGTACACTCGATTATCCGTTTTGTAAGTGAAACATTCAATTACAATTATAACAAATCTCTGAAGATACATAATAATTTATGTGAAAAGTACGTCAAGTGAAAATAAAACTACTTGCAGTGTATTTATTTCAAGATATTACATTCAGAATAGTAGAACATCTTATACATGACAACGTGTAGATGCCATGACGAAGACACATCATCCCCTGCATAAATTTGCTCACTTCTAAAGTAATGCTGTTTCGTATGTCGCCGAAAGAATGCATCGAAGACCAAGGCAGCCATCTGTGAATAAGACTAGCACAATTCATTCAGATTCTACGATAAACAAATTTTAAGACGTGCTCAGAAATGTTCAAACACTTCGAAAATTAAATAACATGTTAGACAATTAGCGAGAGAGAGAGCGTGGGCCCACAAATACACGCACCGTCTCAACCCCCTCAAAAGCAGAATCTGGATTTCTTCACCAGCCAGCGAAGGGTGTGTGTGTGTGGCGTGTGTGTGTGTGTGTGAGCCGATGAAGCAGGGTTTTTGTAACACATAGGGTAACCAGAGGGAGAGACATGCTACACATTGCATATGCTACGTTGTCAAAGACTGTTGCAAATTGTTAAATAAACTTCGTCAAAATTACAAATTACGCCTAAAGGCTCACTCTTTCTGCAAAATACAGAATATCGCTATGGAAAAACAAGAAAGGCACAATATTACAAATTAATCGGTAAACGTATTGAACTTATAAAAATAAAGATAATAAAACGAATTCATTACACAGAAGAATACAAAGAAAGCATAGCACAAGACGCGTTCACCCTCCGATAGATATGTGTGAACCATATGGCCTTAATTTCGTGCAACAGTTCGATGTATTAGACCGCTCTCTATCACTCTCTCTCTCTCTCTCTCTCTCTCTCTCTCTCTCTCTCTCTCTCTCTCTCTCTCTCTCGCAAAATGCGTACAGAGAACCATACTTTCTCAAGGCGAAAGACCGCCTTTCACCCTAACAAAAGCGAACACATAGCGTCACAATCACCCTCTCTCTCTTTCTCTTACCCCATGTATCTGGCAGTCTCTGTTTCTTCATTACACACGTCTAAGCATGGTAGTAATATTAACATTTGTACATATATCTAGCAGTAATGTTGCTTGTGCAAACGTGTTTTCAACGAAGGTAAAATAGTAGGAGGACAGTAGCCTACTTACCTTTCCGTAGACATATAGGTTCCGTAAACCACACTCATTCCATGAACTTAATTAACACCCCCACTTGCATTTACAATGAATGTATTGCTTGCTTGTAAATTCACAAGGTATGAATTTAGCCCGACAATTATTGCGCTCGACAACAACACAGTAGTCACCAAAAAATATAATTCCATTACGTACAAGAATTAAAACAAGCACAGCACAAGACGAGTCTTCACCCATCGGAGTTTTAAAACATATAGCGAGAGGACGGAGCGATAGAAATTGTGACCTCAGCGACGTTTGAGAAAAACCAGATGCTAACCACACCGTGGGAAATAAACAAATTGTGCAACGCCACAATGTAAATGTCCTCTCGCTAACCCGTTAACTAGAACGAGTAAACGACCTCTCTCACAGAGAACCCCTTCGCTCTCGGATGAACGTAGAAAGGACTTTCCCACGCTGTAAACAGGAAGAGAATCAAAGCGTTGAATAAGGTTTAACTGGAACGCCAATCTAGCATTCATACGTTGGAATGACGTAGGATCGAAATGGGCTGCTGTCACTTTAGGGGATGTCCTAAGTCTTGTGTTTTCAGCAGAAGTGTCCAGTTTGTAAACTAGTCTAAACAATTCGTAGCTGACAATGTCGCTGTTGTTCAATACTGACACATTGTCATGGAAAAAGTTTCTCACACATTATATTGTATAGACGGCATCTTAGAATGCCGAAAATCCTCCTATCTTCGTCCACCGGATTCGGAATATTACATTTAAAATTACTTCTTTTCTCATGGATTTCTAAGCTCGTCTACGCATTTTCATTTCATTTTGACTACCATCTGATATAAATTTAATTATTCCTACTCCTCGCAGCTCTAACCGCAAGATAACCTGTATTAGAATTTTTGCCAGAATATCACCCGGGGTTGCAGTCCTGCCTGCGTACACTGCTACAGGCTGTACCCAGTTGAATAACATAAGCACAAACATGAATACCAGAGCATGGTTCACCAGAGAAGTTTTCATGTCCGTAGGAATGTAATCACAAAAGTCTAAAAAGCCATCAACGCGTAAGGAGGTTGCGTTAAACAGAATTTCCTCTCTTAGCTTTACTTCGTCGAATATTACTACTCCGAGACGTCTATTTTCATCAGTTTCTTCTCGCAGAAACTCTGATATGGCATTTACAGCGTTAGTGTTCACCCCGTATGGTCATTTCAAACCTTTACACAGTCTTTTTAGGTGGCTTTCCGACGGAAGTGGCAATAAATCATGTTGCAAATAAAGTCTGTATCCCTTTGGAAATTTTATTTTAAGCAGCAAACGTTGCATTATTAGCACATTACAGTACTTCATCCATTTGGTATTTGATAAATTACATTTTTTAACCATAGCAATCGCTCTTAACAGGGGTGTAAATACGATGAAGTACAACGATTTTGAAGACGAAGTTGACACGGTATCCAATGTTGTTGGACAGAATGACGGACGTTATTCCGGAAGACGTGCGCGCGGAATCACGCGAATAGAGGACAGTTTCAAGTGGTACTTGATCTTACGGGTCGTATTTAAAAACTCGTATTCGATCACAAACTGGAGCAGACGGGAGTGTTTCGTTTGCGTACGCAACTCGTTTTACCCGCGGACGTTGAAGACGTGAAAGATCAGTACAGGTTATGCGTGGAAAAAGTGCTGGAATCGGTTTCAAAGTTTACTCATGAAGGTAGCGGATGGGTCAAGAACGGAATCATAGCCGTCGAAGTGAACTTGTAAAAATATCGTCCTCTCGCCGGAACCAGTTACATCCGCACTCCGACAAAATTATCAAGGAAGAAAGCGTTAGTGAACGTACAGAAACTATACGACGATAAATCCTTCCTCTGGTCCGTTCTACCCGGGTTACATCCGATCGCTTCTCACCCGTACCGCGTGTCTCGCCACAGACAGTACGAAAACGAACTGAATATGGAGGGGATCGACTATCAGGTGCCGATGACTCAAATTAAAATATTTGAAAAACAAAACGATTCCATCTCACCGGTCTGTGCAGCTCCATCGCGATCATCTTGCGAACCGTTTCCACATTGTTGTTGTTGTTGTTGTTGTTGTTGTTGTTGTTGTTGTTGTTGTTGTTGTTGTTGTTGTTCTTCTTCTTCTTCTTCTTCTTCTTCTTCTTCTTCTTCTTCTTCTTCTTCTTCTTCTTCTTCTTCTTCTTCTTCTTCTTCTTCTTCTTCTCCTCCTCCTCCTCCTCCTCCTTCTTCTTCTTCTTCTTCTCCTTCTTCTTCTTCTTCTTCTTCTTCTTCTTCTTCTTCTTCTTCTTCTTCTTCTTCTTCTTCACGCGTTGCATACTTGTGTCTTCTTTCGATGTCGCCGAAACGTGATTCACAGTATTACGATACAGGATAGAACGTGAGGTTGTCGCTTAACTTTACTCTCCTCTTGCGTCGAGGTGTGTTCTCTTAGCCTTCCATCGTGTCACTGTCTGGAACCTTCCCGTGTATCAAACAGTTATACCAACGCTGGACAGCTGGTGATGACGTCAGTAATGTCAGCTGAGCGTGATGTCATGTTCTGGTCAGAGTCGTCACCACATTTTTGTTGTTGGTGTTGTTGTTATTCTTCATGCGTTGCATACTTGTGTCTTCTTACGAGTTCGCCGAAACGTGATTCACAGTACTACAGTACAGATTAGAACGGTAGGTTGTATCTAAACTTTACTCGCCTCTTGCGTCGAGGTGTGTTACCTTCGCCTTCCATCGTGTCACTGTCTTGAAACATCCCGTGTCCCGGACTGGTATACCACTGCCGAACCGCTTTTGATGACGCCAATGTTGTCGGCTGAGCGTGATGTCATGTTCTGGTCAGAGTCGATCGTAAGTCGTCGTCTTCGCGGATCAGTATTCTCTTTCCGTGTTGTGCTGTGTGGGTCGGTCGGTCCTCGGAGAGATGTTGCTCCGCCGACGGCGAACGAAACATTACCCCAAGTCGGTGTCGTGTCGCTCGTATTAAAGTGGTAGTAATGGTGTTGGGAAGGTGTGGTGGGGGCCAAGGAATGAGGAGGGGGGAAATGATAACGCTTATAAAGTTAGTCAATACATGTATTGTCAGAAAAAACACTCAAATAAAAAAAGTTTTACATAAATACATACAAACTGTATTTTATAATCTTGAAATAGTAATGTCCGCTACACGATCCATTTGTCCGTTGTACTGTAGGTAGAGCGTGTCCGCCTGTACGCCTTGTAGTTTCTCGTCCGTAAACAGTTTCGCGTATCGTTTCGGCAGGTAGACTTTCAGTAATCCCGCGCTGTCCTTTCCTGTATATATATATATATAACGGCTGCCAGACAAGGTCCGTACTGCGTTGTCTCGTTCCGCAACAGGCGAAGTGGATACTTCGTCCCCGTTTGTAGGTCCTGACATCGTACGTATCCATAAACGGTGACGCTCCCAAAACACTGTATAAACGACACATCTTGCTTGCTTGCTTAGTAGGTCCGCTGGTTGCGTTGCGTTTGCTTGCGACTTACGACTGTCCTCGTACGTTCTTCTCTTTCTTCGTCTTCTTATTCACACTTGCCATTATGACTCTCCGAGTCTCTTACGGAATCGATGAACTCATTTCCTTTCCTTAAAAAAGGTAATGGCATTCGGGCAGATGGCGAGTGTGTTGCGTCCACTCATCGTCGTTGGCTTCCCACATGTGTAGGCCTCCACCGCTGGCAAAGCAAACGGTTTGATAGCTGCGTCCTGTGTAAAACAACCACGCTTCGGCCAGCGTTTCGGCACGTATGCACATCGCGATCGGCCACCCTTTTTACACGGACGTTTTTATTCTTGCCTCGTACGTGTCGAACTGCAGAAAGACGTGAGCGGTCGCGCGTACCGTACACTCGTGGACAACACTCTCGAACCGACACAATGCAAGGAGACTCTTTGCGAACCCGACACTGTCGTACACATCGTGAATTCCGCGTACGTGAAAGACATGTTCCGGTCGGTGTATCGGTTGCGATTGCTGCTGCTGTTGCTGCTGCTGCACAGCGGTTCAAACGTCCTCGTCTTCTCCTTGCGGCCACATGACGAGACGTTTAACGATTCTAACGCGTACGGGACGTTTTATAATCAGTCCGCCATATTTTTTTTCCTTAAATATTCTTCGTTCTGTTCAAGGTTACGTAGCAGCTCGACTACGGTATTATGCGGTATCACAGGTTCCGCTTTCCCGTACATAACGAGTTCGTCGTACAAACGGACATACATCACGTTTCGCAAAACACGTCCGGTGGGCACACGTACTGTCCTCCCTCCCGCACTCGATACCACGCGATCGATGTACAGTTTAATATTCTCTTGTTCATAAAATAAACGCGTTACGTACTTTTACTTATCAGTATTAAACGAACAAAACACGACCACTCGCTATCATTCATCACGATCGAACCGTTCTTTTGACATGATAATGTCTTTTGGCTGGCCATCATTTGAAAATTTCTGTAACGCTGTAAACTGTAACGCATCACGCTGCATGACGTCATTCTTGCGTGACGTCATTGGGATTGTTGTAAATAAACGTTTGTTTTGATACGTCGCAATATATATAATGTGTTAAAAATAATATCACTGCAAACAATTAAACCAGATTTATAAAGCGTCCTGAAAGTTTAAAATCAAGTGTTAGCACAATTTACCAGCCGGGAATCGTTAACTAAAACCGCGACCGCTAACATGCTAACGTCGTCGCAGATTAAAGACCTAACAAGCAAACAACACTGCATAGCTGTAGATAGGTTATTGTCTCTAGTTAATGGTTGTCTTCGTATGTGATTCATTATGATTACTGACTGACTGATTGTTTGTTTTGCGCAAATGTTATGTTTAGCTGGCGGCCGAAAGACATTATCATGCTCTTTAGCTTTTGCCACTAGGCAGACGGTACTTGAATTTTTGTCTTTCAAATGTACACATCCGCGTTTCACGTAAACACTTTTAATTATATCGTCTTCGTCTCCTTTGTCCTTGTCCTGAAGCAAAACTAACTTAACGTCGGACGAACGAGGATATCGAAGACCGTCGGTAATTTGTTCCTGTAGGAAAATCATCAAGTTCCAATCGGTGAAATCGAATAGCACGCGTTGCGGACGAGCACCGTTTGTAAACGAAGCGCACACATCGTGTCCGCTTTCTTCAAACCCTCCGGCCGTTACGTATCGTCTGTGCGACAACGGGTACGTTAGCCATAAGTACACGTCACGGTGTATCTGTTGCGAATGCTGCTGCTGCTGGTTGAATCTAACGATTGTCGACGCCATGTTTTTGGTAATATCACACAGTCACAAGGTTCAAAGTAACTACAACGTTCTCAGTCGGCTGCACTCTCTCAACTGACACAAGATGATGCAACACTCGGTAATATGTATACAGGTTACGACTTCCTGTTGGTGGTGGTGGTGGTGGTGGTTGTGGGGGAAGGAGACACTACCCCCGAGTAGTGGTGGTATTAGTGGGGGACGAAATCAAGTGCGTCTGTGCACAGTGTTGGACAGCGGAGTGTATACGTCGAGCGAATCGTGAAGTATCCTGCAGAAGCCTGTGGTTTCTGCGGGGAAATTTTCCGATGACTCGAATTCCAGTCGAACGTCGACCGGTGAAGACTTGAGCCACTCGTCCTCTCTGCTACACTCGAAGACGAGTAGCGGTGCTATATCTCTGTCTGAACTCGTCCGGCGATAGAAGTACATTGGATTGAGTCCTGTGATAGTACGATTTTTGAAAACGAGAATACATGTCGTACAGCAGTGAGTAGATTCCATTAGCGATATCCATGTTCAGGTCACGTTTGGTTCGTACCTGCACACGTTTGTTGCCTACCTAGTAACATTTCGTGCCCACCTGTTCACGTTTGGTGCACACCTGGTCACGATTGTTGCCCACCAATTTACGTATGGTGCGCACATGTTCCCATCTGTTTACGTTTGCTTCGCATCTGTTTGCGTTCGGTTCCCACCTGTTTACGTTGGCTTAGCACCTGTTCACGTTTGCTGCCCACCTGCTAACAGGACTGAACACTTGTTTACGTTCGGTCCGCACCTGTTCAATTATGGTTCCCATCTGTTTACTTTTGGTCCGCACCCGTTTGTGTACGGTTCCAACCTGTGTACGTTTGGTTCCAACCTGTTTACGTTTGCTCCGCAACTGTACTTTCAGAACCTAGAATAGTGTTTTTAGAAGTGTGTGTGTGTGTGTGTGTGGTATTGATTCAATGATATCACTGTCTGTTGAGGTAGGTCATGAGCAGCCGACCGTGAGGTCAGTTGATCGCCACGTGTTTTCGTGGCCCCGAATTCCCCCCATGTTGGACGTGGTTGGCAGGGGTCGGTGGAGGGTGGAAGGGAGTACTGTTGGTGTGTATGTATACGCTGGCAGTCGGTCGGTGCTGTTGATGACGTCATGAGCAGCTGGTCGTGAGGTCGTTGACTGCATTTGGTTCCCTTCTGTTTAGGTTGGCGCGCACCTGTTTACGTTTCCCCCTCCACAACACTTTACTCACCACCACTACCACCCCTTTAATACGAGCGACACGACACCGACATGGGTCAATGTTTCGTTCGCCGTCGGCGGAGCAACATCTCTCCGAGGACCGACCGAGCCACACAGCACAACACGGAGAGAGAATATTGATTCGCGAAAACGACGACTCACAATCGACTCTGACTAGAACATGACATCACGCTCAGCCGACATTACTGACGTCATCATCAGCTGTCCAGCGTTGGTATAACTGCTCGAGACACGGGAAGTTTAAAGACAGTGACACGATGTGAGGCAAAGCGAACACACCTCGACGCAAGATGAGAGTAAAGTTTAGCGACATCCTGACGTTCTATCCTGTACCGTACTACTGTGAAACACGTTTCGGCGATCTCGTGTGAAAACACAAGTATACAACGCGTGAATAAGAACAAAAACAACAACAACAAAAATGTGGAAACGTTTGGCAAGGCGATCGCGATGGAGCTGCACAGACCGGTGAGATGGAATCGTTTTGTTTTTCAAATTTTTTAACTTGAGTCACCCGCACCGGATAGTCGATCCCCTCCATATTCAGTTCGTTTTCGTACTGTCTGTGGCGAGACACGCGGTACGGGTGAGAAGCGATCGGATGTAACACGGGTAGAACGGACCAGAGGAAGGATTTATCGTCGTATAGTTTCTGTACGTTTTCTAACGCTTTCTTCCTTGATAATTTTGTCGGGGTGCGGATGAAACTGGTTCCGGCGAGAGGACGATATTTTCACAAGTTCGCTTCGGCGGCTACGATTCCGTTTTCGATCCATCCGCTACCTTCACGAGTAAACTTTGAAACCGATTCCAGCACTTTTTCCACGCAGTTCACGTCTCCAACTTCCGCGGGTAAAACGAGTTGCGTACGCAAACGAAACACACACTAGTCTGCTCCAGTTTGTGATCGAATACGAGTTTTTAAATACGACCCGTACGGTCAAGTACCACTTGAAACGGGGGTTATGTCCCCCATATCACGTGATTCCGCGCGCACGTCTTCCGGAGTAACGTCTGTCATTCTGTCCAACAATACGGATACCGTGGTCACTCCGACATCAAAATCGTTATACTTTATCGTCTTTACACTCCTGATAAGCGCGATTGCTATGGTTAAAAAATGTAATTTATCAAATACGAAAGGAATGAAGTACTGTAATGAGCTAATAATGGAAAGTTTGCTGCTTAAAATCAAATTTCCAAAGGGATTCAGACTTTGCTTGCAACATGATTTATTGACACTTCCGTCGGAAAACCACCGAAAAAGACTGTAAAAGTTTGAAATGCCCATACGAGGTAAACACTGACGCTGTAAATGCCGTATCAGAGTTACTGCGAGAAGAAACTGTTAAACCTCCCCCCAATTTTTTGTAAGAAATTTTTAATTTTTATTTTATTTTATTTTTTTTCGTGGGGGGGGGTAACTTAGTATTTAAGACTAGGCACTCAACCTAGATGAAGCATAAAATGTGCCGGCACCCAAGCTACCATTGAAAACATGTTTACTGGCTATGGTGACAGGACTTGCAGAATGAAATACTCATATAACAATATCAATTTCTTGTTTATTTGTGTTTCTGTTTCTTTATAAATTTATAACACTTGCATGACATGGTATAACAATTGTACGCTTTAAAGCTGTTATTGATCTCTTAAGTTGCAACACATGCAAATAGCTAATCCATTGAATGGAATTCAGATATTAAAATCTCATGAATACATGACAGTTGCTGATAGTAAAATGGCTTAATTTTTCTTTTACGTACACAAATCTGCATACAGCAATGTATATGTACACAGTAATTGAGTACACTTGAATCTGGTTGTTGAATACTCTGATGTTGCAACTCATACAGACATTTAAGTTGACTAACATGCTTAGAGATATGCAAATATAACATGACACCAATTATTTATAAGATATTAGAGAAATTAGCTCTTTGAGATCTCTTAAGTACCAATGCATTGAATCAGCAAGCCCATTTTACAGTTCACACATGTGCTACTATACAGTTATACATTATTAACCCCCATGAGAAAAATATACACGTACATACATATACCACAACACATTAACATACACATAATACCCACAATTAATTCACGTAATTATCTTGGGTGAAACCCCCTTGCTGGTAACACCACATTAATATCTTCCCAAGGTGTAACATCAATTTATCCAAAAATAACCTAATGTCCCCCTGTAAAGTATGATAACCCCAATTCATAATGAACCCAGCTCCAGTGTCGGTGTGCTCAGGAAGAAATCATCAAGACAGAATTAAGAACTCATTAAACCCGCTTTAAGATTCATATCCCCGAAATTGTGTAGGTGAATCATCTATCCCACTAGATTATGTAAGATTGTAAGGCTACATAAGGGGACTCGTATCACCCACTCATACTCATAGACCATTGAATAAAGGCAGAGTTTGTGAAAATCTGGACAAAAATCCTCCAGACATGAAATTTTGTAGAACGTTAGGTTTTGGGGTCACTTCAATGGGGGAAAAATCGGACACTCCAGCTCACCGCTGGGTCCCCCTGGGGGGTTAAAAGTTGGGGCAAAACGGTTTGTTGTAAATATCTCAAAAACTAAGCAAGATATCAAAAAAAGTTAAATACAAACGTTGTAGCTGACCAAATTTCCCATCAAAATGGCCCTTGCTAATTTTTTTGTCAGACGCACTGGGACAGAGATATGAGCGCTAAAAGTTGACACATATTTGCACATATATGTGTGTGTATATACATGTATACAACTAAAAACCCTTACGTTCAAAAATGCACGTTTTTTTAGTTGTAGTGTGTGTGTATATGTGTGCAAAAAATATATATATGCAAAAATTTACATCCAAATACTTGGTATTACATGTACAAACACTTACATACCCATATTTAGCGCTTTTTACTATACAAAAATCGGCCTAAACTCAAAAAAATGCAATTTTTTTTTCGTAGAAAAGCCTTATACGGAAAATAGCAAAAAAAAGGTCTCAAATTTGACCGCTCATATCTTTGTCCCAGTGCGTCTGACGAAAAATTTACCAAGGGCCATTTTAATGGGAAATTTGGTTAGCTGCAACTTTTGTATATAACTTTTTTCATATCTTGCTTAGTTTTTGAGATATTTACAACAAACCGTTTTGCCCCACATTTTAACCCCCCCCCGGGGGGCCTAGCGGTGAGCTGGAGTGTCCGATTTTTTTCCACATTGAAGTGACCCCAAAACCTAACTTTCTACCAAATTTCGTGTCTGGAGGATTTTTGTCCAGTAAAAACCTTTATTCAATGATCTACCAGGTATATTTAAACCGTGTTCATGTGACTTTGAATTTAACTTACTCACTCAGAGATATATATATATATATATATATATATACATTTTTCTAACATTTTGGCGTCTTTTCAAAATATATACGCTTTGGCGTCTACTCGAAAACGAAGAGTATATTGAAATTTTATTGTAATATTACGTTCTTTTGATTATGTTATTTGTGTTTTGCATTTTATATTTCAATATACTCTTAAAATAAGCAAATAATATTTTTGGAACAAAACGCTGTCATTATGGCATCTTTTCATAATTACGACAATAGGGCGTCTTTTCAATTTCCCAACAATTAAGCGTCTGAAATGTATACTTTTTCGAATTTTCGCCGTTTTTGCTTCCAACGACGTTGCCAGATTTCAACCCCGGGTATCCCACAGTTTACGTTGACGATTATTAGCTTGTACGAAAGAGTGACTAACTCCAGGCGAATGAAAATTATTCTTTTCCTTCGTTCACGCGCCAACTTTACATCTTAATTTTAACTAAATATTGTAACGTACCAAAATAACAGTTACAAAAAAAGGTCTAATACGTCAAATAGAAGAATAACATGAACATATTACATCAAGCATGGAAGAAGGAACAGGAGAATGAAAATCAAAATGTGTATCTACAAATAAATAATATTAAAACAACCCAACGAAGAAGAAAGAAGAGTAGTAAGAATATATCATCGAGTATAAAGAAAAAAGAGAAAATACCATGAGACAATATAATACGTTAGCATCCAGGCCCAATAGATCAAAATAGTGAGGAGATATGCCGAAAGGGATTATCATCATAAGAAGGAGACATGTCAAATACAATCACCATAGTGAAAAACAGACTTATTTGTTATAATAATGAAATAAATATATAACAATGACTATCATAATAATGAATGAAAATGTGGAAGAATATGACTATATTCGGTGAACATGAATTATTACAAATAATGTGTAAACAAGAAAAGCACCAAAAATTACAAACAATTAACCAGAAAAAGAAGAAGAAGAAGAAGAAGAAGAAGAAGAAGAAGAAGAAGAAGAAGAAGAAGAAGAAGAAGAAGAAGAAGAAGAGGAAGAAATGTACCATGAATAATGAAGATTATGTAGGACCAATACAAGACATCAACATTCACAAAATATGGAAAGCATCACAATCAATGTAGTGACCAGAATAAGTATAATGATTATTGGACTATTAATAATAAAAGACCAAGTGTTGAACATCAATAAGTGATCACAAACAATGACAGTGAATACTTAGTATAAGTGTAACAACAAATGATATAATAACATTTACCCCAAGTAAACAGCACAGACAATATTAGTGAAGTGTTTATAACTGAGGGAAGTGAATAACAATTTATAAGTGAAAGAATCAACGATTAATGGTGAAATGCACAAACAATTAGTGTACCAAGTTTAATCCAAGATTGTAAAACCACAGATATAATCAGTAAGACCACCAAGTATATGATACAGAAAAGTGAATTAATTATTCATAGAGATCAATAATAAAAGCTTTATAATCCTTGATATGAAATGTGCCTGAATGTCATAGCAACACAGGACAAAATGTAGATGAATATCAAGACAAATAAGTAGCGAATAAACTAATTTGTTGTATAGAAACAAGTCATTGTACCAAAGCCTAGATACAGCCCACCAAAATATGTAACATAATTAGATTAAGAAACCAAGTATTATTGTATAAACATATAGTGTAAAATGTGTACAAAGTGTGTAAAACATAATAATAAACCATTGTAGTAACATGCCATAATGACATGACAGTATTTGAGATGAACACTGTAAAGACTATGAAGCACATTGTTGTCAAACAAATCATACATAACCTCACATGAACTGGACCTACAACATAGAATCTTATACAATAATTAAACAAAGTAATTATCCATAATTATTTCAAATAGAGACCAAATAAGAATAAATATACAAAACAACGAATACCATATGAACTGAAGGACACAACTAATGAGTCAGATTAAATATAATAACAATAAAACAATTAGACAGAACCCCAATGTGACAAGAGGGTTAGTCAAAAAACGTTGACAAAACTTGTAAAGAGAATATAAGAAATGTTGCCAGTAGTTAGAGGAATGTTCAATACTACAATGAGAACACCTCACAAGTATTATACAATTAATTCAATGACTGCAATTTAATAAACTAACTAACTGCAATCATAAGACTAGGTGTAAACAAACACCATACAAGAACTTAAAGAGATTTCAGATAACAAAAAGTTAGTGAATCCACTAAACTAACCATGTACAACATTTGTACACAATTTTTATTATTAACAATGTATCTAATATGTGGTAAAATAACTAAATAAGTGTGACAAAATGGCGAGATGAGAGCATAATGTATTTTGAACCATATTATATATGTAAACAAAATAACATTTTACCAAAATAAAGTATTAGCAAATGTTTATAAATATACCTAATAATGTTATAGTACAAAAAATATGTAGTAGAATAAGGGATAATAGTGATATAAGTAAATATAAACAATCGGACATAGTTGGCTTATACGCCATTAGTACATTTTGTCTAAACTGTAAATACATTATTATTATGTATTAGCATAGATGAGAAATGGACTCAAAATGTTTAATCATCAGTATTAAGATTTAACTAGAACAAAATATAGTGAAAAGGACTTATTTATGTTAAGAACCACTATATGAGTTTGAAGAAAGTGAAGTGAATTATTAATGGACGGAATTATTACTTGTTTAGAATTAAAATAATGACGCAAGTGTCCGCAATTTAATGCCACTATCCAAATGACGATCTGACTAATAATAAGAAACTTATAACCATTATAAGATTTTCGATCATTTTCGAATGTCAATGTACACGTCATAAATAATCTCCAACCCGAAGCAGAGACGCTATGAAATTACAATATTTGTTTAACCAATACCTTTGGGGTAGAGAGTATGACTTTCTAAACCAATGAAATGACTCGATTTCACAAGACGAAAAGAGACGCTTTAGCGAGATGAATTAATTGTCTTTCAACACCCGAAGCGAGAGAAGCGTGTGACAGTCATCAAGACATAATTTTAAAATGTGCGCGTACCCCAGTACAGTAACCATATATAACCTATACTGAACACCCTATTATCGTGTGACAGTGTAATAAGTGTATAGTGAAACAAAAGACATGACCAGTGTATAATAAAGGTCATGTTATGTAAAGGAAACAGGGAGTATTATACATTAGCAATTTTAAAACATATTAATAAAATAATTCTCTTTAATTCAACGAAAATTATTGTTGACTGCACTAGTCATGTAAACACGCTTGAGTGTGTAACCGATAACGATGAATAATTATCAGAATGAAATGAATAACGTTCTCGTCCAAATTAATGACGATAATTAATTAAAAGATGTTATACTTTTATATTTAATAAATAAAAGCGGAATCAATATTATATACCGCACACCATTACTCGTAAATATAGTCGCTTATTTGACTATGCTTTTAGAAGTCTTGAAAAATAATAACTTATTATGCGAGAACTATCATTACTGCTAATTCTACATCCTATTACTAATAAATAAAGTGTTGGTAAAAAATAGTATTAAGATTTTTATATGATATTAGCTATTCTACCTTATAACTTCCTCTCATCTAGGTAAACTAACCTATAACCAGAACGTATTTGTTTGTCACAGAGAATCACTTCTGTCATAAATGATTTTTATAAGTGGAATCAATAATAAGAGTTTTTTCAATTTTTTTTCGCATTCCAGTTCATAATAATAATAACAAGTAAATTAGCAATATTGTTTTAATAGTGCAACGCTAAAAGCACATGTTTACAGATCTTAGCTTCACAAGGCAAAAGCCGACCGTATGATAGTACGATAGTATTGACTATCGTATTGAGGTTAATAATTTTTAAATTTTGTCTTTTTAATTATAATAAAAAAAGTAAATATTGTTATTTATTAACACATCTTTATATCTTGTATTATGTATATTCAAAGGATTCACGAAAATTTGTAGTACTAATGACCAAAGTGAACATAACCTAATTCACCATATTATCGTACATTGTAACAGTGTTACCAGCCTTGAGCTGAAGAAGTCTCAGTATTTATTTAACTTGTTGTTGTTTTAAAAAAAGTCATTAATAATTGTTTTAAAGGAGTTTTTTACTAAATTTCACTAATGTTAATAAAAACCTCAATTTATTACCAGTGGATATAGAGTTTTCATTTCTATCAAATAGATGTAAATAACTTATTTTTTAGAAACAATTTTTTCACAAGGTGGCGGCAATATTCGAATGATTGATATTGGAATATTCAATTAACAATTGAATATCAGTGTTATTTTATTTAATGTGCATTTATCGATATTCAAACGAAATATCTGTTTGTTATAAATGTATTTACAGTGAGATAGAACCGCCCATCGAGAAGATTGAAGACATTCACGGATGGTAAGTGGGGAGGTGAATACAGCGAATTATCAGTGATCTTAATCCTCTTTTAAACATGAACATTAACTTCAATTTACCCATTACTAATTAATCGTATTAAATACTAAACAACCACACGACAACGTGAGAGTCTACAAAAACACTACTAAATAAACATTCTAAACTTTAAAATTAAGCCAATTTACATCCATCCTAATTAAAAGTTATATAATAGATTGACGAACACAAGGTGTGGCTTGACTTGATTATCTCCACCCACGGCATCTATCAGCAAAAAGATATATAATAGATTGGCGCCCAACGTGGGGCGCGAATTAGGACAACGGTACCTAATAAATAAATAAATAAATAAACAATCTTTAAATCTAATTCGGCGGCAATTACATTACATAAATATAAAGACGTACCGGAAAAATAGAACGAGAACGGAGAGAGTGGACATGGATCTAGTATACAGAGCATTGAACATAGACGTTGAGAAAATACGCAGACAAATGGAAGAGGAGCAGAGACAGGTAAGAGAGGAGTCAGACCAGTTAAGACGCAAGATGGAAGAAGAAGTCGCGAAACTACACAGCGTGGAAACCCAACAAGGAAGGAGGAACCGGAATACAAGATGGTATAATAACCAGCCATCATGGCGAAACGAAGAGAAGAGGGACTACCGTAACCAGAGATGGGCAAGCGAGCGTAATAGAAAGAAGCATTCGAAAGAGAATTAAGGAACAACAAGATAAGACGAAATGAAGAACTATTCTATAGCCAAGCAGCACGGCGGGAGGAAGAGGAAACAAGATGTCGAAATCAGAGACATGAAGACGAGCATAAACGAAGGGAAGCTTTCGAAGAAGAATTGAAGAATGCTAAGAAATTAAAAAACGAGAAGAGACAGACAAATGAAAACGTAATGAAGAATGGGAAAAATACTAGCGAAAATATTGAGAACGACTATAGCAAGAAAGTTTCCACGGCAACAATACAAGAAAATATGAATAAAGATGCCCCAGAACAAGACGTCAATAATAATGAAAAAGAGGAGGAAGTAGTAGGAGCCAGCCCAGAGGCCGAAACGATAACAAGGAAGGACTATGAGGAACTGTATGAATCTCTAAGTGAACACAGTGAAACCATTGGTGAGGACATAGAAAACCCCTACAAAAGTAGATAATAATAATGACACAACGGAAGTGAATGATAAAACAGTCCAAGAAGTAGTAAACGACAATAAACCGGCAGTAAGCTTAGAACATACAAATATAAACCCAGAGCCAGTAAGTAAAAATTAATAGAAACCCAGGACACGAAAACGCCTGAAGGGGAGGTGACCGCAAGTGACACCACAGAAAACCAACCCGAGGGGCCTAAACCAACAGAGATGATGGATTTCCAGGAGATGATGGTGGAATCTATAAGGGAACAGTCTCCCCAAACCATAAAGAGTTGCTTTGAGAAGGCAAGAGAAGAAATGATAAACGATATTAGACTATGTAGAGAAGAAATCATGCAATTATGGAGGGAAGAGATGAGAAACGATGGCGAACCAACGATAGCAGAAACACCAAATGAGGAGATCATGGAGCAATCCAATTTGCAAGCTAAAACCAATGATGAACAAGCAGAAATTGAACAAGGCGCAAATATATTATCATCTGAAAATGAACTTGACAGAAACAAGGAAAATATTCAATACAAGGAGATCGACGCCGAAGGTGTAAAGAAGACTCAGGTAATTAAAGAAGCGGAAGAGTTAGTACCCGAGAATGAAGAGTTAGAACCCAATAACCTACAAATGGATGATAATCGAATGGAGGTAAAAGAGTTACCCAGAAATAAAAACACAGAACAAGTGAATCAAAAAACTAAAAAATAATGAAAAAAAGAACAAAATAATTAAGAAAACGGGAGAGAAGAAAACGGAAGAAAGAAGAATAATGCGCCCAAAGATGAAAAGGATCTCAAAAGAATTAATAGAAATGACTCGAAGTGATCTAATTAATATGATTAACTTCCCAGTCATTGACCGTGAAAAAGGGACCTATAGGAAGGAGTCTCGAAGGAGCTTCATGAAGATGGACGAAGAGAAGAACTATGTTACAACAAAGAAGAATATAAACAATAAAGTATTTCAAGTAGATATTTCCAAAAAAAGAAGAATAAGGCATTCCAAGAAAAAGGAAGTTTATCAAGAACAACTGGACCGGATCATTGAAGGATACGCCCAAGAAATAAGAGAATTGCGGAAGAAGAGGGACCAATCAATGGAAAAACCCAACCAGAAGACAGATGACGGTCAACCAGAATTAGAAGAGATACCAGATGTTAGTAATAACAACGACCAGGAGAACATTGGAAACGTGTATACCATAGATAGTGAGATGAAGGAGACGGGATAACGGGAAGCAGATGAAGATCTGATAGGAGCAAAATGGAAGAACCGAATGATAGTAAAGTATATGACAAGAACAGATAGAAGCCTGAACACTGAAGAAGTTCGAACGACAAAAAGAGAGGAGAGCAACGACTATGGATAAACTGAATAAAATTATATCGAGAAATGGGACGGATTCTTTTGATAACGACTAATGTTACCAGGAATAATATGAACAACACATACGAAATACAAGACCCTGTGACAAAGAAAATAAAAGGCAACTATAACCAAACTTCCATGAAACGATTTATTGAGAATTAAATAATGCAAAAAGATGGAATACTACGATGGAAATTATTTATTGTTGATACTAAGTAAAAGAGATATACGAGGCCGACAAACAACACATTTGGCACATATTATAATTTCCAATAGCCAAGTCAACCAGTTATCAACAGCTTACCCGTACTGATAAAGAGAAGATTATATACGAGAACGACACCCAAGAACTATGGCATAAAATATATGAAATGTGTATATAAATTCCAAGAGCCCAGTCAACTAGTAATTTACCATCTTACCCGTACTACTAATGATTAGAAAGAAATATACAAGAGGATATACAGAACAACAACATAAGAAGTTGGAGAAATGGAAGCAAGTAAATATTATTGATATAAACAATATATGATACCCAAACACGAGGCAAGACACTAGAAGAGAGCCTATACTAAATGAAATATAACACAAAGACGTGAATCATGAAGGTGAAGAAGATTATGAAGATGACGTTTAATGCAATACCAAGAGAAAAGATTAACTGATGACAAAGCAGAATGAAAAATAATATACTAACGAAGAAGATCATGTGAAAATACCAGTGATGAAATGTAAACAAGCTATCCCAGTAAAATGTGAAGAATTTAGTTAAGATGAATCAAGAAGAAGAGAATATAATAATGTATGAACCGCAGATGCGTGAGATAATCCCAAGGATATTTATTATTTGTCGAATGAACGACCACTTTATATTTTGAATTGATTTGAGATGAATTGACTGATGAAATATTCCAGCAATCATTTATATTATTGACAGAGATGATGTACCTCTGAATTTATTGATGTTAGTATGGCCAGCAGAGGTGTATGCCACAGTGAGCCACTCTGAACTGCCCCACCTAAAATTGTGTTAGGGAATTAGGGAATTAAATAAACAAGGGAGATAATTACATGGAAAGAAAAATAATTATGATTCAAATAGAAGAAAATGAAGGGATATAAGAAAAGCATAAGATTCAACTTGGAAATGTACTACAATTGATGAAATCTTCAGGAAAATGAATATACGAATTCAGAATTAATCAATTCTTATAGGAAGGCATATGTAACGTACCAAAATCACAGTTACATAAAAAAGGTCTAATACGTCAAATAGAAGAATAACATGAACATATTTCATCAAGCATGGAAGATGGATCAGGAGAATGAAAATCAAAATGTGTATCTACAAATAAATAATATTAAAACAACCCAACGAAGAAGAAAGAAGAGTAATAAGAATATATCATCGAGAATAAAGAAGAAAGAGAAAATACCATGAGTCAATATAATACGTTAGCATCCAGGCCCAATAGATCAAAATAGTGAGGAGATATGCCGAAAGTGATTATCATCATAAGAAGGAGACATGTCAAATACAATCACCATAGTAAAAAAACAGACTTATTTGTTATAATAATGAAATAAATATATAACAATAACTATCATAAAATGAATGAAAATGTGGAAGAATATGACAATATTCGGTGAACATGAATTATTACAAATAATGTGTAAACAAGAAAAGCACCAAAAATGACAAACAATTAACCAGAAGAAGAAGAAGAAGAAGAAGAAGAAGAAGAAGAAGAAGAAGAAGAAGAAGAAGAAGAAGAAGAAGAAAAGGAAGAAATGTACCATGAATAATGAAGATTATGTAGGACCAATACAAGACATCAACATTCACAAAATATGGAAAGCATCTCAATCAATGTAGTGACCAGAATAAGTATAATGATTATTGGACTATTAATAATAAAAGACCAAGTGTTGAACATTAATAAGTGATCACAAACAATGACAGTGAATACTTAGTATAAGTGTAACAACAAATGATATAATAACATTTACCCCAAGTAAACAGCACAGACAATATTAGTGAAGTGTTTATAACTGAGGGAAGTGAATAACCATTTATAAGTGAAAGAATCAACGATTAACAAGTGAAATGCACAAACAATTAGTGTACCAATTTTAATCCAAGATCGTAAAACTACAGTAATAATCACTAAGACCACCAAATATATGATACAGAAAAGTGAATTAATTATTCATAGAGGTCAATAATAAAAGCTTTATAATCCTTGATATGAAATGTGCCTGAATGTCATAGCAACACAGGACAAAATGTAGATGAATATCAAGACAAATAAGTAGTGAATAAACTAATTTTTGTATAGAAACAAGTCATTGTACCAAAGCCTAGATACAGCCCACCAAAATATGTAACATAATTAGATTAAGAAACCAAGTATTATTGTATAAACATATAGTGTAAAATGTGTACAAAATGTGTAAAACATAATAATAAACCATTGTAGTAACATGCCATAATGACATGACAGTATTTGAGATGAATACTGTAAAAACTATGAAGCACATTGTTGTCAAACAAATGACACATAACCTCACATGAACTGGACCTACAACATAGAATCATATACAATAATTAAACAAAGTAATTACCCATAATTATTTCAAATAGAGGCCAAATAAGAATAAATATACAAAACAATGAATACCATATGAACTGAAGGACACAATTAATGAGTCAGATTAAATATAATAACAATAAAACAATTATACAGAACTCCAATGTGACAAGAGATATAGTCAAAAAACATTGACAAAACTTGTAAAGAGAATATAAGAAATGTTGCCAGTAGTTAGAGGAATGTTCAATACTACTACGAGAACACCTCACAAGTATTATACAATTAATTTAATGACTGCAATTTAATAAAATAACTAATTGCAATCATAAGACTAGGTGTAAACAACCACCATACAAGAACTTAAAGAGATTTCAGATAACAAAAAGTTAGTGAATGTACTAAACTAACCATGTACAACATTTGTACACAATTTTGATTATTAACAATGTATCTAATATGTGGTAAAATAACTAAATAAGAGTGACAAAATGGCGAGATGAGAGCATAATTTATTTTGAACCATACTATATATGTAAACAAAATAACATTTTACCAAAATAAGGTATTAGCAAATGTATATAAATATACCTAATAATGTTATAGTACAAAAAATATGTAGTAGAATAAGCGATATTAGTGATATAAGTAAATATAAACAATCGGACATAGTTGGCTTATACGCCATTAGTACATTTTGTCTAAACTGTAAATATACGAATATTATGTATTAGCATAGATGAGAAATGGACTCAAAATGTTTAATCATAAATATTAAGATTTAACTAGAACAAAATATAGTGAAAAGGACTTATTTGTGTTAAGAACCACTATATGAGTTTTGAAGAAAGTGAAGTGAATTATTAATGGACGGAATTATTACTTGTTTGCACTTAAAATAAAGACGCAAGTGTCCGCAATTTAATGCCACTATCCAAATGACGATCTGACTAATAATAAGAAACTTATAACCATTATAAGATTTTCGATCATTTTCGAATGTCAATGTACACGTCATAAATAATCTCCAACCCGAAGCAGAGACGCTATGAAATTACAATATTTGTTTAACCAAGACCTTTGGGGTAGAGAGTATGACTTTCTAAATCAATGGAATGACTCGATTTCACAAGTCGAAAAGAGACGCTTTAGCGAGATGAATTAATTGTCTTTCAACACCCGAAGCGAGAGGAGCGTGTGACAGTCATCAAGACATAATTTTAAAATGTGCGCGTACCCCAGTACAGTAACCATATATAACCTATACTGAACACCCTATTATCGTGTGACAGTGTAATAAGTGTATAGTGAAACCACAGACATGACCAGTGTATAATAATGGTCATGTTATGTGAAGGAAACAGGGAGTATTATACATTAGCAATTTTAAAACATATTAATAAAATAATTCTCGTTAATTCAACGAAAATTATTGTTGACTGCACTAGTCATGTAAACACGCTTGAGTGTATAACCGATAACGATGAATAATTATCAGAATGAAATGAATGACGTTCTCGTCCAAATTAATGACGATAATTAATTAAAAGATGTTATATTTTTATATTTAATAAATAAAAGCGGAATCAATATTATATACCGCACACCATTACTCGTAAATATAGTCGCTTATTTGACTATGATTTTAGCAGTCTTGAAAAATAATAACTTATTATGCGAGAAATATCATTACTGCTAATTCTACATCCTATTACTAATAAATAAATTGTTTGTAAAAAATAGTATTAAGATTTTTATATGATATTAGCTATTCTACCTTTTAACGTACCCTCATCTAGGTAAACTAACCTATAACCACAACGTATTTGTTTGTCACAGAGAATCACTTCTGTCATAAATGATTTTTATAAGTGGAATCAATAATAAGAGTTTTTTCAATTTTTTTTCTCATTCCAGTTCATAATAATAATGACAAGTAAATTAGTATTATTGTTTTAAAAGTGCAACGCTAAAAGCACATGTTTACAGATCTTAGCTTCACAAGGCACAAGCCGAAGGTACGATAGTACGATAGTATTGACTATCGTATTGATGTTAATAATTTTTAAATTTTGTCTTTTTAATTATAATAAATAAGTAAATATTGTTATTTATTAACACATCTTTATAGCTTGTATTATGTATATTCAAAGGATTTACGAAAATTGGTAATACTAATGACCAAAGTGAACATAACCTAATTCACCATATTATCGTACATTGTAACAGTGTTACCAGCCTTGAGCTGAAGAAGTCTCAGTATTTATTTAACTTGTTGTTGTTTTAAAAAAAATCATTATTAATTGTTTTAAAGGAGTTTTTTTCCTAAATTTCACTAATGTTAATAAAAACCTCAATTTATTACCAGTGGATATAGAGTTTTCATTTCTATCAAATAGATGTAAATAACTTATTTTTTAGAAACAATTTTTTCACAAGGTGGCGGCAATATTCGAATGATTGATATTGGAATATTCAATTAACAATTGAATATCAGTGTTATTTTATTTAATGTGCATTTATCGATATTCAAACGAAATATCTGTTTGTTATAAATGTATTTACAGTGAGATAGAACCGCCCATCGAGAAGATTGAAGACATTCACGGATGGTAAGTGGGGAGGTGAATACAGCGAATTATCAGTGATCTTAATCCTCTTTTAAACATGAACATTAACTTCAATTTACCCATTACTAATTAATCGTATTAAATACTAAACAACCACACGACAACGTGAGAGTCTACAACAACACTACTAAATAAACATTCTAAACTTTAAAATTAAACCAATTTACATCCATCCTAATTAAAAGTTATATAATAGATTGACGAACACAAGGTGGGGCTTGACTTGATTATCTCCACCCACGGCATCTATCAGCAAAAAGATATATAATAGATTGGCGCCCAACGTGGGGCGCGAATTAGGACAACGGTACCTAATAAAATAAATAAATAAATAAACAATCTTTATACCTAATTCGGCGGCAATTACATTACATAGATATAAAGATGTACCGGAGAAATAGAACGAGAAGGGAGAGAGTGGAAATGGATCTAGTATACAGAGCATTGAACATAGACGTTGAGAAAATACGCAGACAAATGGAAGAGGAGCAGAGACAGGTAAGAGAGGAGTCAGACCAGTTAAGACGCAAGATGGAAGAAGAAGTCGCGAAACTACACAGCGTGGAAACCCAACAAGGAAGGAGGAACCGGAATACAAGATGGTATAATAACCAGCCATCATGGCGAAACGAAGGGAAGAGGGACTACCGTAACCAGAGATGGCCAAGCGAGCGTAATAGAAAAGAAGCATTCGAAAGAGAATTAAGGAACAACAAGATAAGACGAAATGAAGAACTATTCTATAGCCAAGCAGCACGGCGGGAGGAAGAGGAAACAAGATGTCGAAATCAGAGACATGAAGACGAGCGTAAACGAAGGGAAGCTTTCGAAGAAGAATTGAAGAATGCTAAGAAATTAAAAAACGAGAAGAGACAGACAAATGAAAACTTAATGAAGAATGGGAAAAATACTAGCGAAAATATTGAGAACGACTATAGCAAGAAAGATTCCACGGAAAGAATACAAGAAAATATGAATAAAGATGCCCCAGAACAAGACGTCAAAAATAATGAAAAAGAGGAGGAAGTAGTAGGAGCCAGCCCAGAAGCCGAAACGATAACAAGGAAGGACTATGAAGAACTGTATGAATCTCTAAGTGAACACAGTGAAACCATTGGTGAGGGCATAGAAAACCCCTACAAAAGTAGATAATAATAATGACACAACGGAAGTGAATGATAAAACAGTCCAAGAAGTAGTAAACGACAATAAACCGGCAGTAAGCTTAGAACATACAAATATAAACCCAGAGCCAGTAAGTAAAAATTAATAGAAACCCAGGACACGAAAACGCCTGAAGGGGAGGTGACCGCAAGTGACACCACAGAAAACCAACCCGAGGGGCCTAAACCAACAGAGATGATGGATTTCCAGGAGATGATGGTGGAATCTATAAGGGAACAGTCTCCCCAAACCATAAAGAGTAGCTTTGAGAAGGCAAGAGAAAAAATGATAAACGATATTAGACTATGGAGAGAAGAAATCATGCAATTATGGAGGGAAGAGATGAGAAACGATGGCGAACCAACGATAGCAGAAACACCAAATGAGGAGATCATGGAGCAATCCAATTTGCAAGCTAAAACCAATGATGAACAAGCAGAAATTGAACAAGGCGCAAATATATTATCATCTGAAAACGAACTTGACAGAAACAAGGAAAATATTCAATACAAGGAGATCGACGCCGAAGGTGTAAAGAAGACTCAGGTAATTAAAGAAGCGGAAGAGTTAGTACCCGAGAATGAAGATTTAGAACCCAATAATCTACAAACGGCTGATAATCGAATGGAGGTAAAAGAGTTACCTAGAAATAAAAACACAGAACAAGTGAATACAAAAATTAAAAATAATGAAGAAAAGAACAAAATAATTAAGAAGACTGGAGAGAAGAAAACGGAAGAAAGAAGAATAATACGCCCAAAGAAGAAAAGGATCACAAAAGAATTAATAGAAATGACTCGAAGTGATCTAATTAATATGATTAACTTCCCAGTCATTGACCGTGAAAAAGGGACCTATAGGAAGGAGTCTCGAAGGAGCTTCATGAAGATGGACGAAGAGAAGAACTATGTTACAACAAAGAAGAATATAAACAATAAAGTATTTCAAGTAGATATTTCCAAAAAAAGAAGAATAAGGCATTCCAAGAAAAAGGAAGGTTATCAAGAACAACTGGACCGGATCATTGAAGGATACGCCCAAGAAATAAGAGAATTGCGGAAGAAGAGGGACCAATCAATGGAAAAACCCAACCAGAAGACAGATGACGGTCAACCAGAATTAGAAGAGATACCAGATGTTAGTAATAACAACGACCATGAGAACATTGGACACGTGTATACCAAAGATAGTGAGAAGAAGAAGACGGGAGAACGGGAAGCAGATGAAGATCTGATAGGAGCAAAATGGAAGAACCGAATGATAGTAAGGTATATGACAAGAACAGATAGAAGCCTGAACACTGAAGAAGTTCGAACGACAAAAAGAGAGGAGAGCAACGACTATGGATAAACTGAATAAAATTACATCGAGAAATGGGACGGATTCTTTTGATAACGACTAATGTTACCAGGAATAATATGAACAACACATACGAAATACAAGACCCTGTGACAAAGAAAATAAAAGGCAACTATAACCAAACTTCCATGAAACGATATATTGAGAATTAAATAATGCAAAAAGATGGAATACTACGATGGAAATTATTTATTGTTGATACTAACTAAAGAGTTATACGAGGCCGACAAACAACACCTTTGGCACATAATATAATTTCCAATAGCCAAGTCAACGAGTTATCAACAGATTACCCGTACTGATAAAGAGAAGATTATATACGAGAACGACACCCAAGAACTATGGCATAAAATATATGAAATGTTTATTTAAATTCCAAGAGCCCAGTCAACTAGTAATTTACCATCTTACCAGTACTACTAATGATTAGAAAGAAATATACAAGATGATATACAGAACAAGCAACATAAGAAGTTGGAGAAATGGAAGCAAGTAAATATTATTGATATAAACAATATATGATACCCAAACACGAGGCAAGACACTAGAAGAGAGCCTATACTAAATGAAATATAACACAAAGACGTGAATCATGAAGGTGAAGAAGATTATGAAGATGATGTTTAATGCAATACCAAGAGAAAAGATTAATTGATGACAAAGAAGAATGAAAAATAATATACTAACGAAGAAGATCATGTGAAAATACCAGTGATGAAATGTAAACAAGCTATCCCAGTAAAATGTGAAGAATTTAGTTAAGATGAATCAAGAAGAAGAGAATATAATAATGTATGAACCGCAGATGCGTGAGATAATCCCAAGAATATTTATTATTTGTCGAAAGAACGACCACTTCATATTTTGAATTGATTTGAGATGAATTGACTGATGAAATATTCCAGCAATCATTTATATTATTGACAGAGATGATGTACCTCTGAATTTATTGATGTTAGTATGGCCAGCAGAGGTGTATGCCACAGTGAGCCACTCTGAACTGCCCCAGCTAAAATTGTGTTAGGGAATTAGGGAATTAAATAAACAAGGGAGATAATTACATGGAAAGAAAAATAATTATGATTCAAATAGAAGAAAATGCAGGGATACAAGAAAATCATAAGAGTCAACTTGGAAATGTACAACAATTGATGAATTCTTCAGGAAAATAAATATACGAATTCAGAATTAATCAATTCTTATAGGAAGGCATATGTAACGTACCAAAATCACAGTTACATAAAAAAGGTCTAATACGTCAAATAGAAGAAAAACGTGAACATATTTCATCAAGCATGGAAGAAGGAACAGGAGAATGAAAATCAAAATGTGTATCTACAAATAAATAATATTAAAACAACCCAACGAAGAAGAAAGAAGAGTAATAAGAATATATCATCGAGTATAAAGAAGAAAGAGAAAATACCATGTGTCAATATAATACGTTAGCATCCAGGCCCAATAGATCAAAATTGTGAGGGGATATGCCGAAAGTGATTATCATCATAAGAAGGAGACATGTCAAATACAATCACCATAGTGAAAAAACAGACTAATTTGTTATAATAATGAAATAAATATAAGACAATGACTATCATAATAATGAATGAAAATGTGAAGCACCAAAGAAAAGCACCAAGAAAAGCACCAAATATGACAAACAATTAACCAGAAGAAGAAGAAGCAGTAGAAGAGGTAGAAATGTACCATGAAGAATGAAGATTATGTAGGACCAATACAAGACATCAACATTCACAAAATATGGAAAGCATCACAATCAATATAGTGACCAGAATAAGTATAATGATTATTGGACAATTAATAATAAAAGACCAAGTGTTGAACATCAATAAGTGATCACAAACAATGACAGTGAATACTTAGTATAAGTGTAACAACAAATGATATAATAACATTTACCCCAAGTAAACAGCACAGACAATATTAGTGAAGTGTTTATAACTGAGGGAAGTGAATAACCATTTATAAGTGAAAGAATCAACGATTAACAAGTGAAATGCACAAACAATTAGTGTACCAAGTTTAATCCAAGATTGTAAAACCACAGATATAATCAGTAAGACCACCAAATATATGATACAGAAAAGTGAATTAATTATTCATAGAGATCAATAATAAAAGCTTTATAATCCTTGATATGAAATGTGCCTGAATGTCATAGCAACACAGGACAAAATGTAGATGAATATCCAGACAAATATGTAGTGAATAAACTAATTTGTTGTATAGAAACAAGTCATTGTACCAAAGCCTAGATACAGCCCACCAAAATATGTAACATAATTAGATTAAGAAACCAAGTATTATTGTATAAACATATAGTGTAAAATGTGTACAAAATGTGTAAAACATAATAATAAACCATTGTAGTAACATGCCATAATGACATGACAGTATTTGAGATGAATACTGTAAAAACTATGAAGCACATTGTTGTCAAACAAATGACACATAACCTCACATGAAATGGACCTACAACATAGAATCATATACAATAATTAAACAAAGTAATTATCCTTAATTATTTCAAATAGAGACCAAATAAGAATTAAAATACAAACAATGAATACCATATGAACTGAAGGACACAACTAATGAGTCAGATTATATATAATAACAATAAAACAATTAGATTTACAAGAGACAAGAGATTTAGTCAAAAAACATTGACAAAACTTGTAAAGAGAATATAAGAAATGTTGCCAGTAGTTAGAGGAATGTTCAATACTACTACGAGAACACCTCACAAGTATTATACAATTAATTTAATGACTGCAATTTAATAAAATAACTAATTGCAATCATAGGACTAGGTGTAAACAACCACCATACAAGAACTTAAAGAGATTTCAGATAACAAAAAGTTAGTGAATGTACTAAACTAACCATGTACAACATTTGTACACAATTTTGATTATTAACAATGTATCTAATATGTGGTAAAATAACTAAATAAGAGTGACAAAATGGCGAGATGAGAGCATAATTTATTTTGAACCATACTATATATGTAAACAAAATAACATTTTACCAAAATAAAGTATTAGCAAATGTATATAAACATACCTAATAATGTTATAGTACAAAAAATATGTAGTAGAATAAGCGATATTAGTGATATAAGTAAATATAAACAATCGGACATAGTTGGCTTATACGCCATTAGTACATTTTGTCTAAACTGTAAATATACGAATATTATGTATTAGCATAGATGAGAAATGGACTCAAAATGTTTAATCATAAATATTAAGATTTAACTAGAACAAAATATAGTGAAAAGAACTTATTTGTGTTAAGAACCACTATATGAGTTTTGAAGAAAGTGAAGTGAATTATTAATGGACGGAATTATTACTTGTTTGCACTTAAAATAAAGACGCAAGTGTCCGCAATTTAATGCCACTATCCAAATGACGATCTGACTAATAATAAGAAACTTATAACCATTATAAGATTTTCGATCATTTTCGAATGTCAATGTACACGTCATAAATAATCTCCAACCCTGTTGTATCTCCAACATACTGTGTTGTATGTTGTAAATTGTATAATTCTGGTGGACACTGAGCGAATTTAAGTAGTAAGAGGGGCGTTCCAAATGAAGTAGGAATTCAGATGAATTTGAGTTAGGATTTTTTTGGGGGGACCTTGTTTTTTTAAAACGGGAATTTTAACGCTAACTGCACTAAAGACAATAGATGTTAGACAGAATAAATTGAATATTAAACCAGTATCGATGCAATAGTTTTGAACAGTGATACAAACTGATCCGAAAGATAACCTTTGGCCAGCTGATAGCCGCAGCTGTAACACTATTTCAAGCCTTGCTGCCTGCTTATCTGATAGATTGTGTATCGTTATATACGGCTAAATTCAAAGAGCAGTTTTTTGTTTTCTGTCTGATCAGCTGTTCGAGTGATATAAAATGTAGGTCAGTTTTTCAATGTGGATTAGTCTTTGGCCCGAACCATGCCGCATTCCGGGTTGATGTCCCCAGGGTTGTTTGGGCGTCGGTTGTATGGCTGAGTGTTGGCTGTCCGCAGAGAAGTTACCCCCCCTCCTTAGGTAGAGAGATAACTATTATAAAGTGGAGATTGATGTTCGCGTGCCCTCAATGCGGTCTTCCCGGCCTTGCTAATCGGGTCCGTCCGCCCTAAGGTAGGGATGTGGGGCAGTTGTGTGTCAAGGATTGATAATGCCTTGTTTTGCTGCACACGGCTGGTCGGTCCACGAGCTGGACGGTTGTAGAAATGGTACTCACATATCAAGGTTGTAGCACCTTGTTAGCCTTCGGGCGTGAATATGTGAGTACCAGGAGAGTTAGGTGGTGGTCACCGGAGATGGTGACGTGTTGGGGCGGTCCCGAGAGTTTGGCATGGAGGAGAGGACTCGCGTGGGGGGTGGTCGCAGTGTAGAGATTTTCAGTCCTGGGAAGGGAGTAATGGTGTTAATGGTCCTGGGGCTCAGTTGTGGAGTTTGGGAGGCCTTGGTGGACGGTACTCAGAGCAGGTCTGCGATTCTTCTCTTTCTCCTGTTCTTTTCTGTCTCTTATATCTGCGTGCGGACCAGGGCCCGGCGAGTATGCAGGACTCACACTTACGTCTTCTCTTTCTGACACACATTCACTGACTCACACCTCTTCCTTCTGCTTTTTCGTTTTCCTGTGTTACTGAACTCACCAAGAGCGGTTTTAGAATCTGAGATTTTCCAGGTTTCCCGCATCCGTCGTGCTTGAGGACTTGTTTGTTTTGGGTCAACCATGTTGCCCTTTTGGGGTGACGGTGTGCCGAACTGGCTTCGGCAACGTATTAGATTATTAGTATTTTAAAAACGAGCGCCGCTGACGTCACGCACTGCCACTCTGTTACGATTGTTTGTTGTCGGTCGGTTATACACACAAAAGGTTGTGTGGCTACGCAATATAGCTGGCGCTGCCAGCCAGCTGTGTGTCTGTACATTCCTGCTTTCGGAGGTTACTTGGCTGGAGCGAAACGTAGATTCGCTCTCATTTCTGCTTCATCCAAGCTGTTCATCTGGTCTCGGCTGGCGGCGAACTTCTAACCAGGACTTCCGTACCTATCACTATGATAGGCTAGATAAAGCGTGCTCCAGGTACGTGCAAGTCTGTGGGTTCTGAAAATATTCTAACCCCAAATATATTTTGCGTTTCAGCTTTCATTATGAGTTATGCCTGTGTGTGTGTGTGCGTATAGAGCAGTTTTTTTTAATCTGGGCATTAACGCTGTTACAAAATCAAATTAAATTATATTTAATTAAATTATGAATGTGAGAGTCGTGGGTCAAGTTAATTTCAATAGAGAATATGTTAATGTATCTTGCACTCAGCTGTTTTGATGTAATTAATAACAACGATAGACACAGCAAATCAATTTGAATATCTCAATGAAACATTAAGAAAATAATTGCTAGACGAGCTTAGTACTGTTTAATCTAAATTAGTGGCGATGTGTGTATGCGCTGTAGCTGCTTAAAGTTAGTGTTGGTATTTAATGTGGACGGCCTAAGTGGCGTGAATTTCTTTATGACACCCTCTACAAGTATTGTATGTCCAGGTGCTCGACCAAGGACGAGATGGGTGTCAGGGGCGAACGAACATCTGTTCCCCCTAATAGCAGAGACGATCTTTAGCCACAATGCCGTCAGTCGAGGACTTTTCGATGCTAAGCTGAACCAAGAACTTTTCCAACGCTAAGCTGCACCAGGGACGGGTGATATGAATGTGAAATCACTGATCCTCGCCTATACGAACTAAGTACACCGGACTATCCAGGTGGGAAAATTCTGTTTATCTATTTCTCTCTCTCTACAACATGTGAATGCACAGAAGCCGCCAGAAGCTCACTCGTGAAGTTCTGAAAATTAGACTCTAGCACAAACTCTCATGTTCAATTATGTGTGATCATCATGTTATTGCATGTGTGAACATTACCACAGTACACCTAATGAAGTATCTTATAACTGTATAATGTGTAAGAAGTTACACACATACACACACATCCGCAGTTTACTGTAAGATCTAACTTTCATCTAATTAAGACCATTAGGGAGTTAATTATCTCGTGCTATCAAGTCATCTGGTCATGGCGGAGTTTAATAACGTAGCTGGGGGTTGTCTGATGCTGTTGATGAGAAACGATTTTCTTTCACACACACATACTTAATGCTTAATGATTAAGCTAAGGGTTCGTTTGGCTGTTTGAGTTTCGGGGCGGTAACTTACTTTCTCTGGTGTGAACTATGCTTGTGAATATGCTGGCAAATCTATGCTTAGGAGCTGAGATATTCCATTTTACGTTGTTATTTATATTTGTACCTAGCTATACATATTAGGCTTCATTTATTTACTGTAGTGGGAATCGGTTTATGTGGAGGTTAGTGTTGAAATGAGGGATGTTTTGTTATTCATGTCGTATATGTGTTTGTGTGTGTAATTTTACTATATATATATAGATATATTTTTGGGGAATATGTAACTGATTTAAAAACAAGAGAATAACCATAAATGTGTTTTTGAGACAACAGGCTAGCCTAATTGATATTATACAACACTGATAGATTAGTATTGCTTAATGAAGGAGATTATTACCAACTTTGACTCATGCATAATCAGGCAGAAATTTTTGCAATTAGTAATATCAATTCACTTACTTGGTGACATTATGAGTTAATGGAAATACATAGATATATATAATTCTGTCTTAAATGGTGTGCTCACACAATTACGAACTTGTTATGTATGTAAGATCTTACAGGTTGAATAAAGCACACGCTTGTTGGTTAAAAGAGTTTTTCATTTGCAAGTCCTGTCATTCACCTGGGGGGACATGTCTGTAATTGTATTTGGGCCTTGCACACTTTTGCTTCCTCTAGGTTTTTTCTTTACCTAGTTCTAAATATGATGTCTCTCCCCTTTTACAAAAAAAAACTTAATAAAAATAAAATTAAATAAAATTCAAAAAAAAAAATACAAAACTTAGAAATATAAAAGGGGGGTTTCAAATGGTAGCAGAGCGTGGTTTTTATGATTCTGGATGGATAGTAGTTATGATTTCTGCCTTATTTTCTCGGTTGAACTTGAGAAATTTTAGAATCTGGGGACTTATATTTATTTTCTTAAATGAAACTTAGTGTGGCTACAGACATGTCAGCTGGTGTTAGGACTTGCAAATTACTTCAAATTATTTTTGATTAGAATCCAAGTGTTGTAAGAAAACTTAATGATAGTGTAATAAATTAACAGAATGAACAACCAGAGAAAAAGAGCACATTTTATAAAATGAATAGGGGGTTAATGAAGTTAAAATAATTTAATATATGTTAGTGTTTAAGTGATTATTTTGTGATGTTGAGTGCGAGAGGAATTTTGAAAAGGGGTTATGAGAATGTGATTAGTTTTTTTAATGAATGTGTGCTGATTGGTTGCACTTGCACATACCCTGGAGCTCATACGGAGTCTGGACATGATGAGGGCCGTCGGTACTTGTTGAGTTTGATTATGACTTGTCTTTTGGATTAGACAACGTGTTTGGTAGCATCCCAGTTATATGGTAATTGTTTATTGAGGGCGTTGAGTTGCGGTATCGTATTTTGAATGCGGTTATGGTCCGACCAAGGGCATGGATGTGATACTTTATATTTTCGATTATATCGAATTTTATGTGTACTTGTGTGTTGTATTTAGTGAGTTAGTTTGATTGTTTTGTGTTGTGTTTTCTTCCGGAAATTTTGCATGGCTCTTTCTCTGCTTTTATGACACCCATCTCGTCGTATCGCTAGAGTATTCTGGAGCCACTTGAATGATCAAGTTCTTCCTTATGTGTTGGTGTTAAATTGTTGTCTGTGTTGTATGTTGTAAATTGTATAATTCTGGTGGACACTGAGCGAATTTAAGTAGTAAGAGGGGCGTTCCAAATGAAGTAGGAATTCAGATGAATTTAAGTTAGGATTTTTTTTGGGGGGACCTTGTTTTTTTAAAACGGGAATTTTAACGCTAACTGCACTAAAGACAATAGATGTTAGAAAGAATAAATTGAATATTAAACCAGTATCGATGCAATAGTTTTGAACAGTGATACAAACTGATCCGAAAGATAACCTTTGGCCAGCTGATAGCCGCAGCTGTAACACTATTTCAAGCCTTGCTGCCTGCTTATCTGATAGATTGTGTATCGTTCTATCCGGCTAAATTCAAAGAGCAGTTTATTTGTTTTCTGTCTGATCAGCTGTTCGAGTGATATAAAATGTAGGTCAGTTTTTCAATGTGGATTAGTCTTTGGCCCGAACCATGCCGCATTCCGGGTTGATGTCCCCAGGGTTGTTTGGGCGTCGGTTGTATGGCTGAGTGTTGGCTGTCCGCAGAGAAGTTACCCCCTCTCCTTAGGTAGAGAGATAACTATTATAAAGTGGAGATTGATGTTCGCGTGCCCTCAATGCGGTCTTCCCGGCCTTGCTAATCGGGTCCGTCCGCCCTAAGGTAGGGATGTGGGGCAGTTGTGTGTCAAGGATTGATAATGCCTTGTTTTGCTGCACACGGCTGGTCGGTCCACGAGCTGGACGGTTGTAGAAATGGTACTCACATATCAAGGTTGTAGCACCTTGGTAGCCTTCGGGCGTGAATATGTGAGTACCAGGAGAGTTAGGTGGTGGTCACCGGAGATGGTGACGTGTTGGGGCGGTCCCGAGAGTTTGGCATGGAGGAGAGGACTCGCGTGGGGGGTGGTCGCAGTGTAGAGATTTTCAGTCCTGGGAAGGGAGTAATGGTGTTAATGGTCCTGGGGCTCAGTTGTGGAGTTTGGGAGGCCTTGGTGGTCGGTACTCAGAGCAGGTCTGCGATTCTTCTCTTTCTCCTGTTCTTTTCTGTCTCTTATATCTGCGTGCGGACCAGGGCCCGGCGAGTATGCAGGACTCACACTTACGTCTTCTCTTTCTGACACACATTCACTGACTCACACCTCTTCCTTCTGCTTTTTCGTTTTCCTGTGTTACTGAACTCACCAAGAGCGGTTTTAGAATCTGAGATTTTCCAGGTTTCCCGCATCCGTCGTGCTTGAGGACTTGTTTGTTTTGGGTCAACCATGTTGCCCTTTTGGGGTGACGGTGTGCCGAACTGGCTTCGGCAACGTATTAGATTATTAGTATTTTAAAAACGAGCGCCGCTGACGTCACGCACTGCCACTCTGTTACGATTGTTTGTTGTCGGTCGGTTATACACACAAAAGGTTGTGTGGCTACGCAATATAGCTGGCGCTGCCAGCCAGCTGTGTGTCTGTACATTCCTGCTTTCGGAGGTTACTTGGCTGGAGCGAAACGTAGATTCGCTCTCATTTCTGCTTCATCCTCCAAGCTGTTCATCTGGTCTCGGCTGGCGGCGAACTTCTAACCAGGACTTCCGTACCTATCACTATGATAGGCTAGATAAAGCGTGCTCCAGGTACGTGCAAGTCTGTGGGTTCTGAAAATATTCTAACCCCAAATATATTTTGCGTTTCAGGTTTCATTATGAGTTATGCCTGTGTGTGTGTGTGCGTATAGAGCAGTTTTTTTTAATCTGGGCATTAACGCTGTTACAAAATCAAATTAAATTATATTTAATTAAATTATGAATGTGAGAGTCGTGGGTCAAGTTAATTTCAATAGAGAATATGTTAATGTACCTAGCACTCAGCTGTTTTGATGTAATTAATAACAACGATAGACACAGCAAATCAATTTGAATATCTCAATTAAACATTAAGAAAATAATTGCTAGACGAGCTTAGTACTGTTTAATCGAAATTAGTGGCGATGTGTGTATGCGCTGTAGCTGCTTAAAGTTAGTGTTGGTATTTAATGTGGACGGCCTAAGTGGCGTGAATTTCTTTATGACACCCTCTACAAGTATTGTATGTCCAGGTGCTCGACCAAGGACGAGATGGGTGTCAGGGGCGAACGAACATCTGTTCCCCCTAATAGCAGAGACGATCTTTAGCCACAATGCCGTCAGTCGAGGACTTTTCGATGCTAAGCTGAACCAAGAACTTTTCCAACGCTAAGCTGCACCAGGGACGGGTGATATGACTGTGACATCACTGATCCTCGCCTATACGAACTAAGTACACCGGACTATCCAGGTGGGAAAATTCTGTTTATCTATTTCTCTCTCTCTACAACATGTGAATGCACAGAAGCCGCCAGAAGCTCACTCGTGAAGTTCTGAAAATTAGACTCTAGCACAAACTCTCATGTTCAATTATGTGTGATCATCATGTTATTGCATGTGTGAACATTACCACAGTACACCTAATGAAGTATCTTATAACTGTATAATGTGTAAGAAGTTACACACATACACACACATCCGCAGTTTACAGTAAGATCTAACTTTCATCTAATTAAGACCATTAGGGAGTTAATTATCTCGTGCTATCAAGTCATCTGGTCATGGCGGAGTTTAATAACGTAGCTGGGGGTTGTCTGATGCTGTTGATGAGAAACGATTTTCTTTCACACACACATACTTAATGCTTAATGATTAAGCTAAGGGTTCGTTTGGCTGTTTGAGTTTCGGGGCGGTAACTTACTTTCTCTGGTGTGAACTATGCTTGTGAATATGCTGGCAAATCTATGCTTAGGAGCTGAGATATTCCATTTTACGTTGTTATTTATATTTGTACCTAGCTATACATATTAGGCTTCATTTATTTACTGTAGTGGGAATCGGTTTATGTGGAGGTTAGTGTTGAAATGAGGGATGTTTTGTTATTCATGTCGTATATGTGTTTGTGTGTGTAATTTTACTATATATATATAGATATATTTTTGGGGAATATGTAACTGATTTAAAAACAAGAGAATAACCATAAATGTGTTTTTGAGACAACAGGCTAGCCTAATTGATATTATACAACACTGATAGATTAGTATTGCTTAATGAAGGAGATTATTACCAACTTTGACTCATGCATAATCAGGCAGAAATTTTTGCAATTAGTAATATCAATTCACTTACTTGGTGATATTATGAGTTAATGGAAATACATAGATATTGTAGCGTGACAGATGTATGCATAATATTGAATGGCAATTGATCATTAGAATAATGAAGTTATAATATTTAAAGTTGGAGGAAAGCATTAAGTTTAATATAAATAGATTAATTCATAGCAACTGTGGAAAGAAATCATTATTATAAAGAAAATACAAGTTAAAATAAAAGGAGTTACTAGTGATGAGTCATCCAAAACCAGTCTCATAACCAAAGGTTTTCAAGGTATAACCCAGGAATGTAAAATAGTAAATAACAAAGCAGTACACAATATGACCAAACCCACATCGAGGGAGAATAAATAGAAGAGAAACCCTAAAATAAGCCAAGATCAACCAATACAGGTTGTGTATTTCTGTAATAAAGAAAAAGATGGAGAAGATCCCAAGAAACCTGATGGCAACAAGAAGAAGATGGAGAAGATACCAGTCCCAGAAGGCAGGAGAAAAGAAGACTGAAGAAAGAAGAAGAGGGCAGCATCCTGAAGAAGATCTCATGCTCTTATAAAAGACACCCAAATCCCTATATCCCCAAAATAAATATCTAAAAATAAAAGTATAACGAAATAAAAACCACATGTATATAAATTTAAGAGAGAGGAGTGTATAAAGTAAAAGTTTCCTGTGAACTAAGATGAAACAATAATATAGTACCCATGGAACAAATCTCCATTGAAAAAACGCTAACCAATTTATTATGTTAATAAGACTATACGACCATTTAGCATTAACATAATATATAAGTGCAAAGTGAACCAGTGATAGTTTTGGGTATTATAAAAAATGAACCTTGTGTTTCATTCTTGGCAATCACAAACATTGGATGCAATGAAATATGCATTTTTCAATGACTTAAAATATGTACTGTGACAATACGTTGTTCATAAGACATGAATCTGTTTAAAATAACATTTTGTTTTACATGAAAAAAGAAAAAAAAACAGAGTTCATAATACCTTTTGAACAATTAATACTATTTATTTGTTAATGACAGGGTACAATTCCCCAAAGACAATGTAAAAGACGGTATAAAAACTGTAGAATCCTACTTATAATAATAGTTAGAAATAAGAAAATAAATATAAGGTTTTTTATGTATATAGTACAAGAATGTTTAAAAATGTATTAGATATAAGACCATTTGTTTGGGTCTGAAACAACTAACATCAGAACTATAAAAATAGTTACCACTTGTAAATAGTAGAGAGTAATTAAGATGTTAGCTAGTAAAAAACCTTTGTTGTAAACCATATTTCCATGTTGGAAATGGGGATTTTGTTGCAAAATGTCTGACTTGAAGACAACCATTTATTTAAAAAAAAAAAATTCTTTATTTGTTTTAATTATTATTTGTATTGTAACCAATACTAATTGTTATTGTGTAATTTGAAAACATGTTTAATTTATAATACTATATGTAAAAGTCAGAGAGGGTATCACACATCATATATTGTTTATAAATTATTTTGTAAGAAAAATTGTTAAAAAATCATAGGCCAAAAGAATGGAAACCAAACTTCATCAAAACAGAGAAATTGCTCAATTAAATGCAAATAAACAAAAGGGGTTTAGACAAAATAAACTTGAGATCATGCCATATAATTGCACATACTATTTAGAGAGATTTTAATAAATTATATTCAGAATTATGAATAAAAGTGAAAATGACTAAACTCAGAAATTTAGACATGGGCGTCATATATTTCAGAATAATGTTTCAGAATACAACTAATTCAATTAATTACCAGAAAATAAGAGAATAGGAACCTTTTAATACAATATAGAATTATTAATATTAAATATAACTGATAAAATGGCTGAATTTATATAATGACAGGAAGTAAATTTTGATGTTTTGGACTCTTCAGAGTATACCCAAACTGAAAGTAAAATTACTATTTTTTGGACAGAAAACACTATAAAATGGCATTATTTAATCTGAAAATAACCAGAATGAACTGAAAGATTAATTTAAATCAAATCTAGTGAATAAAATTGACAAATAACCAAAGTTTAGGCATTCATATAGTGAAATAGTAAAATGTACACAGGATGTGAAAATATTTTTGAACAATGTTAAGGATAATATTATATGGGCTAAGAGTTTAATTGAAACTGAAGGAAACAGTTAGTTAATTATTGGTTTTTGAACGGTTAACATGACATACGTTTGGTAACGTGTATAACCTAACCTATAATAGACATACAAAGCGAGTGTATAGTACGTTATTGTGAAATCGCGAGTGACTTGTAAAATACTTCTAAAACTATCATATTATAACAGAAACAATCAAGTAACACTCCATAACACAGAACAATATAAATTTACTCTGAAAAACACCACAAAACACAAGAAAACTGTGTAATACATTAACCCAAATTAGTGATGGAACCGGGGAAAGTGTTTGAACTAATAATTATACGGATACACTAAATACAACTCAGAAACAGTACACTAGACACTACACAACATTTTACAAGAGATTCGCAGACATCAGAACAGGAATACTACAGGAAAATCTTTTATTTGGAACGTCCAATATACGAATGACATCTCACTAACTTCACGGCAGCCATTTGCAATATTGGTCTCATCATTGCCAGAACCCCGCCTTCTTTGTTCAGCACAGCTGTTTTGGTGAAAACAATTATTATATTTACAATTTATTATTTAATGTCTGTGTTTATTAATAACTATTAATTTGATTGTAACGTTATACTTTTTAAATATTAGCCCGATTTCTCTGACTTTGGTAATAACTGGCTGTTTAAAGAACCCTATATAATTTTTATATCATATATTTGTAATTTTTTTCGATATCCTGAGAATCGATACTAATCGATAAGAGTCAATATTGCTATTAATTAATAAAAACATTAATAATTTTCAATACTTATTAGTTCTTTATTTCTTCAATAATATTAATTACCAATAATATAATTCTAATTGATAATCTACAAGGACTTTACCACCCGTAAGTGAAGATAACCTAAAAAATAAAAAGGTAAACAAGTATCGATTGGTTTACAGACAGTCTTATGAGTGGTGATAGATTATTTAAATTATACTAAAACTTTAATAAAAATTTTCAGAAGAGCATTACACTGTTTAAAACTTCACAGCCCTATATTAATTAATTGATCCTAATTAATTAATTAATAAAATTAAAATTTTTTTTTTAATTATTTTTTTTTATAAACATAATTTTTTTTTAATTTTCCTTCAAAACAATATTTTTTTGTTTTAAAACTTTCTGTGAAGCTAAACATATATATAGTTCTTCATCAACTTCACGATACTCGACCGGTCTTGCTACAATTGGGACTCAACCAGCTGGGAAACTTAAGGAAGTGTTTCAGGCCAGTAAGACGTCGAGAGCCACACCAATTAAACATATTACATTGGACTTGATTACATCGGAGTCACATACTCCATAATCTCTTATATCATCAACACACATCTATACTTATTTAACTTATTTGATTAATTACAAATTGGCGCACAACTTTAGGGGCTTTAATTAGCGATTGGAAGGCCAATACATTCTGCCCAATCACTAGTTGGAGCTAGGCAACAGCTACAAAGCCAGAGAATTTCAAGGGAAAATGCAACGACGTGCAACATCTAAGAAACGGGCGGCGGAGGCCGAAAAAGGAACAGAGTTGGAAATGGACAATAAGGAGGCAACGCCAGTAGAGGTGGAGAGTTCATTGCCGCCGGTATTGTCCGAACAACCGGTACAACAAGAGGAACAACTGGAGATACCCACGCAAACAGGGGAAGTCAATGTCCAGGAGGAACCATTGGAAAAGCCGACACGAACGGAGGAGGGGAGTATACAAGATGTGATGAGAATGATGATGGAAATGAATAAAGAGATAAACAAAAACATCAAATCCGGCAAGGAAGAAACAAATAAGAAGTTGGAAGGGCTGAAGGAAGACAACCAGTCCCTGGGTAAGAAGATTGATGAAACCAATAAGAAGATGGAAGAGAAGATGGAAGAAAACAGCAAGAAGATGGAAGAAAACAGCAAGAAGATGGAAGAGAAGATGGAAGAAAACAGCAAGAAGATGGAAGAGAAGATGGAAGAAAACAGCAAGAAGATGGAAGAAGAGATGGGGAAGAAGTTAGAAGAATTGAAGGAAGACAACCAATTGTTCAAGGAAGAATTCAAGTCGACCAAAGAAGAATTGATTAATAAAATTGAAAATACTAATCAGAAAATCGATGAAACCAGGAAGAAGATAGAGAAGAACAACCGACAATTGAAGGAAGAGTTGAAAGAAGATAACAGGAAGTTGGAAGAAAAGATGGGGGAGAAATTGGAAGAATTGAGAGAGGACAATCAAATTCTAAGAGAAGAGTTAAGGGAGGTAAATCAGGAGATAAGAGAGAACAGATTAAAAAGGGAAGAATTAAGAAAGGAGAAGGCCGAAGAAATAAAAAATGATAGCCAACCAGAACCAGAAGAAGTACTAAATGATAAAACGCAGGAACTAGTAATGGTAGTACCTGAAATTGAAACTAACCGAAACCAGGAAGATATTAAACCAAGGAAAAGGAGAATGTATCCAAGAAATTTGATAAAAACTAAGGAAGAGTTGGAGATGATGAACCATGGATTAATTGATGGCAATAATATCCCAATTACCAATGACAAAGACATCATGTATTCCAGGAATTATAGGAGGAGAATCGAAGTAATTTCCAAAATAATTTACCACAAGACAGTAGTGTACCAATGGGAAAGGACCAGAGGTAAACAGAATACGACATGTGGACAAGATCAATATCAGCGCAGAACTGGACAGTGGATTTCAGAAAGATGGAAATGTGATATCGTACCAGACTGTAATGACGGCACAGGTGAATCACCAGAATGTATTCCATTAGCGTGCCATCTAGGACAGTTCCAGGGTACGGTTAGACTAAAATATATTCCTTCAGAGTGGATATGTGATGGTAAACCAGCTTATGGTGTTTCAGATAAACAAATAATAAGTGATAACCCAGATGAAGGTCCTCACAGATATTTGTCAAGTAACACAAAACATGGACCAGAAAAGTATTGGTGTATACAATATGATGATAGAGGGAACCAACCCAGTAATTACGACGGCCCTAACAACCCGCCGTGTAATAACCAGTGTATCGGTAATTCTAACGGCGTTAGGGATAACAACCCCTATCCATACAATAGAAACAATTTATACCAACATAATAATGTCCCATACAGTCAGAGAAATCCATATCCCAACAATAATGGTGACAAACCTTACCAACCTAACCGAAATTATTATCATGATAAATTTAGTAATAAAAACAATAACAGTAATAATAACCGAGTGTCGCGCCCTAGGGTAAATTTTATAAGAGCAACTGAGATGATGGACCCTGGTTGACACAAATACCACACGACATCAAGAAAAGGGACGGATCATGATAACCGACTACGGCGAAAAACAATGTTGAAGGAGACGAAATAAATATCACTGAAAGGAAATAATACGAATAATAAACATAGAAACAAAACTGGGTTTTATGAATGAAGACTATTTAAGAAAATGCACATTATAAATAAAAATATGAGCAATGGAACGACATAAAGAAAATCGTCCATCTTCCTGGGTAATAGTTAAAAGAAAAGAAAAAGAGAAGATCAACTTACAAAAGTATAAATAATATGGGCCAGTGTAGAGTACAATATAACCCCATATGTTGTGGTAAATGATAAGCATAACAATACATATGAGTTGAAGGAAATCGTTTCAGGAAAGATCAAAGGAGTGTACAATCAAGCTTCTATGAAGAAATATTATGAAGAATGAGTTGTGAGTTATAGAATTTTGAATTAATTATTTTTGTAAAAATTCAAAAATAATGTAAGTACATCTTACAACCTAATATTTTGAGAAGAACATTCTGGAGAATTAAAAGAAGAAGAATTTTTTAATTTAATTTTTTAAAAATTCAAAAATAATGTAAGTACATCTTACAACCTAATATTTTGAGAAGAACATTTTGGAGAATTATAAGAAGGAATTTAGAATTTATATTTTGAAAAAAAATTAAAAAATAAGTAAGAACAACTTACAACCTAATAATTTTGGAACAAACTTTATGAAAGAAAAAGAAAGACTTTTGAATTGAAATATAATTATAAAAATTTAAAATTTAGTAAGAACATCTTACTACAACCTGATAATTTTGAAAAACATTTTGGAAGAATTAAGAAGAAAGGAATTTTGAAGTTAATATACGAAAAATTTAAAAATGAAGTAAGACCAAATTACTATAACTAAGTTTATGAGAAAACTTTATGGTAAATAAGTAAGAAGAATTTGAATTTGGAGAAATACCAAAAAATTCAGAAATAATAGTAAAATCACAATACTATAAACAATTCTGAATGAAACAATTCTGGGAATAAATGAATTAAACAGAATTTGAATGTTGATAGAACGTCAGTACTTTGAAACAAGATAAGATCAACATATTACAAGGATTTATGAGAAATATTTTTCAATTAATTAAAAAGAATAGTTTGAATTTTACATTAAAACTAACCAAGTTCCAAAAAATAATTATGTGTCAATTATGATTGAATTGAGAAGAAAATAAAGTAATTAATTCAGAAAAGAGAATTAACGTTAATCCAGAATAAATGCTAGACATTCACAATAGCATTTGAAGGAGTAGAGAAGACTAACAAAAAAGAGTGTAATATGCCAGAGAAGGAATAAATTTGGAAGCAAAGAGACTAATTACCTATGAAACGATAATGAAAACAGTTAATTAAGAGCGAAGAAGAACAACTCATACCAAACAGATGGAGAAGATGATTTTGAACAAATGATAATAATAAGACCTATATGAAATGCAAAGAGAATAAATACCACATGAAATATAAAATAAATGAATTAATGCTAATGAATGCGAAGACGGATTAATAACTTTCTAAGAGAAAGGAAAGAACCAAAATGTTTAAATAAAATGATCAATATAACAACCTGTATATCTAATGTAAAGATACAATGTTAAAAAATTAAATATAATATATTAAGACCATTCAAATAATGAATACGAAAGACTATTTATAAAGACCATGCTAATACTATGAATAACCAGAAGAAAGTATAAAGAGAATTCAGATGAAGAAGAAAGAGAGTTACACTGTAAACAGCAACCAGAATTATTAAAAGAAAGGTTTTCAACCATAATTAAATTAAATATATCAGACAAGTTAAGAGTTTTGGAAAAATATATATGTAATGAGTATAATAATGCTTATGAAGATTTATTAAGATAGAAAATGTGAGATAATCTGAGAGACTACGAAGTGGAGAATCCAAAGATATTTTTATTAGTCGAAAATGAGACTACTTTTTATTTATTTATTCGATGACTGACTGAAGATAATTCCAGCAGCATTATGTTTTTTGAGCAGGGATGGATATACCCCTGTACTCAATTTATAGAAGTGGTGTATGGCCAGCAGAGAAGTAGCGTACAGTGCCCCTCTGATCTGCCCCAGCCCACGTGATAGCGAATGTTAGGGAATTAATATCCCAAGGATACAACACGAAGTTGATATAGAAAGAAAATGTATTACAATAATAATATATCTCAGAAGACACTAACTATCCGAAAAGGATCAGTAGTAAAACAAATAATTATATATATAAAATTAATAAAACTCTAATATAAAAAAGTCGATATAAAAATGGAGAAGAAAATGAATTATAAGAAATGATGAAATTATCATAAGAAATTATTTCATCCATAAACATGTCTGAAATAATTACTTCTGGAGGGGAGCAATCTGTAGCGTGACAGATGTATGCATAATATTGAATGGCAATTGATCATTAGAATAATGAAGTTATAATATTTAAAGTTGGAAGAAAGCATTAAGTTTAATATAAATAGATTAATTCATAGCAACTGTGGAAAGAAATCATTATTATAAAGAAAATACAAGTTAAAATAAAAGGAGTTACTAGTGATGAGTCATCCAAAACCAGTCTCATAACCAAAGGTTTTCAAGGTATAACCCAGGAAGGTAAAATAGTAAATAACAAAGCAGTACACAATATGACCAAACCCACATCGAGGGAGAATAAATAGAAGAGAAACCCTAAAATAAGCCAAGATCAACCAATACAGGTTGTGTATTTCTGTAATAAAGAAAAAGATGGAGAAGATCCCAAGAAACCTGATGGCAACAAGAAGAAGATGGAGAAGATACCAGTCCCAGAAGGCAGGAGAAAAGAAGACTGAAGAAAGAAGAAGAGGGCAGCATCCTGAAGAAGATCTCATGCTCTTATAAAATACACCCAAATCCCTATATCCCCAAAATAAATATATAAAAATAAAAGTATAACGAAATAAAAACCACATGTATATAAATTTAAGAGAGAGGAGTGTATAAAGTAAAAGTTTCCTGTGAACTAAGATGAAACAATAATATAGTACCCATGGAACAAATCTCCATTGAAAAAACGCTAACCAATTTATTATGTTAATAAGACTATACGACCATTTAGCATTAACATAATATATAAGTGCAAAGTGAACCAGTGATAGTTTTGGGTATTAAAAAAATGAACCTTGTGTTTCATTCTTGGCAATCACAAACATTGGATGCAATGAAATATGCATTTTTCAATGACTTAAAATATGTACTGTGACAATACGTTGTTCATAAGACATGAATCTGTTTAAAATAACATTTTGTTTTACATGAAAAAAGAAAAAAAAACAGAGTTCATAATACCTTTTGAACAATTAATACTATTTATTTGTTAATGACAGGGTACAATTCCCCAAAGACAATGTAAAAGACGGTATAAAAACTGTAGAATCCTACTTATAATAATAGTTAGAAATAAGAATATAAATATAAGGTTTTTTATGTATATAGTACAAGAATGTTTAAAAATGTATTAGATATAAGACCATTTGTTTGGGTCTGAAACAACTAACATCAGAACTATAAAAATAGTTACCACTTGTAAATAGTAGAGAGTAATTAAGATGTTAGCTAGTAAAAAACCTTTGTTGTAAACCATATTTCCATGTTGGAAATGGGGATTTTGTTGCAAAATGTCTGACTTGAAGACAACCATTTATTTAAAAAAAAAAAATTCTTTATTTGTTTTAATTATTATTTGTATTGTAACCAATACTAATTGTTATTGTGTAATTTGAAAACATGTTTAATTTATAATACTATATGTAAAAGTCAGAGAGGGTATCACACATCATATATTGTTTATAAATTATTTTGTAAGAAAAATTGTTAAAAAATCATAGGCCAAAAGAATGGAAACCAAACTTCATCAAAACAGAGAAATTGCTCAATTAAATGCAAATAAACAAAAGGGGTTTAGACAAAATAAACTTGAGATCATGCCATATAATTGCACATACCATTTAGAGAGATTTTAATAAATTATATTCAGAATTATTAATAAAAGTGAAAATGACTAAACTCAGAAATTTAGACATGGGAGTCATATATTTCAGAATAATGTTTCAGAATACAACTAATTCAATTAATTACCAGAAAATAAGAGAATAGGAACCTTTTAATACAATATAGAATTATTAATATTAAATATAACTGATAAAATGGCTGAATTTATATAATGACAGGAAGTAAATTTTGATGTTTTGGACTCTTCAGAGTATACCCAAACTGAAAGTAAAATTACTATTTTTTGGACAGAAAACACTATAAAATGGCATTATTTAATCTGAAAATAACCAGAATGAACTGAAAGATTAATTTAAATCAAATCTAGTGAATAAAATTGACAAATAACCAAAGTTTAGGCATTCATATAGTGAAATAGTAAAATGTACACAGGATGTGAAAATATTTTTGAACAATGTTAAGGATAATATTATATGGGCTAAGAGTTTAATTGAAACTGAAGGAAACAGTTAGTTAATTATTGGTTTTTGAACGGTTAACATGACATACGTTTGGTAACGTGTATAACCTAACCTATAATAGACATACAAAGCGAGTGTATAGTACGTTATTGTGAAATCGCGAGTGACTTGTAAAATACTTCTAAAACTATCATATTATAACAGAAACAATCAAGTAACACTCCATAACACAGAACAATATAAATTTACTCTGAAAAACACCACAAAACACAAGAAAACTGTGTAATACATTAACCCAAATAAGTGATGGAACCGGGGAAAGTGTTTGAACTAATAATTATACGGATACACTAAATACAACTCAGAAACAGTACACTAGACACTACAAAACATTTTACAAGAGATTCGCAGACATCAGAACAGGAATACTACAGGAAAATCTTTTATTTGGAACGTCCAATATACGAATGACATCTCACTAACTTCACGGCAGCCATTTGCAATATTGGTCTCATCATTGCCAGAACCCCGCCTTCTTTGTTCAGCACAGCTGTTTTGGTGAAAACAATTATTATATTTACAATTTATTATTTAATGTCTGTGTTTATTAATAACTATTAATTTGATTGTAACGTTATACTTTTTAAATATTAGCCCGATTTCTCTGACTTTGGTAATAACTGGCTGTTTAAAGAACCCTATATAATTTTTATATCATATATTTGTAATTTTTTTCGATATCCTGAGAATCGATACTAATCGATAAGAGTCAATATTGCTATTAATTAATAAAAACATTAATAATTTTCAATACTTATTAGTTCTTCATTTCTTCAATAATATTAATTACCAATAATATAATTCTAATTGATAATCTACAAGGACTTTACCACCCGTAAGTGAAGATAACCTAAAAAATAAAAAGGTAAACAAGTATCGATTGGTTTACAGACAGTCTTATGAGTGGTGATAGATTATTTAAATTATACTAAAACTTTAATAAAAATTTTCAGAAGAGCATTACACTGTTTAAAACTTCACAGCCCTATATTAATTAATTGATCCTAATTAATTAATTAATAAAATTAAAATTTTTTTTTAATTATTTTTTTTTATAAACATAATTTTTTTTTAATTTTCCTTCAAAACAATATTTTTTTGTTTTGAAACTTTCTGTGAAGCTAAACATATATATAGTTCTTCATCAACTTCACGATACTCGACCGGTCTTGCTACAATTGGGACTCAACCAGCTGGGAAACTTAAGGAAGTGTTTCAGGCCAGTAAGACGTCGAGAGCCACACCAATTAAACATATTACATTGGACTTGATTACATCGGAGTCACATACTCCATAATCTCTTATATCATCAACACACATCTCTACTTATTTAACTTATTGTATTATTACAATATATATAATTCTGTCTTAAATGGTGTGCTCACACAATTACGAACTTGTTATGTATGTAAGATCTTACAGGTTGAATAAAGCACACGCTTGTTGGTTAAAAGAGTTTTTCATTTGCAAGTCCTGTCATTCACCTGGGGGGACATGTCTGTAATTGTATTTGGGCCTTGCACACTTTTGCTTCCTCTAGGTTTTTTCTTTACCTAGTTCTAAATATGATGTCTCTCCCCTTTTACAAAAAAAAACTTAATAAAAATAAAATTAAATAAAATTCAAAAAAAAAATTACAAAACTTAGAAATATAAAAGGGGGGGTTTCAAATGGTAGCAGAGCGTGGTTTTTATGATTCTGGATGGATAGTAGGTATGATTTCTGCCTTATTTTCTCGGTTGAACTTGAGAAATTTTAGAATCTGGGGACTTATATTTATTTTCTTAAATGAAACTTAGTGTGGCTACAGACATGTCAGCTGGTGTTAGGACTTGCAAATTACTTCAAATTATTTTTGATTAGAATCCAAGTGTTGTAAGAAAACTTAATGATAGTGTAATAAATTAACAGAATGAACAACCAGAGAAAAAGAGCACATTTTATAAAATGAATAGGGGGTTAATGAAGTTAAAATAATTTAATATGTGTTAGTGTTTAAGTGATTATTTTGTGATGTTGAGTGCGAGATGAATTTTGAAAAGGGGTTATGAGAATGTGATTAGTTTTTTTAATGAATGTGTGCGGATTGGTTGCACTTGCACATACCCTGGAGCTCATACGGAGTCTGGACATGATGAGGGCCGTCGGTACTTGTTGAGTTTGATTATGACTTGTCTTTTGGATTAGACAACGTGTTTGGTAGCATCCCAGTTATATGGTAATTGTTTATTGAGGGCGTTGAGTTGCGGTATCGTATTTTGAATGCGGTTATGGTCCGACCAAGGGCATGGATGTGATACTTTATATTTTCGATTATATCGAATTTTATGTGTACTTGTGTGTTGTATTTAGTGAGTTAGTTTGATTGTTTTGTGTTGTGTTTTCTTCCGGAAATTTTGCATGGCTGTTTCTCTGCTTTTATGACACCCATCTCGTCGTATCGCTAGAGTCTTCTGGAGCCACTTGAATGATCAAGTTCTTCCTTATGTGTTGGTGTTAAATTGTTGTCTGTGTTGTATGTTGTAAATTGTATAATTCTGGTGGACACTGAGCGAATTTAAGTAGTAAGAGGGGCGTTCCAAATGAAGTAGGAATTCAGATGAATTTGAGTTAGGATTTTTTTTGGGGGACCTTGTTTTTTAAAACGGGAATTTTAACGCTAACTGCACTAAAGACAATAGATGTTAGAAAGAATAAATTGAATATTAAACCAGTATCGATGCAATAGTTTTGAACAGTGATACAAACTGATCCGAAAGATAACCTTTGGCCAGCTGATAGCCGCAGCTGTAACACTATTTCAAGCCTTGCTGCCTGCTTATCTGATAGATTGTGTATCGTTATATCCGGCTAAATTCAAAGAGCAGTTTATTTGTTTTCTGTCTGATCAGCTGTTCGAGTGATATAAAATGTAGGTCAGTTTTTCAATGTGGATTAGTGTTTGGCCCGAACCATGCCGCATTCCGGGTTGATGTCCCCAGGGTTGTTTGGGCGTCGGTTGTATGGCTGAGTGTTGGCTGTCCGCAGAGAAGTTACCCCCCCTCCTTAGGTAGAGAGATAACTATTATAAAGTGGAGATTGATGTTCGCGTGCCCTCAATGCGGTCTTCCCGGCCTTGCTAATCGGGTCCGTCCGCCCTAAGGTAGGGATGTGGGGCAGTTGTGTGTCAAGGATTGATAATGCCTTGTTTTGCTGCACACGGCTGGTCGGTCCACGAGCTGGACGGTTGTAGAAATGGTACTCACATATCAAGGTTGTAGCACCTTGTTAGCCTTCGGGCGTGAATATGTGAGTACCAGGAGAGTTAGGTGGTGGTCACCGGAGATGGTGACGTGTTGGGGCGGTCCCGAGAGTTTGGCATGGAGGAGAGGACTCGCGTGGGGGGTGGTCGCAGTGTAGAGATTTTCAGTCCTGGGAAGGGAGTAATGGTGTTAATGGTCCTGGGGCTCAGTTGTGGAGTTTGGGAGGCCTTGGTGGTCGGTACTCAGAGCAGGTCTGCGATTCTTCTCTTTCTCCTGTTCTTTTCTGTCTCTTATATCTGCGTGCGGACCAGGGCCCGGCGAGTATGCAGGACTCACACTTACGTCTTCTCTTTCTGACACACATTCACTGACTCACACCTCTTCCTTCTGCTTTTTCGTTTTCCTGTGTTACTGAACTCACCAAGAGCGGTTTTAGAATCTGAGATTTTCCAGGTTTCCCGCATCCGTCGTGCTTGAGGACTTGTTTGTTTTGGGTCAACCATGTTGCCATTTTGGGGTGACGGTGTGCCGAACTGGCTTCGGCAACGTATTAGATTATTAGTATTTTAAAAACGAGCGCCGCTGACGTCACGCACTGCCACTCTGTTACGATTGTTTGTTGTCGGTCGGTTATACACACAAAAGGTTGTGTGGCTACGCAATATAGCTGGCGCTGCCAGCCAGCTGTGTGTCTGTACATTCCTGCTTTCGGTGGTTACGTGGCTGGAGCGAAACGTAGATTCGCTCTCATTTCTGCTTCATCCACCAAGCTGTTCATCTGGTCTCGGCTGGCGGCGAACTTCTAACCAGGACTTCCGTACCTATCACTATGATAGGCTAGATAAAGCGTGCTCCAGGTACGTGCAAGTCTGTGGGTTCTGAAAATATTCTAACCCCAAATATATTTTGCGTTTCAGCTTTCATTATGAGTTATGCCTGTGTGTGTGTGCGTATAGAGCAGTTTTTTTTAATCTGGGCATTAACGCTGTTACAAAATCAAATTAAATTATATTTAATTAAATTATGAATGTGAGAGTCGTGGGTCAAGTTAATTTCAATAGAGAATATGTTAATGTATCTTGCACTCAGCTGTTTTGATGTAATTAATAACAACGATAGACACAGCAAATCAATTTGAATATCTCAATGAAACATTAAGAAAATAATTGCTAGACGAGCTTAGTACTGTTTAATCTAAATTAGTGGCGATGTGTGTATGCGCTGTAGCTGCTTAAAGTTAGTGTTGGTATTTAATGTGGACGGCCTAAGTGGCGTGAATTTCTTTATGACACCCTCTACAAGTATTGTATGTCCAGGTGCTCGACCAAGGACGAGATGGGTGTCAGGGGCGAACGAACATCTGTTCCCCCTAATAGCAGAGACGATCTTTAGCCACAATGCCGTCAGTCGAGGACTTTTCGATGCTAAGCTGAACCAAGAACTTTTCCAACGCTAAGCTGCACCAGGGACGGGTGATATGACTGTGAAATCACTGATCCTCGCCTATACGAACTAAGTACACCGGACTATCCAGGTGGGAAAATTCTGTTTATCTATTTCTCTCTCTCTACAACATGTGAATGCACAGAAGCCGCCAGAAGCTCACTCGTGAAGTTCTGAAAATTAGACTCTAGCACAAACTCTCATGTTCAATTATGTGTGATCATTATGTTATTGCATGTGTGAACATTACCACAGTACACCTAATGAAGTATCTTATAACTGTATAATGTGTAAGAAGTTACACACATACACACACATCCGCAGTTTACTGTAAGATCTAACTTTCATCTAATTAAGACCATTAGGGAGTTAATTATCTCGTGCTATCAAGTCATCTGGTCATGGCGGAGTTTAATAACGTAGCTGGGGGTTGTCTGATGCTGTTGATGAGAAACGATTTTCTTTCACACACACATACTTAATGCTTAATGATTAAGCTAAGGGTTCGTTTAGCTGTTTGAGTTTCGGGGCGGTAACTTACTTTCTCTGGTGTGAACTATGCTTGTGAATATGCTGGCAAATCTATGCTTAGGAGCTGAGATATTCCATTTTACGTTGTTATTTATATTTGTACCTAGCTATACATATTAGGCTTCATTTATTTACTGTAGTGGGAATCGGTTTATGTGGAGGTTAGTGTTGAAATGAGGGATGTTTTGTTATTCATGTCGTATATGTGTTTGTGTTTGTAATTTTACTATATATTGTGACGGCAGCGGTATGCGAACATCTGCTCTCCAGTACCAGCGGTGGACACAGCGAGCCAATCAAACAACGTGCTCTGAGCGAGCCAATCAGCGATCCCGGTTAGTCAATAAAACCCGGGCCGGCAGAAAATTTTACGCACACATTCTGAGATCAGCCTGCGGACGAGAAGGTCGCTTCTACCTGCCGCTCCGTACTGGGTCGACGATTCTACGCTGCATAGTGAAGTGAGTGTAAAGTGCCGTCCAGTGTATCTGTTTGAATTCGTTCTTACAATACACTATCCGTGTGTGTGCTCAGTGTAAGTTGCGAGGTCAAGCAGGTATTTATTTATACATAATTAGCGTTTGCCAAGAACGACTGAGTGTTGTGCGTGTAAGGAAGCTGTCATCCTTTGTCTGCGCAGCTCTGCTGCACAGGCCGAGAGCTCTGTCAGTTGTTTGTTTGAGCGCGTGTCTCCGATTAGATCGGAATTTGCTTTACACCGCCTGATTTTTACTTTATACAATCCAATAAATACTGTCACACACATACACACACAATACACTTTTCGTTGTCTCCGCTCGGACTTCTAGTCCTGTGGCACTTACACACATATTACATTTACAGCATCACTGTTTCAACAATTGTAGCCATACTTTAATGTATTTACCCCTACTCATCCCGTAATTACTACCCGCCCTGTGTAACTCTTACCTGGCCCCTGTGGCATACACGCTACATAACACACATTAATTCATTCATTCTGAACTATAATATTGCCAATACAAACACCCCCATATACAGTACGCTCTACACACACGACATTTGCAGCCAAGACTACCACAGTAACATAAGCAGTCAGTTTCTACTATTTGTTTAATTTAATATCAAGTATCAAGAGTACTAACACACAGTGCAATACCTATTTTAATTATAACGAAATAACGTACATTAGTAATAACGAATTTTTCTCTTAGTCTTTATGCCGCCAATCTCCCCCTTGTAACCGTCAAAAACCCCGCACGCCTCACTCCCTCCTCAGCCGACAGCTTGGCGCCTTAGTTGCCTAGCTGTCGCTCCCCCCTCTCCCCTCACCCACACCTCTAAGCAACAGCTGCACACGACCGTTAGACAGAGTTCATTTACGCTCTCTCTCCTACACGTATACTCCACACTCTTCTCACTCGCACGCATACACTTCATACATACCTCTACCCACACAACCGCCACACGCTTTCTTTGTTTACTGATTTGTATCTGCGCTCTCACTCCTACTAGTATACCCTTCTCCCTCGCACACGCACGCTGACTGTACTTGTACACAGCGCTGCCTGTACATTCCCCCTAACAACAGCTGCTAGCTCTTTCTCACTTGCACACACACAAACCTTCTTCTCTCTCTCTCCCTCTCATTGATTTCATTTACGATCTCTCTCCTACACGTATACTCCACACTCTTCTCACTCGCACGCATACACTTCATACATACCGCTGCCCACACAACCGCCACACGCATTCTTTGTTTGCTGATCTGAATCTGCGCTCTCACTCCTACTCGTTTACCCTTCTCCCTCGCACACGCGCGCTGACTGTACTTGTGCACAGCGCTGCCTGTACTTTCCCCCTTACAACAGCTGCCTAGCTCTCTCTCACTTGCACACACATAAACCCTCTTCTCTCTCTCTCTATCTCATTGACACAACCGCACACCTCATTAATAACTTAACAAGGCTGCTTCCCTCACTTTACGCTCTCTTTACACAAACACCCATTGTTACATAACCGCAGTACTTATACTCTCCCCTTCTACAGACTCACTTTCTTCTCTGACCCACTAACGCGCTACCGCCTAGACACAGCTGTCATTATAAATTCATACGACTGCGCCTCTACCCTTTCATTCTAAAACCTAATTACACAGACCGCCTATATACTACACGACACATTGCCGGCCTAATACTTTTATTCCCTTCTCTCTGATTACTGGTTAATTTAATTAATTTTAACTCTAATTATTATTTCTGCACATTCTACTTTGCATACTTCCCTGACTGATACCCTCGCTAAATTGTCTTTTCACCATGACCAAACGCAAACCCCGGCCGCCCGCTACCATGCAAAAACATCCTCCTGATCGCTCGCCATCCCCTGCTTCCTCACTCGCCTCTACAGCCTCATCAATTTCCATACCAACTACTCGCTCCCGAAAAAGGCAAGCTACGCCTAAACCGACTTCACCACTCCCCCCCTCACCCCAATCGCCATCGCCCTCTGCCTCAGCCCCCCTTAATAAGCGCCAACCTACCCCTACTAATACCCTACCCCCCCCGCCTCCTCAATCCCAAACCTTATTAATCCTAAAGCATACGAAGAATCCAAACAACCCTATCTTTCTCTCCAACCTCATCAAAACCCATTGCCCGAAACTTCGGCTCCCCCGCAACTTCTTCTCCCCCAAAAACGCTATTACCACCCTGCAATTCTCCTCCCTCCCAGACCTCCAATTGTTCAGCCAATCTATACCTGTGGCCACTTTCGGACCTAATGCCGTATACAGGGCTTTCCAGACTACCCAACCGACACAGAAACCCAAAGACCCCCCCAGAAAACCTCTAAAAACCCTAGTCGTCCGTGGTGTCGCTCCAGACATCGACATACTGGACTTCCAGGAAGCTTTGGAAGAGGACCAGCGCCTCCAAATAGCTTTCTGCAGGCGAATTATGTCGGATCTGGGACCGACCGGCCTCATCCGAATTTTTAGCCATGACGCAGAAACAATTAACCTATTACTAACTGAAGGCGCCTTTGTCGCTGGCAGACACTACAGGACAGAAGAATCCCGACAGACGGAACGTCATATACCTTGCCCCCGCTGCCACCTTTATGGCCACACAGCTGCATCCTGTTCCTACCAACCCCGTTGCCGCGTGTGCGGCAATAAAACTCCCACTGCCCTTTGCCCGCATACCAACCACGACTTCAGCTCGCCGTTCTGTGCGACCTGTAACTCCTCCTCAGACCATTTCACGGGCCAAACTAAATGCCCAAAATACCCTAAACAGACTCCGGTCCCCGCCTCGCAAGCCCCCGTCGTCCCAATAATACCCGCGTCACCACCTAAGGCAAACCCGTGGAAACCTCAACCCACAGACTTCCCCTCTCTCAATACCGCCATCGCCACCGCCTCCGCACCTACACAAACCGCCCCCACCTTACCTCAACCGGCCGTTGGCCAACCCGCCGACACCGAAGTTACTCCAGAAACCTCCAACGCTACTTCTACTACTACCACAATCGACACAACGACTATCCTCGGCCTCTTTCAGTCGATGATGACAGACGTCCAAAAAATGATTACAGACATGACTCGATCAGTCTTTGACGCCCTCATTGCAGTCATTTATAATGTTACAGAACCCGTCTCTCACAACAAACTACGTACTAGCGTCAACCAAATCACTAAGCGACTCTTTGACACGAGGACGCTTTTTAACCGGACCCCTGAAGGCCTTACAATCCTTCACTCTAAATCCAAGCGATAAGCTTCGATGGGAGAAGACGGCAGCGTAATCCGCAAGAACCATCTCACCCTTCTTCATCTCAACGTTCGTAGCCTCCGGGCTCGACGAGATGAACTCCTCCTCTTTCTACAGGAATCCCATACAGACGTCGCCACCCTAAACGAGACTTATCTAACTGCCAGGCATCGCCTGTTCTTCCCGGGCTATACCCTCTTCAGGCAGGACAACGGATCTCACTCGGGCGGAGTTGCGATACTTGTTCGTAACTCTCTCCGAGCGAAAGTAGTACCCCTATCAAACAGCCCGACTGACTCACTTCTAGTCAAACTCAGCTTCGCAAACTCCCCTCCCCTCTTCATAGCAACATACTACTGCCCCCCACGTGCCGACATAGACGTCAACTACCTCCATCACTTGGCCATGACCTACCCCCGTTTACTTCTCTTCGGAGATCTAAACGCCCATCACCGACAACTCGGAGACTGTTATAACACCGCCCGAGGCACGAGTGTGCTTCAGGCGATCAATAACTTCGGTCTCAGGCACCATCGTACCCCGTTTACCCGCCAGCCGGTAACTCCGGCCCAACGACCTACCTGTCCCGATAAGCTGTTTACCTCAGCCGACATCTCCCGTAAAATAAGCGGGATCTCCCAAGGCCCGGATGTTGGCTCTGACCACATCCCTATTCTACTTGTAATTTCCTACGGCCACGTAAAATACCCCACCCTGGAACCCCGCACGACGGCCGTAACAGACTTTCACGCTGCCGACTGGCCTCTTTTTTCTCAAGCTTTAGCTTCCCTTATATCCCCTCTTCCTGCCCCGCCCACCACCCCCACGCAAACGGACGCTTACAACGACCTAATCACGACATCTATTCAGACGGCGATGGCACAAGCCATACCGACGAAACATGTCCGCTACTCCCAGCTCAGGCTCCCTCCCCCGGTCCTTACACTGATACGCCGGAAACGCTGGATCCGCCGCCTCTTAAACAGAGATCGGCGGAACGAGCATCTCTGCTTGGAATACAGGAGACTTTCAAATGCCGTCAAGATCGCCATAAAAGACTTTCGATCTTCCCGCATTGAGAGCCTCTGTACTTCTGTACAGGATTCCTTTCACAACGACGCACCCAGATTCTGGAAACAGGTCAAACGTCTACACAACCCGCCCAAAGCCGATACCCCTCTCCAGTTAGGCGACCGCCTTCTCGTCAGCGATGAGGAGAAGGCCGCTGCCTTTCGGGACTCTCTCCAGACCATCCATAGCCACCCCGTTAGCCCGGACTTTGACGCCATCGCCGAAAATACTATAGACACTTTTCTAACCACTCACTCAGACCTCTTCACTCCACACGACGTCCTGACCGCAGACCACGACCATCCGCTGGAGCGGCCCATAGACCCAGACGACATCAAAGACCGACTTAGTAAATGCCGTAATACAGCCCCTGGCCCTGACGGAATCCCCAACCGGATTTTAAAAGCGCTCCCCGACACTGCTATCGAAGCCCTAGCCCATCTGTACACAGCTAGTCTCCTCCTTGGCTACGTCCCGCGGGCCTGGAAACACGCCCATGTCCTCATGTTCCCCAAACCTAAGAAAAGCGCCAGCCTCCCGTCGAACTATCGCCCGATTTCTCTCACCCCTGCAATCTCCAGGCTTTTCGAGAAAATCCTCGTCGCCAGGATACATCCCCACCTACAAACTCATAGCGTCCTCCCCAGTACCCAGGGCGGATTCCGCCCTGGCTACAACATATACGATCAACTCGTTCGGGTCATCAGCGCCATCCAGGACAACTCGGCCCGCAAACGCCCGACCATCTTAGCCCTACTCGACATCCGCAAAGCCTTCGACTCTGTCTGGCACAATGGCCTCCGTTTTAAGATCCTCGGATGTCACTTTCCCCCTACCATCGTCAAATGGCTCTCCCAGTTCCTGGATGGCCGCACGGCACAAGTCCGAGTCCGTCAGCATCTCTCGGCACCCTTCAGCCTTCACGCCGGTGTCCCCCAAGGCTCCGCCATTAGCCCGCTACTCTATATCATCTTTACGAAAGACACCCCTCCCCCTCCGCCTACTCTACCCTACCCATCTGCAGGCCTAGCCCAGTACGCAGACGACACTGCCTACTGGGTCTCAGCAGGCGCACACCGGCAGATCCCAATCAAATTACAGCAAATCCTAGAACCTTTCTTCGCCTACTGCAATACTTGGCGAATAACTGTAAACGCGGACAAGACCCAACTCTGTGTTTTCAACTCCACTGGACGCAACATGTCGCATTTCTATTCAACGCCCGTCCGCGTTGGCCCATCATCAGTACGCCCGAAGCGTGATTGCCAATATCTAGGCGTCACGCTTGACTCCAAACTTACCTGGCGACCACACATCAAACGCACAACTACCATCGCCCGTACCCGCCTCCGTTCTCTCAGAACCCTCAGCCGACTAAACCACTGCTCCAGCGACTTACTAGGCCAAATCTATACTACATGTATCCGACCCCTCCTCACATATGCACACCCAGTTCTCCTTACTGCCTCTCCAGCCTACCTTGATCTTCACCGTCTCACAGAACGACGGGCCCTAAGACTCATATACCGCCGACCACGCTTGACGAAGACTTCCAATGCCGCCCTGTATGCGCTTAACACCCGCTTCCCTGACCTCGATTCCTTCCTTGTTAAACTCAACTGGAAGTATTCCCGCACAGCCTCCCGCCGCAATTCTATTCAAACAATAGTCCCGTCAATTAATAGAAACACCCGCAATACAAGCCGACCTTCCTACTTACTAAATCGCCTCCTCGCTATTGCCAATGGTCCTCCCCCTCGCCTCCAACCACGCCGGCGTCAACGACACAGACCGATTTAAGCAGTAACACATACCTTTCCCCCGCCACGGACTTATCTCTCCCAGGCAGTAGCGACCTGTCTTCCTAAAAGCAGCCTCAATACCCAACACGCGATAAACACTCTCTTCTCTTCACAGTAAACACACACTCTAGTTCCCCACACTTACGTACCCGAACATAACCCGAATCTGTTCCTTCCGCCTTCCTTGACGGCTCCCTGTCGCCACCCAACAGCTTTGGCGTCCAGCGTCTCACGTCCCAGTCTTGGCCAACCCCCCTGCAAGAACGTCGCAGAACAATATGAGAAGAAATAAACAAAATCAACAAAATGCTTAAATAAAGATGCCCCAGAAACATTATAACGGCCACATCCATCTACCTCTCCCTCTCGAGTATGGCTACACACTACACCTCACACAATATAACCAACAAACAGTACTCTCCCAACTAAGTGCCTCCACCTTCTCTGCGCTCCGATCGTCTGGCGTACGTCCCCCCAAAAACCCCTTATCCACACGGCTGAAGGGAGCTCGTCTCCAAAACAGCCCGAGTCCGACCATACTGGTCGGTCTCAAACAGCAAAGAAAAAAAAAAAAAAAAAAAAAAAAAAAATTTTACGCACTCTTCATCGCCACGCCGTCGGACGCACTTCATCTCCTCTCCTCTCTCGGACGACATCGGCGCGGAGTCAGCCGGAAGGAACGGCCGAAGAATAGAACCGGCGTTCTTGCGTCTTCGCCCTCCAGTTCCGCGCCAGCGATGGATTTCGCTGGGCCGGCAGCCGACTCTACAACCGGTGCCGGAAGAAGAGGAGGACTGCAGTACGCCACGATCAGCGGGCGCAGCCGCCGAACATCTCAGCGCGGCACGACCAACATCAGCTTTCTCGCCACTCGGTCCTTTTTAGGGCCACCAAAATAACTAGAGTGTACGATTGGCGCCATTTGTCATGCGGAAAGCATTTTGTCCGGTGACAAGTGGCGCCCAACGTGGGGCAGCGATCATCTTGCGGATGCAAGATCCAGCCACGCCAGCGAACTACCAGCCGGCACACCAATCAACATGGCGCCCAACAGACACCTCCACATCTGGAGAAGAGCAGTAGGCTGGCTACCGGAGAGCATTCAAGACCCGGTGGAGTTGTGACGGCAGCGGTATGCGAACATCTGCTCTCCAGTACCAGCGGTGGACACAGCGAGCCAATCAAACAACGTGCTCGGAGCGAGCCAATCAGCGATCCCGGTTAGTCAATAAAACCCGGGCCGGCAGAAAATTTTACGCACTCTTCATCGCCACGCCGTCGGACGCACTTCATCTCCTCTCCTCTCTCGGACGACATCGGCGCGGAGTCAGCCGGAAGGAACGGCCGAAGAATAGAACCGGCGTTCTTGCGTCTTCGCCCTCCAGTTCCGCGCCAGCGATGGATTTCGCTGGGCCGGCAGCCGACTCTACAACCGGTGCCGGAAGAAGAGGAGGACTGCAGTACGCCACGATCAGCGGGCGCAGCCGCCGAACATCTCAGCGCGGCACGACCAACATCAGCTTTCTCGCCACTCGGTCCTTTTTAGGGCCACCAAAATAACTAGAGTGTACGATTGGCGCCATTTGTCATGCGGCAAGCATTTTGTCCGGTGACAAGATATATAGATATATTTTTGGGGAATATGTAACTGATTTAAAACAAGAGAATAACCATAAATGTGTTTTTGAGACAACAGGCTAGCCTAATTGATATTATACAACACTGATAGATTAGTATTGCTTAATGAAGGAGATTATTACCAACTTTGACTCATGCATAATCAGGCAGAAATTTTTGCAATTAGTAATATCAATTCACTTACTTGGTGACATTATGAGTTAATGGAAATACATAGATATATATAATTCTGTCTTAAATGGTGTGCTCACACAATTACGAACTTGTTATGTATGTAAGATCTTACAGGTTGAATAAAGCACACGCTTGTTGGTTAAAAGAGTTTTTCATTTGCAAGTCCTGTCATTCACCTGGGGGGACATGTCTGTAATTGTATTTGGGCCTTGCACACTTTTGCTTCCTCTAGGTTTTTTCTTTACCTAGTTCTAAATATGATGTCTCTCCCCTTTTACAAAAAAAAACTTAATAAAAATAAAATTAAATAAAATTCAAAAAAAAAATTACAAAACTTAGAAATATAAAAGGGGGGTTTCAATCATTACTGCTAATTCTACATCCTATTACTAATAAATAAATTGTTTGTAAAAAATAGTATTAAGATTTTTATATGATATTAGCTATTCTACCTTATAACGTACCCTCATCTAGGTAAACTAACCTATAACCAGAACGTATTTGTTTGTCACAGAGAATCACTTCTGTCATAAATGATTTTTATAAGTGGAATCAATAATAAGAGTTTTTTCAAATTTTTTTCTCATTCCAGTTCATAATAATAATGACAAGTAAATTAGTAATATTGTTTTAAAAGTGCATCGCTAAAAGCACATGTTTACAGATCTTAGCTTCACAAGGCACAAGCCGAAGGTACGATAGTACGATAGTATTGACTATCGTATTGATGTTAATAATTTTTAAATTTTGTCTTTTTAATTATAATAAATAAGTAAATATTGTTATTTATTAACACATCTTTATAGCTTGTATTATGTATATTCAAAGGATTTACGAAAATTGGTAATACTAATGACCAAAGTGAACATAACCTAATTCACCATATTATCGTACATTGTAACAGTGTTACCAGCCTTGAGCTGAAGAAGTCTCAGTATTTATTTAACTTGTTGTTGTTTAAAAAAAAATCATTATTAATTGTTTTAAAGGAGTTTTTTTCCTAAATTTCACTAATGTTAATAAAAACCTCAATTTATTACCAGTGGATATAGAGTTTTCATTTCTATCAAATAGATGTAAATAACTTATTTTTTAGAAACAATTATTTCACAAGGTGGCAGCAATTTTCGAATGATTGATATTGGAATATTCAATTAACAATTGAATATCAGTGTTATTTTATTTAATGTGCATTTATCGATATTCAAACGAAATATCTGTTTGTTATAAATGTATTTACAGTGAGATAGAACCGCCCATCGAGAAGATTGAAGTCATTCACGGATGGTAAGTGGGGAGGTGAATACAGCGAATTATCAGTGATCTTAATCCTCTTTTAAACATGAACATTAACTTCAATTTACCCATTACTAATTAATCGTATTAAATACTAAACAACCACACGACAACGTGAGAGTCTACAACAACACTACTAAATAAACATTCTAAACTTTAAAATTAAACCAATTTACATCCATCCTAATTAAAAGTTATATAATAGATTGACGAACACAAGGTGGGGCTTGACTTGATTATCTCCACCCACGGCATCTATCAGCAAAAAGATATATAATAGATTGGCGCCCAACGTGGGGCGCGAATTAGGAAAACGGTACCTAATAAATAAATAAATAAATAAACAATCTTTAAACCTAATTCGGCGGCAATTACATTACATAGATATAAAGATGTACCGGAGAAATAGAACGAGAAGGGAGAGAGTGGACATGGATCTAGTATACAGAGCATTGAACATAGACGTTGAGAAAATACGCAGACAAATGGAAGAGGAGCAGAGACAGGTAAGAGAGGAGTCAGACCAGTTAAGACGCAAGATGGAAGAAGAAGTCGCGAAACTACACAGCGTGGAAACCCAACAAAGAAGGAGGAACCGGAATACAAGATGGTATAATAACCAGCCATCATGGCGAAACGAAGAGAAGAGGGACTACCGTAACCAGAGATGGGCAAGCGAGCGTAATAGAAAAGAAGCATTCGAAAGAGAAATAAGGAACAACAAGGTAAGACGAAATGAAGAACTATTCTATAGCCAAACAGCACGGCGGGAGGAAGAGGAAACAAGATGTCGAAATCAGAGACATGAAGACGAGCGTAAACGAAGGGAAGCTTTCGAAGAAGAATTGAAGAATGCTAAGAAATTAAAAAACGAGAAGAGACAGACAAATGAAAACTTAATGAAGAATGGGAAAAATACTAGCGAAAATATTGAGACCGACTATAGCAAGAAAGATTCCACGGAAACAATACAAGAAAATATGAATAAAGATGCCCCAGAACAAGACGTCAATAATAATGAAAAAGAGGAGGAAGTAGTAGGAGCCAGCCCAGAGGCCGAAACGATAACAAGGAAGGACTATGAAGAACTGTATGAATCTCTAAGTGAACACAGTGAAACCATTGGTGAGGGCATAGAAAACCCCTACAAAAGTAGATAATAATAATGACACAACGGAAGTGAATGATAAAACAGTCCAAGAAGTAGTAAACGACAATAAACCGGCAGTAAGCTTAGAACATACAAATATAAACCCAGAGCCAGTAAGTAAATATTAATAGAAATCCAGGACACGAAAACGCCTGAAGGGGAGGTGACCGCAAGTGACACCACAGAAAACCAACCCGAGGGTCCTAAACCAACAGAGATGATGGATTTCCAGGAGATGATGGTGGAATCTATAAGGGAACAGTCTCCCCAAACCATAAAGAGTAGCTTTGAGAAGGCAAGAGAAGAAATGATAAACGATATTAGACTATGGAGAGAAGAAATCATGCAATTATGGAGGGAAGAGATGAGAAACGATGGCGAAACAACGATAGCAGAAACACCAAATGAGGAGATCATGGAGCAATCCAATTTGCAAGCTAAAACCAATGATGAACAAGCAGAAATTGAACAAGGCGCAAATATATTATCATCTGAAAACGAACTTGACAGAAACAAGGAAAATATTCAATACAAGGAGATCGACGCCGAAGGTGTAAAGAAGACTCAGGTAATTAAAGAAGCGGAAGAGTTAGTACCCGAGAATGAAGATTTAGAACCCAATAATCTATAAACGGATGATAATCGAATGGAGGTAAAAGAGTTACCTAGAAATAAAAACACAGAACAAGTGAATACAAAAATTAAAAATAATGAAGAAAAGAACAAAATAATTAAGAAGACGGGATAGAAGAAAACGGAAGAAAGAAGAATAATACGCCCAAAGAAGAAAAGGATCACAAAAGAATTAATAGAAATGACTCGAAGTGATCTAATTAATATGATTAACTTCCCAGTCATTGACCGTGAAAAGGGACCTATAGGAAAGAGTCTCGAAGGAGCTTCATGAAGATGGACGAAGAGAAGAACTATGTTACAACAAAGAAGAATATAAACAATAAAGTATTTCAAGTAGATATTTCCAAAAAAAGAAGAATAAGGCATTCCAAGAAAAAGGAAGGTTATCAAGAACAACTGGACCGGATCATTGAAGGATACGCCCAAGAAATAAGAGAATTGCGGAAGAAGAGGGACCAATCAATGGAAAAACCCAACCAGAAGACAGATGACGGTCAACCAGAATTAGAAGAGATACCAGATGTTAGTAATAACAACGACCAGGAGAACATTGGACACGTGTATACCAAAGATAGTGAGAAGAAGAAGACGGGAGAACGGGAAGCAGATGAAGATCTGATAGGAGCAAAATGGAAGAACCGAATGATAGTAAGGTATATGACAAGAACAGATAGAAGCCTGAACACTGAAGAAGTTCGAACGACAAAAAGAGAGGAGAGCAACGACTATGGATAAACTGAATAAAATTACATCGAGAAATGGGGCGGATTCTTTTGATAACGACTAATGTTACCAGGAATAATATGAACAACACATACGAAATACAAGACCCTGTAACAAAGAAAATAAAAGGCAACTATAACCAAACTTCCATGAAACGATATATTGAGAATTAAATAATGCAAAAAGATGGAATACTACGATGGAAATTATTTATTGTTGATACTAAGTAAAGAGTTATACGAGGCCGACAAACAACACCTTTGACACATATTATAATTTCCAATAGCCAAGTCAACGAGTTATCAACAGCTTACCCGTACTGATAAAGAGAAGATTATATACAAGAACGACACCCAAGAACTATGGCATAAAATATATGAAATGTGTATATAAATTCCAAGAGCCCAGTCAACTAGTAATTTACCATCTTACCCGTACTACTAATGATTAGAAAGAAATATACAAGATGATATACAGAACAAGCAACATAAGAAGTTGGAGAAATGGAAGCAAGTAAATATTATTGATATAAACAATATATGATACCCAAACACGAGGCAAGACACTAGAAGAGAGCCTATACTAAATGAAATATAACACAAAGACGTGAATCATGAAGGTGAAGAAGATTATGAAGATGATGTTTAATGCAATACCAAGAGAAAAGATTAATTGATGACAAAGAAGAATGAAAAATAATATACTAACGAAGAAGATCATGTGAAAATACCAGTGATGAAATGTAAACAAGCTATCCCAGTAAAATGTGAAGAATTTAGTTAAGATGAATCAAGAAGAACAGAATATAATAATGTATGAACCGCAGATGCGTGAGATAATCCCAAGGATATTTATTATTTGTCGAAAGAACGACCACTTCATATTTTGAATTGATTTGAGATGAATTGACTGATGAAATATTCCAGCAATCATTTATATTATTGACAGAGATGATGTACCTCTGAATTTATTGATGTTAGTATGGCCAGCAGAGGTGTATGCCACAGTGAGCCACTCTGAACTGCCCCAGCTAAAATTTTGTTAGGGAATTAGGGAATTAAATAAACAAGGGAGATAATTACATGGAAAGAAAAATAATTATGATTCAAATAGAAGAAAATGCAGGGATACAAGAAAATCATAAGAGTCAACTTGGAAATGTACAACAATTGATGAATTCTTCAGGAAAATAAATATACGAATTCAGAATTAATCAATTCTTATAGGAAGGCATATGTAACGTACCAAAATCACAGTTACATAAAAAAGGTCTAATACGTCAAATAGAAGAAAAACGTGAACATATTTCATCAAGCATGGAAGAAGGAACAGGAGAATGAAAATCAAAATGTGTATCTACAAATAAATAATATTAAAACAACCCAACGAAGAAGAAAGAAGAGTAATAAGAATATATCATCGAGTATAAAGAAGAAAGAGAAAATACCATGTGTCAATATAATACGTTAGCATCCAGGCCCAATAGATCAAAATTGTGAGGGGATATGCCGAAAGTGATTATCATCATAAGAAGGAGACATGTCAAATACAATCACCATAGTGAAAAAACAGACTAATTTGTTATAATAATGAAATAAATATAAGACAATGACTATCATAATAATGAATGAAAATGTGAAGCACCAAAGAAAAGCACCAAATATGACAAACAATTAACCAGAAGAAGAAGAAGCAGTAGAAGAGGTAGAAATGTACCATGAAGAATGAAGATTATGTAGGACCAATACAAGACATCAACATTCACAAAATATGGAAAGCATCACAATCAATATAGTGACCAGAATAAGTATAATGACTATTGGACAATTAATAATAAAAGACCAAGTGTTGAACATCAATAAGTGATCACAAACAATGACAGTGAATACTTAGTATAAGTGTAACAACAAATGATATAATAACATTTACCCCAAGTAAACAGCACAGACAATATTAGTGAAGTGTTTATAACTGAGGGAAGTGAATAACCATTTATAAGTGAAAGAATCAACGATTAACAAGTGAAATGCACAAACAATTAGTGTACCAAGTTTAATCCAAGATTGTAAAACCACAGATATAATCAGTAAGACCACCAAATATATGATACAGAAAAGTGAATTAATTATTCATAGAGATCAATAATAAAAGCTTTATAATCCTTGATATGAAATGTGCCTGAATGTCATAGCAACACAGGACAAAATGTAGATGAATATCCAGACAAATATGTAGTGAATAAACTAATTTGTTGTATAGAAACAAGTCATTGTACCAAAGCCTAGATACAGCCTACCAAAATATGTAACATAATTAGATTAAGAAACCAAGTGTTATTGTATAAACATATAGTGTAAAATGTGTACAAAATGTGTAAAACATTATAATAAACCATTGTAGTAACATGCCATAATGACATGACAGTATTTGAGATGAATACTGTAAAAACTATGAAGCACATTGTTGTCAAACAAATGACACATAACCTCACATGAAATGGACCTACAACATAGAATCATATACAATAATTAAACAAAGTAATTATCCTTAATTATTTCAAATAGAGACCAAATAAGAATAAAAATACAAACAATGAATACCATATGAACTGAAGGACACAACTAATGAGTCAGATTATATATAATAACAATAAAACAATTAGACAGAAACCCAATGTGACAAGAGATTTAGTCAAAAAACATTGACAAAACTTGTAAAGAGAATATAAAAAAATGTTGCCAGTAGTTAGAGGAATGTTCAATACTACTATGAGAACACCTCACAAGTATTATACAATTAATTTAATGACTGCAATTTAATAAACTAACTAACTGCAATCATAGGACTAGGTGTAAACAACCACCATACAAGAACTTAAAGAGACTTCAGATAACAAAAAGTTAGTGAATCCACTAAACTAACCATGTACAACATTTGTACACAATTTTGAATATTAACAATGTATCTAATATGTGGTAAAATAACTAAATAAGAGTGACAAAATGGCGAGATGAGAGCATAATGTATTTTGAACCATACTACATATGTGAACAAAATAACATGTTACCAAAGTAAAGTATTAGCAAATGTATATAAATATACCTAATAATGTTATAGTACAAAAAATATGTAGTAGAATAAGGGATAAAAGTGATATAAGTAAATATAAACAATCGGATATAGTTGGCCTATACGCCATTAGTACATTTTGTCTAAACTGTAAATATATTAATATTATGTATTAGCATAGATGAGAAACGGACTCAAAATGTTTAATCATCAGTATTAAGATGTAATTAGAACAAAATATAGTGAAAAGGACTTATTTGTCTTAAGAACCACTATATGAGTTTGAAGAAAGTGAAGTGAATTATTAATGGACGGCATTATTACTTGTTTGGACTTAAAATAAAGACGCAAGTGTCCGCAATTTAATGCCACTATCCAAATGACGATCTGACTAATAATAAGAAACTTATAACCATTATAAGATTTTCGATCATTTTCGAATGTCAATGTACACGTCATAAATAATCTCCAACCCGAAGCAGAGACGCTATGAAATTATAAATATTTGTTTAACCAAGACCTTTGGGGTAGAGAGTATGACTTTCTAAATCAATGGAATGACTCGATTTCACAAGACGAAAAGAGACGCTTTAACGAGATGAATTAATTGTCTTTCAACACCCGAAGCGAGAGGAGCGTGTGACAGTCATCAAGACATAATTTTAAAATGTGCGTGTACCCCAGTACAGTAACCATATATAACCTATACTGAACACCCTATTATCGTGTGACAGTGTAATAAGTGTATAGTGAAACAAAAGACATGACCAGTGTATAATAAAGGTCATGTTATGTGAAGGAAACAGGGAGTATTATACATTAGCAATTTTAAAACATATTAATAAAATAATTCTCGTTAATTCAACGAAAATTATTGTTGACTGCACTAGTCATGTAAATACGCTTGAGTGTATAACCGATAACGATGAATAATTATCAGAATGAAATGAATGACGTTCTCGTCCAAATTAATGACGATAATTAATTAAAAGATGTTATATTTTTATATTTAATAAATAAAAGCGGAATCAATATTATATACCGCACACCATTACTCGTAAATATAGTCGCTTATTTGACTATGATTTTAGCAGTCTTGAAAAATAATAACTTATTATGCGAGAAATATCATTACTGCTAATTCTACATCCTATTACTAATAAATAAATTGTTTGTAAAAAATAGTATTAAGATTTTTATATGATATTAGCTATTCTACCTTTTAACGTACCCTCATCTAGGTAAACTAACCTATAACCACAACGTATTTGTTTGTCACAGAGAATCACTTCTGTCATAAATGATTTTTATAAGTGGAATCAATAATAAGAGTTTTTTCAATTTTTTTTCTCATTCCAGTTCATAATAATAATGACAAGTAAATTAGTAATATTGTTTTAAAAGTGCAACGCTAAAAGCACATGTTTACAGATCTTAGCTTCATAAGGCACAAGCCGAAGGTACGATAGTACGATAGTATTGACTATCGTATTGATGTTAATAATTTTTAAATTTTGTCTTTTTAATTATAATAAATAAGTAAATATTGTTATTTATTAACACATCTTTATAGCTTGTATTATGTATATTCAAAGGATTTACGAAAATTGGTAATACTAATGACCAAAGTGAACATAACCTAATTCACCATATTATCGTACATTGTAACAGTGTTACCAGCCTTAAGCTGAAGAAGTCTCAGTATTTATTTAACTTGTTGTTGTTTTAAAAAAAAATAATTATTAATTGTTTTAAAGGAGTTTTTTACTAAATTTCACTAATGTTAATAAAAACCTCAATTTATTACCAGTGGATATAGAGTTTTCATTTCTATCAAATAGATGTAAATAACTTATTTTTTAGAAACAATTATTTCAAAAGGTGGCGGCAATATTCGAATGATTGATATTGGAATATTCAATTAACAATTGAATATCAGTGTTATTTTATTTAATGTGCATTTATCGATATTCAAACGAAATATCTGTGTGTTATAAATGTATTTACAGTGAGATAGAACCGCCCATCGAGAAGATTGAAGACATTCACGGATGATAAGTGGGGAGGTGAATACAGCGAATTATCAGTGATCTTAATCCTCTTTTAAACATGAACATTAACTTCAATTTACCCATTACTAATTAATCGTATTAGATACTAAACAACCACACGACAACGTGAGAGTCTACAACAACACTACTAAATAAACATTCTACACTTTAAAATTAAACCAATTTACAACCATCCTAATTAAAAGTTATATAATAGATTGACGAACACAAGGTGGGGCTTGACTTGATTTTCTCCACCCACGGCATCTATCAGCAAAAAGTTATATAATAGATTCGCGCCCAACGTATGGCGCGAATTAGGACAACGGTACCTAATAAAATAAATAAATAAATAAACAATCTTTAAACCTAATTCGGCGGCAATCACATTACATAGATATAAAGATGTACCGGAGAAATAGAACGAGAAGGGAGAGACTGGACATGGATCTAGTATACAGAGCATTGAACATAGACGTTGAGAAAATACGCAGACAAATGGAAGAGGAGCAGAGACAGGTAAGAGAGGAGTCAGACCAGTTAAGACGCAAGATGGAAGAAGATTTCGCGAAACTACACAGCGGGGAAACCCAACAAGGAAGGAGGAACCGGAATACAAGATGGTATAATAACCAACCAGCATAGCGAAACGAAGAGCAAAGGGACTACCGTAACCAGAGATGGCCAAGCGAGCGTAATAGAAAAGAAGCATTCGAAAGAGAATTAAGGAACAACAAGATAAGACGAAATGAAGAACTATTCTATAGCCAAGCAGCACGGCGGGAGGAAGAGGAAACAAGATGTCGAAATCAGAGACAGGAAGACGAGCGTAAACGAAGGGAAGCTTTCGAAGAAGAATTGAAGAATGCTAAGAAATTAAAAAACGAGAAGAGACAGACAAATGAAGACTTAATGTAGAATGGGAAAAATACTAGCGAAAATATTGAGAACGACTATAGCAAGAAGGATTCCACGGAAACTATACAAGAAAATATGAATAAAGATGCCCCAGAACAAGACGTCAATAATAATGAAAAAGAGGAGGAAGTAGTAGGAGCCAGCCCAGAGACCGAAACGATAACAAGGAAGGACTATGAGGAACTGTATGAATCTCTAAGTGAACACAGTGAAACTATTGGTGAGGACATAGAAAACCCCTACAAATGTAGATAATAATAATGACACAACGGAAGTGAATGACAAAACAGTCCAAGAAGTAATAAACGACAATAAACCGGCAGTAAGCTTAGAACATACAAATATAAACCCAGAGCCAGTAAGTAAAAAATTAATAGAAACCCAGGACACGAAAACGCCTGAAGGGGAGGTGACCGCAAGTGACACCACAGAAAACCAACCCGAGGGGCCTAAACCAACGGAGATGACGGATTTCCAGAAGATGATGGTGGAGTCAATAAGGGAACAGTCTCCCCAAACCATAAAGAGTAGCTTTGAGATGGCAAGAGAAGAAATGATAAACGATATTAGACTATGGAGAGAAGAAATCATGCAATTATGGAGGGAAGAGATGAGAAACGATGGCGAACCAACGATAGCAGAAACACCAAATGAGGAGATCATGGAGCAATCCAATTTGCAAGCTAAAACCAATGATGAACAAGCAGAAATTGTACAAGGCGCAAATACATTATCATCTGAAAATGAACTTGACAGAAACAAGGAAAATATTCAATACAAGGAGATCGACGCCGAAGGTGTAAAGAAGACTCAGGTAATTAAAGAAGCGGAAGAGTTAGTACCCGAGAATGAACATTTAGAACCCAATAATCTACAAATGGATGATAATCGAATGGAGGTAAAAGACTTACCCAGAAATAAAACACAGAACAAGTGAATCCGAAAATTAAAAATAATGAAGAAAGAAACAAAATAATTAAGAAAACGTGAGAGAAGAAAACGGAAGGAAGAAGAATAATACGCCCAAAGAAGAAAAGGGTCACAAAAGAATTAATACAAATGACTCGAAGTGTTCTAATTAATATGATTAACTTCCCAGTCATTGACCGTGAAAAAGGGACCTATAGGAAGGAGTCTCGAAGGAGCTTCATGAAGATGGACGAAGAGAAGAACTATGTTACAACAAAGAAGAATATAAACAATAAAGTATTTCAAGCAGATATTTCCAAAAAAAGAAGAATAAGGCATTCCAAGAAAAAGGAAGGTTATCAAGAACAACTGGACCGGATCATTGAAGGAGCCCAAGAAATAAGAGAATTGCGGAAGAAGAGGGACCAATCAATGGAAAAACCCAACCGGAAGACAGATGACGGTCAACCAGAATTAGAAGAGATACCAGATGTTAGTAATAACAACGACCAGGAGAACATTGGACACGTGTATACCAAAGATAGTGAGAAGAAGAAGACGGGATAACGGGAAGCAGATGAAGATCTGATAGGAGCAAAATGGAAGAACCGAATGATAGTAAGGTATATGACAAGAACAGATAGAAGCCTGAACCCTGAAGAAGTTCGAACGACAAAAAGAGAGAAGAGCAACGACTATGGATAAACTGAATAAAATTACATCGAGAAATGGGACGGATTCTTTTGATAACGACTAATGTTACCAGGAATAATATGAACAACACATACGAAATACAAGACCCTGTGACAAAGAAAATAAAAGGCAACTATAACCAAACTTCCATGAAACGATATATTGAGAATTAAATAATGCAAAAAGATGGAATACTATGATGGAAATTATTTATTGTTGATACTAAGTAAAGAGATATACGAGGCCGACAAACAACACATTTGGCACATATTATAATTTCCAATAGCCAAGTCAACCAGTTATCAACAGCTTACCCGTACTGATAAAGAGAAGATTATATACGAGAACGACACCCAAGAACTATGGCATAAAATATATGAAATGTGTATATAAATTCCAAGAGCCCAGTCAACTAGTATTTTACCATCTTACCCGTACTACTAATGATTAGAAAGAAATATACAAGAGGATATACAGAACAACAACATAAGAAGTTGGAGAAATGGAAGCAAGTAAATATTATTGATATAAACAATATATGATACCCAAACACGAGGCAAGACACTAGAAGAGAGCCTATACTAAATGAAATATAACACAAAGACGTGAATCATGAAGGTGAAGAAGATTATGAAGATTACGTTTAATGCAATACCAAGAGAAAAGATTAATTGATGACAAAGAAGAATGAAAAATAATATACTAACGAAGAAGATCATGTGAAAATACCAGTGATGAAATGTAAACAAGCTATCCCAGTAAAATGTGAAGAATTTAGTTAAGATGAATCAAGAAGAAGAGAATATAATAATGTATGAACCGCAGATGCGTGAGATAATCCCAAGGATATTTATTATTTGTCGAATGAACGACCACTTTATATTTTGAAATGATTTGAGATGAATTGACTGATGCAATATTCCAGCAATCATTTATATTATTGACAGAGATGATGTATAACCTCTTCATTAGAGTTATAACGGAGGGAACCCAAAATAATTGGTTCTGCCAATTATTTCAGGCTGCCTTATTCGAGACGAGCTGAAATTTAAATCAGAACAACACACAGTAAGACATACAAGGAATCAGGGAAGGTGAAACTGTTGATTTATATACTCAGTAAATGTGTGTAACAAGAAGACTTGCTTTATTAAACATTTGAAATATAACATTTACTCCAAAGAACAGATCCCATGACGTTATTAATTAAATTGGTAAAATTAAGTGAAATGCTTTATTTAGAATATGGGATCACAACAAATTTATCTAGCTATACCCCCGGATCCGGGTAACCATTGGTATTTAGTCTCTAACCTTTTAATTATATTTAATTCAAAATTTTTATCTTGCAAGACTTTTACCTTTTTGCTTCATATATCTTCCATTAGAAGAATGGTATTAATAACACTACGTTACGTTAATATCTAAACTGTTACAATTGAATGATATTGAATAGTTACGATTAAGTTCTCAAATTTAAGTTTTTATATTCTTATAAAATCAATCGTCTCTGTAAGTCTCTTAAATAGAGTATTGTGTTACAAAAAATATTATCATTATTCCTCGATAGACGTGCTATCGAGTCACCTCTATTTTTTGGATGTAGTAATCGCCTCCATGTGGTTCCGTCTTGGGAGTCCTAAAACGTCGTCCTCGTCTTGGTCTGGTCTCTGTTGTTCATGGCTTAATACGTCTGCAGGGTAGGTAGAGTCTTCTACACAGATACTCGTTGATTCTCAGATGTCTCGAACTGCATCATCGGTAGGGTATACTAGAGTTCTCATTTAGATGGTCCATGACCACAGGTCAGATGTTGAAAAGATTCGTCCATCGGTGAAGATTGCAGTCATCGTTTTTTCTTTATTAACACTCGTCGTTTGTAGTTACATCTTTCTTCTTGTTACAAAATTTTTGGAATTTTCTTTTTGTGATAATATTCCATTAGCATAGGTTTAATAATATCCGGGGCGATGATACGCAAATATTTTCCGTTAGCTATTCTACAACATAATACTTTCTTATTTAATAGGTATTTTTCAGACTTGTTTCCTTTTTCAAGTTGTTTGATGATCGGACTCAAACGTGGGTCTTGTTGTTGATAATGGGCTAAATCCGTAAATGCAAGAGGAAATTCGGTAATTAACGCATTAATAATAGGTGTCTCTCTACTCTTGTTTTCGTAATTATTACTACTAGGCTGGAACATACGTGACAGGGTATCGGCAACTACGTTTTGGGTGCCTCTAATATGTTGTACTTTGAATTTAAAACAATTTAATCTCAATACCCATCTTCCGATTCGACCTAATTGTTTTGGGTGGTTTAGTAGCCAGGATAAAGCTTGATTATCTGTTTCTAGCAAAAACTCTTTATGTTCTAAAAATGGTTTGAACTTCTCAAACGCAAAAACGATAGCTAAGCATTCTAATTCGTATGCGGAGTATTTCTTTTCTTGGTCCGTCAGGGTGCGTGAAGCGTAACTAATTGGTAATCGAGAGTTATCTACTTCCTGATAAATTACTGCACCTAGGGCTACACTTGAACTGTCGGTTTGCACAACAAACGGTTTACTAAAATCGGCTAATTGTAGTACGGGGGGTGATATGATGCTTTCCTTTAATTTCTCAAATGCGGTTTGGCGTTGCTCATTCCACTCAAATTTTACTCCCTTCTTTCTTAAAGTATTTAGTGGTGCTGCGATTTCGGCTAGATGTGGGATATACTTGTGGAAATAATTTATCATTCCTAAAAATCGACCAATTCCTTTCGCATCCCGCGGTGGTAAAAATTCTCTGATAGCACGGGTTCGCTCTGGGTCTATGCTTACCTTTCCGTTGGCTTTTACGATGTGACCTAAAAAGGAGAATTGTGTCACAGCAAAATTTACTTTACTGGGGTTTACAGTTAATCCAGCTTTCTCTAATCGTGATAATACTTTCACGTATATGTGCAAGATGTTGTTCCATTGACTCGCTGTAAATAACAATATCGTCTAGGTAGTGGTACACATATTTAAACTTTATGTCGTGAAATAATTTTTCTAACAATCTGCTACATACAGAACTACCTTGGGAAATACCAAAAGGTACCCTAGTAAATTGGTATAGGTTGAAAGGCACGGCAAAAGCGGTGAGACGTTTCGATTCTTCTGAAAGTGGTATCTGATGAAAAGCCTGATTCAAATCCATAATGGTAAAAATTTTTGCTTTCGTAAAATAATGAAAAGCACTGTGGATGTCGGGAAGTGGAATGGATTCAAATTCTATTCGTTTATTTAGTTGTCTATAGTCTACAACTAATCTATGTTTATCGTTGCTTTTGGGTACTAAAAACGCAGGGGATGAATAAGATGAAGTAGAGGGTTCGATGACTCCTTGTTCTAATAGTTTATTAATTTGGTTCCTCATTACTTCCATTTTTGGCGGTGATAACTTGTATGGGGCTAAACGTATTACTTTATTATCGCTCAAATTTATCTTATACTCTATCAGATCCGTCAGTCCTAACTTGGGGGTGAGCACATTGGAGAACTGATTTATTAACTTTTGTATATTACGTCTATCTTTACTTTCCAAATGACCTAATTCACATTCGTGATGCTTTAGATGAGAAGAAGTAGTGCTTGTACTTTCTCTGTTATTTGAATTATCCTCTAAGTTGTATTTCCGTGAACGATCGAATCCAAAGTAAAATTTCTTATCATGAATATTTAGAATTATTCCTGTTTTACTGATAAAATCGGCTCCCAATATTAACTCGGGTCCTAATTCGTCGCTTACTAACATCGGAAAATACCACGTCAAATGTTTTATTTTAACTTTACACGTGATGATAAGTTTTATTATTAAGTTTTGTTTGTTAGCGGTTGAGCATTTAATGTTTACAGATTGACTGCGTTTGACTAAATTATGTTTAAATAACTTATTGGCGAGGTCATGACTAATTAAACTTCGCGTTGATCCGGAATCAATTAAACCAAGGGTGGATGTTACACCAAGGTCAACTTGTACATAAGGTAATTGACACTTACTGAAATTACACTTATTAATAGCGTCACATTTATCTATAAATTTTTTTACATAGGGGTCTAGTTTTCTTTTGTTATTATTATTATTTTGTTTTATTTTGTTGACTCTCAGGGGTTTACCTTTTTTTACGATGCTGCGGAAGACACAGGGTTTTGGATCTCCCTGCCTTACATGTTTTTTGGATAATGAGTTTTTTGATTATACCTTTTTTGTTTACAGTATCTACTGAGATGTCCCGATTTTCCGCAGTTATAACACACATATTCTTTACGTTGTGTCTTACTGGTTTTCTGGAGTGGTTGAGCCTCCTGGGACTTACCATGCCCATTGGTTGATCTTCGAAATGGTCTTCTTTCTTGTATACTTCTTGCGTCAGATACTAAGGCATGCATTTCTTTTCTATTTTGTGTAGTGGATATCGATGCATGTCTGTGCTGATCTGCGTACCAAACATTGGAAGAATGAATACTACATTGTTCAAAGTCCGCGAACGTAAGGGGTCTACTTATTAGTGCTAAACGGGAGCGTTCATCAGGAGACAAGCCTACTAGGATCGTATCGACCAATTGTTTTTCAGTCCAGTCGACTTGTAGTATACGTGAAGATTCTCGGATATCCGCAATATAGTGGGCCAGTCTTTCGCGAGCTCCTTGTACTCTAAGTACAGTACTTCTTTTGATATCCTCATAAATTCCAGTGGGGATAAAATATTTGATTATATTCGTATGAAGATCTTCTACTGAAAGACTTGAGTTTAATGTTTCTAGTACACGATCTCGTAATGGTGGTTTACATTTGGGTAATATTACTTGCAGTATTTTCCGATCGTTTAATTGTTGTAAATCTTTTATTTGCAGCAGGTATTTTATAAAAGTTAACAGTATCGTTATACTTAACCCATCGGTGTAAGGAATCTCATTAATTATTTTCTCTACTGGGTGGGAAATCTTTCCGTAGAGTTCAACATTCAAATTTACGTTTTGTATTTCCTTCGAAGAATTAGTGGTCGCATTTTGACTAGCACGAGTACGCTGAACTTTTGGTGGTGGGGGTTCTTCTACATTAGGGGATTGAACAGGGGAGATATGTAATTTTTGTAAGTATTGCTCAATTTCCTCCATTCTCGATTCATCTGACTTTCGACGTAAGTCGTTAATAATTATAGGTAATTGGCGTAATGCCTCGTCTGCAAATTTCTGCACATCGGCGGGGACGACGGTGACGTCGGGCCAGCTTAATAAATTATTTAATCGGCGGGTTAAATGTTCTATACGTTGCGTAACGCGCAAAAGTTCCGTGGGTGATTTCTTGTCCTTAAGGTTCTGAGATAATACTATCAGTTCCCGATATTTCGCATAACAGGTTTCTCGTTCGCCGTCATAATCGAGTTCACGCAATTTATCTAACTGCGAGGTTGTCCCTGATCCGGTTTGGCGTAATGATTTTCGTAATTCAGACACGGTTACATTCACGTGTTTTAGACCTCGTAAAAGTGCTTCGTAGCATAGCTCATCTTTTACTAATAAATCAGGATTAAATTCAGCCATTTTCGTAAAGTGGCAAGAACTAATTATTCTACGATTAGTATTTACTACTATACAACGCTATATCATTTTACACAAACATAACAATATGAATAAATCGTATTCTTACACGTTTATTAATAAACAATTAAAATGAGATGACAAAGGTTGTCATTTTACATAGAAAGAGAGAGAGAGAAATCTCTCACATGTTTACAGACGTTTACGGCAAAAGATTCCCCCTTCGGTTATCAACACATGAACAGACACGCTTCAAATAACAATACACCACACAAGAAGGGTGACCGATTGTTCTCACTCTAACTGGGGAGACCGACTACGATAATATTAAACAATCGCCAACAGGAAATTTACATGTCCGAGATTGTCGTGAATGGGGGTTGTTTATGAATGGGACTTTTAACAAGTACCTACATGGTTTGTTTACATTGGATTATATGTTACTCTTACTTTACACATATCATATTTACTAATAAAATTATCTATACTATATTACTATAATATTAATTATTATTTTATCTTATTTAAATTTCTGACACATATTAAAATACACGAGTAAATAAATCAACAGCTTATGAATAGGGACACAATTACTGTTTAGCAACACAAGTCACAAAATTTTTTTTTTTATTAGTAGCAAAATTTAAACAAATTAGCAGAGTGGCGCATCTTATAACCTCTTCATTTCTAAATGAAGAGGGAATGGGAGGGAACCCAAAATAATTGGTTCTGCCAATTATTTCAGGCTGCCTTATTCGAGACGAGCTGAAATTTAAATCAGAACAACACACAGTAAGACATACAAGGAATCAGGGAAGGTGAAACTGTTGATTTATATACTCAGTAAATGTGTGTAACAAGAAGACTTGCTTTATTAAACATTTGAAATATAACATTTACTCCAAAGAACAGATCCCATGACGTTATTAATTAAATTAGTAAAATTAAGTGAAATGCTTTATTTAGAATATGGGATCACAACAAATTTATCTAGCTATACCCCCGGATCCGGGTAACCATTGGTATTTAGTCTCTAACCTTTTAATTATATTTAATTCAAAATTTTTATCTTGCAAGACTTTTACCTTTTTGCTTCATATATCTTCCATTAGAAGAATGGTATTAATAACACTACGTTACGTTAATATCTAAACTGTTACAATTGAATGATATTGAATAGTTACAATTAAGTTCTCAAATTTAAGTTTTTATATTCTTATAAAATCAATCGTCTCTGTAAGTCTCTTAAATAGAGTATTGTGTTACAAAAAATATTATCATTATTCCTCGATAGACGTGCTATCGAGTCACCTCTATTTTTTGGATGTAGTAATCGCCTCCATGTGGTTCCGTCTTGGGAGTCCTAAAACGTCGTCCTCGTCTTGGTCTGGTCTCTGTTGTTCATGGCTTAATACGTCTGCAGGGTAGGTAGAGTCTTCTACACAGATACTCGTTGATTCTCAGATGTCTCGAACTGCATCATCGGTAGGGTATACTAGAGTTCTCATTTAGATGGTCCATGACCACAGGTCAGATGTTGAAAAGATTCGTCCATCGGTGAAGATTGCAGTCATCGTTTTTTCTTTATTAACACTCGTCGTTTGTAGTTACATCTTTCTTCTTGTTACAAAATTTTTGGAATTTTCTTTTTGTTAACGTTACATGTTACACTTTTTGTAACGGTTAGTAAAATACAAAATAATAATTAATTAATCCACACTAACAACAAATTGTATAACTTTTGAACAGAGCATTTTGCTCGTGCGTCTGCACAGCTGGGCGTCGTCATCGCAAGAGAGCGATTTTTCGTCCGCTACCCTCGTACATGACGAGAGAGAGTGGGGTGTTTATTCCGCGAGCATATATAGTTCCTGTTTTCTCTTTAAATAAACTTTTTATTTATACAAACTATCGCTAGATAAAAATACATCATTTAAATTAATTGTTTTAGTTACTATCTGTGTCTACAGATACTTTAATTATTAACATTAGTTTACTCTATTATTTTTAATTACAGTAGACTCGGAAAACATGTCGAGTCCGGTATCAACAGGTAGGCGCTTGATAGCAAGCAAAGGGTTAAATACGAACATAATAATTATTTACAATATGCCTTTTCTTTATGGATACTTTGCCCTTATTAATTACTTCTTCCATTCACACTTAGTACCTACATGTTTTTATTATTATTATTGTGAGATTTAAATGGTTAATTGTACGCAACCTTATTTAATTAAATTTTTTTTTTTTATTCTGTAAATGTCACAATTTAAATCGTCACAGATGTACCTCTGAATTTATTGATGTTAGTATGGCCAGCAGAGGTGTATGCCACAGTGAGCCACTCTGAACTGATCCCAGCTAAAATTAAGTTAGGGAATTAGGGAACTAAATAAACAAGGGAGATAATTACATGGAAAGAAAAATAATTATGATTCAAATAGAAGAAAATGAAGGGATATAAGAAAAGCATAAGAGTCAACTTGGAAATGTACAACAATTGATGAATTCTTCATAAAAATAAATATACGAATTCAGAATTAATCAATTCTTATAGGAAGGCATATGTAACGTACCAAAATAACAGTTACATAAAAAAGGTCTAATACGTCAAATAGAAGAATAACATGAACATATTTCATCAAGCATGGAAGAAGGAACAGGAGAATGAAAATCAAAATGTATATCTACAAATAAATAATATTAAAACAACCCAACGAAGAAGAAAGAAGAGTAATAAGAATATATCATCGAGTATAAAGAAGAAAGTGAAAATACCATGAGTCAATATAATACGTTAGCATCCAGGCCCAATAGATCAAAATAGTGAGGGGATATGCCGAAAGTGATTATCATCATAAGAAGGAGACATGTCAAATACAATCACCATAGTGAAAAAACAGACTAATTTGTTATAATAATGAAATAAATATAGGACAATGGCTATCATAATAATGAATGAAAATGTGGAAGAATATGTCTATATTCAGTGAACATGAATTATTACAAATAATGTGTAAACAAGAAAAGCACCAAAAATGACAAACAATTAACCAGAAGAAGAAGAGGAAGAAATGTACCATGAATAATGAAGATTATGTAGGACCAAAACAAGACATCAACATTCACAAAATATGGAAAGCATCACAATCAATGTAGTGACCAGAATAAGTATAATGATTATTGGACTATTAACAATAAAAGACCAAGTGTTGAACATCAATAAGTGATCACAAACAATGACAGTGAATACTTAGTATAAGTGTAACAACAAATGATATAATAACATTTACCCCAAGTAAACAGCACAGACAATATTAGTGAAGTGTTTATAACTGAGGGAAGTGAATTTATAAGTGAAAGAATCAACGATTAACAAGTGAAATGCACAAACAATTAGTGTACCAAGTTTAATCCAAGATTGTAAAACCACAGATATAATCAGTAAGACCACCAAATATATGATACAGAAAAGTGAATTAATTATTCATAGAGATCAATAATAAAAGCTTTATAATCCTTGATACGAAATGTGCTGAATGTCATAGCAACACAGGACAAAATGTAGATGAATATCAAGACAAATAAGTAGTGAATAAACTAATTTGTTGTATTGAAACAAGTCATTGTACCAAAGCCTAGGTACAGCCCACCAAAATATGTAACATAATTAGATTAAGAAACCAAGTATTATTGTATAAACACATAGTGTAAAATGTGTACAAAATGTGTAAAACATTATAATAAACCATTGTAGTAACATGCCATAATGACATGACAGTATTTGAGATGAATACTGTAAAAACTATGAAGCACATTGTTGTCAAACAAATGACACATAACCTCACATGAACTGGACCTACAACATAGAATCATATACAATAATTAAACAAAGTAATTATCCATAATTATTTCAAATAGAGACCAATTAAGAATAAATATACAAACAATGAATACCATATGAACTGAAGGACACATCTAATGAGTCAGATTAAATATAATAACAATAAAACAATTAGACAGAACCCCAATTTGACAAGAGATTTAGTCAAAAAACATTGACAAAACTTGTAAAGAGAATATAAGAAATGTTACCAGTAATTAGAGGAATGTTCAATACTACAATGAGAACACCTCACAAGTATTATACCAATAAATTAATGACTGAAATTTAATATACTAACTAACTGCAATCATAGTGTAACCCCTCTTTAACTTAGGCAGTTAAAAAATGATTATTTTTTTTTGAAATTTATTTTATTTTTTTTTTGAAAAGAGGGGCCACAAGATAATTAGAACTACCGTAGACTAAAGCCTAGAGAAGCCAAAAATGCGTTGGTTCCAGTGAGACGGGACTTGCAACGAAAACTCATAAATTAAACAATTAATAAATCCCTTTTATTATTCTATCTCGCTGGGTAAACAAATTAATAACAAAATCAGTAAACCTAACAGTCAGAAACTTATTATCCCCTTAAATGGTTAATTAAAATAATTTATTCACCTTCAACAATGTCACCTGAAAATAATTATTACCCCTATAAAATATATTTGCTATCTTGAAATAAAGTTTCCAGTAAAATATTAATAATATAAAATTTATTATTTATGTTCTCTTTAAAATGATTCATTGAACTCAATGGAGATAATTTTATAGACTTCTTGATAATATTAATTATAAAAACAAATTCTCAAACAAATTAATTAAAAATTAAATAGTGACAAATCCACATCCTTGTTATTCAAGTTAATTAAAATAATTACTTTCTTAGAAGAAAATATTCAGCAAAAATTAATTGAGATAGAATAAATACTTGTTATTGAAATTAAAAGTATATATAATCATATGTTTCATTTTGCTTTTCTAAAGACCCTATATCTAAACTCCCCTCCAAAAATACATCTAAATGTACAATACATATAAGCCCCCAAAATACACACACAAATGTACAATATATTACATGTTCCACAATACAATACAATTATACAAAGATTCCTTGCCACGCCCTTTTCTTACCCCATGAGGTATATTATTAATTCTTTTATAGTCATCCATGTTAGGATTACAAAATTTAAGTGGTTCATAACACATGACATGTGTATCAGATAATGCTTGTGCACTTCAGTAGTCCCCAGGACATAATAAAATTCAAAATTTGGCTAAGTGCCTAATACTGTTATACAATTCTGCCCCACTGGGCTCTATTACTGTGAGAAATAAAAATTTATAAAACAATGAACACCCCCCAGTTATCATAATTAATTAGTAGAATATATATATATATATATATATATATAGAAACATTGCTAAGTTGGGAAAATAGAAATATGTCATGAATATTATAACCCTTTTAAAAGGTACTTTTGGCCCAGAGACCGACATGTTAGTTTGCCAATTGATGCATAATTTAACCTGTCTCAACAACAAGTTCAATACTGTATGAACATGCCCCCATTCAGGATTAAACTTGTGAAAATCTACCTAACTACCCCAGAAATTTCTATACAATTTGAACCAAACTGAATTTAAAATTTATAAAATAAATACATATATAACGAACACTAAATTGAACTCGAGAAATTACCAATTAAATGAATGACTTAAAAGCTGTAAAGAAACACATATACTGAAATAAGAGGGAATTATACGTTTGAATGTTGAACTGTCTAAGATACATGCCAGTCTCTGAGCTGACAATTTTACAAGAAATTTAATAAAATTTACAAATAATTTTACACCCAGTTCACACACTAAACTGTCCCGTTAATTGGGGATCCAATTAAATGTTTAAAAACTTGAAAGTGTTGTGGTTGATAGATAGAACTGGTTCACTGGGTCTTATTGAGTGGTGACTCTACGTGTACATAATATATTGGTTTGAAATCACCTGATTTTTGTGCATGGGGTGAGGTGGCAATCTCGTGGTCTACATTATAGGTGTTGGTGTGGCTTCCTGGCTATTCCTCCGGTAGACGAAAAGAGAGCTTTATGGTGTTACAGCTTCAGGTCATGTTGTTAGGCTTCCTCTCGAATTGTTCGGTGGACCCTAATTACACAACATTATATATATAAGCCAGAGTACGCAACACACTGCCCCGAGAAGTTCGCACACCCCCCAAAATACATATATAAAGTTAACATAGATTTAGAGCTACCTAAATATAAAACTTGACAAGGTTATATGGTGTAAGTATCCGCGTGGTGTCCGCTACTGTTCAAGCCCCACGTTGGGCGCCAATTTGTAATCAATCGGATACGTACGGTCTAAATTCCCACTGTTGTATTTGTCAATTGTGTTGTATTAATTTAATTGTATAAATTCTCGGAAATATTTGGAGTTTGGAATATATGGATGTACTTAATTAATGTTAACTTAACTCTTTAATAATTATCAGTGTTACTGTGCCTAGAACTTAAATAACTTAAGATTTATTCTACAATTTCATCCAACCCTATTATGCCTTGAAGAGAGTTCTGTCTAATTTTAATTTTTACGATCCCTCTTTGGTGTCAGATAATTCCGCTATAAGCGCTGTAGTATTGGCTCAACGAAACTTATAGGTTATTCGATGTTTATATTAACCATTTATTCTCTACTCGTTCAGTTACTTTTGTTCTAGTTCACTAAACCATACTCCGAATAACAAGGTGTGACAAATATATAAAGGTTCTTTATTTGTGTATTCAATTCACATTAACTCAGATATATTCTAATTAATATATATTGGGACTATAGATTCAGGTATCGATTGTTGATTATTTAATCCTTTGTTTATATTTGGTTATATATTATATTTGATTCGTATTTTATTTATTTCAGGGTGTGAAGGTTCTTGTAACTGTGGGGAAGACTAAAAATACATAATAAGAATGCAAGATTTACAAAAATTATGTGTTGTGTATTTAGTATGATTAATATAATATAACTTTACCAGTCTCTAACGAAGCAAATCACGTAAGCGGTTGATCGCTGAATTCGTTGTTCTGGTCAATTATGAAGTACAGTTTTCTTTCTTCAGTTTAATAAAAGTAATTCTTGTCCTGTCCACTTCGGAATACAGCTTCTGACTTGTTTTACAGCCCGATGGATGTTTCTTCTACACCGCCAGGATCCAAATAGGTTCTTCCTTCGGTTGAAGCAGTTAGTGTTGTTCCGTATATTTACAAGGTTATAATTTCTGGTGTTGTGAATATTATGAGTGGTGTTACTGTTAATTGTTTATATTTGATTACTATTTCATCAATTCCCTTCGGACATGGGACAGTCCAAGTTTCTTCTTGTAGAATTCGGTTATTTGTTCTCGATTATTATTTCATAATGTATCGTTATTTTATTAATCTGTGTTAGTGATAGATGTAAGTATTGTCATTGGAATTTTATCTTTTTTATAATCGTATCTCTTGATTTCGAATATTACGATTCAATATATTCTTCTTGGGTTTTTTAAATCATCACGTTCAGTTTATCCAAAGCAATTCTTGTTATTTTTTAAATCAACAACCTTCTTCTTAATTTTTTCCCTAGCAACCTATATTAATTTCCGCTTCTACATGTTTTGACTATATAGTGTTTCTTTCATATATTTTTTTGTCTATTGTTTGTCAATTTGCTGTCCTATCGGAATGTAATTTTACCGATAGCTGGTTTATTATTTTATACACATCTTCTACTGGTTTTTTGATAAAATTCCGTTTTTTTCCTTTTTTATTATATTTAATCCACCTTCGATATTATTTTTTACCAATCGATATTATGGCATTATGGTATTATTATAATTTGTACAAATTTTATTAAATATTATTATTAACTTAATGTTTTTTCTTCTTTCTAGCTCTTCATAGTGCATTTATTAATTATTATTAATTGATGCATCTAACCTTTAAGTTATAAGTGTTTATTTAGTAATTTTGGCTGTTAGGCCTTTTATTGTAAATTGATCTACCTGTGGTTTTGTCTGTTAGGCATCTATAGTCCCTTTTATATAAATTCGTACATACAATCAAAACTTAATTATTAACATTTGTATAAACAATTATTTTTCTACATCTAATAACAAATTTATCTTGATCTCTTGATCACATACAACAAAATTCAAACTTATGAACATTGGTTAACTGCCTCACACTTCATTCTATGACAGTCATTGAATAACACTATTTGTTTCATTATTTTTCATGAACTCAACACATATTTGATATAACATCACATACACTTTATCATAACATTTTTGTCATAATATAATACTTTTTTAACACAAAATTCTTATCTGTTATTACCATAAATTACGTCATTGTTTCATTTTTCTGTTTTGTTTTTTATTAAACATATATCATTAGCTATTATTTATTTTTCAGGTTCGTTTATTCTATTCAACACTACCTTGCATTCTTATTTAATTTTGTCTATGACTATAATTGTCATAATTGGGTCTCTGTTCTATTATGGGATTAAGTATCAATTTATTTATCAATCTGTGAATCTTCTTTTATGTAACAGAAATGCGATCATTTTTGTTGCGCTACATATGCGTCCCCTCCTAAAAAAGTTTAGTTTACCTGAATGAAGTTTAGGTCAAATAAACTTGCCTTTTTCACATGTCTTTTCTTAATGTCATTGTTAATGGTTGACGATGGTCTTCTCAATGTAACTTCATTAGACTAGTACTAGTACCTTTTTTTTTTATTTAATAACATTTCATCATTTTATTTAACATTCTTGATCATTTTTATTTCTGTACACATTATTTGTTGGTAATTGGCTACACTATTCACTGATACATTAGTTTTACATCTCTCCTATTTATAATTACTATAATTACTTCATTTTTCATTATTCTTCTGTCAACTCGCTTCTTTCTGTTTTCTTCGTCCTATTCCTTTGGAAACTGAATTTATTTTTGCAACTATTCTAATATTCCTTAAATATTTAATTTCCCTAACAATCCCTAACACATGCGTTGGTACAGTTCAGAGGGGCACTGTTTGGCTTCATACTCTGCTGCCCACACTACATCTTAATATAGTACTGCTGGAATTCATCTACAGTCAGCTATAAAATATAATAATAATCTCCTAATAATCTCTTTAATCATTTAATAATAAATATTTGGGAAAAGATTTTTTCTTTGTTGCATTCATATTTCTTCATTACTATTCTTCATATTTTTTTAGTTCCATTTTAATTCCTTAAACATTCGTTAATATTGACTTTGACAGTTATCAATTGTAATCATTTTTGTTTTCATTTTTGTTGAGATTGTAATGTTAAGTATCTTCTTCGTTTGTTTTTTCCTCTGATCTCAATATTTTTTAATCAGTTGTTGTGTGTTGATCATTATAATTGTATTTCTTACTAAATATATTCCTTATACTTAATCATTCTTCTTCTTATCCTATTTCACTATTTTGGCTGTATATTTTTTAATGAATTATGTTCATAAATACTCTTTCCTTCTTGTCTTCTTTAACATTATATTAGTTACATTCAATCGTTTACTGAGATTGTTCCATCATGTGGCAATGTAGTATGTATTTTAGGTCATATGATTTTTTTTTTCTTCTTTATTTTGGATAAGTAGGTTTGAGGTAATAACTTTTATCTTGGGGTTCATTCTTCATTATTCACACTATTTCTTTATAAACATTTAATAATAATTCTCATTTTATTCTGTAATCTTGGGGTTTGTTATTCGTTATTCACATTATTTCTTTACACACGTAATAATAATAATTATCGTTTTCTTCTGTAATCTTGGGGTTTGTTATTCGTTATTCACATTATTTCTTTACACACGTAATAATAATAATTATCGTTTTCTTCTGTAATCTTGGGGTTTGTTATTCGTTACTCACATTATTTCTTTATACACATAATAATAATAATTATCGTTTTCTTCTGTAATCTTGGGGTTTGTTATTCATTATTCACATTATTTCTTTATAGACATAATAATAATAATTATCGTTTTCTTCTGTAATCTTGGAGTTTGTTATTCATTATACACATTATTTCTTTATAAACATTTAACAATAATTCTTGTTTTCTTCAAAATCGATAATACGTTGTTCTTATTGTATTTCAGAATTTAGTGGTAGTATTCAACTCAAATTATTTTTAAATTCCAAGTATTTTTCTTCAAGATTGGTAATAAGTTGTTCTTATTATTTTTTTTTTTTTAGAATTTATTCATTTATATAAATTCTTTTTCTTTTTTGTTAATCCAGAAGTTGTTCAAATATAAGGTAGTAAGTTGTCCTTACTTCATTTTAGAATTTATTCATTTATATAAATTCTTTTTCTTTTTGGTTAATCCAGAAGTTGTTCAAATATAAGGTAGTAAGTTGTCCTTACTGTCTTTTAGAATTTATTCATTATATTTCTTTATGGACTCTTGGTTGTACGTTCCCTTAATCCTTTTCATGATAGGGTTCATTATTTCATACGTATTGTTATTATTATTTTTTGTTATCACATAGGGCCCAGTATATAATAATAATAATTTTTTAGTTATTCCTTCTAGAGTACTTGGTAGCTCCCTGTTTCTTATTAATATTTTCTCACCCACTTGGTACTTAATTGGTTTTGGGTTATTCTTTTCATATTTGCTTCTCTTCATTTCCGTCTTTTCCATAACTCGGTTATAAAATTTAATTGTTTCAAATTGATATTCTGGATTATTTGAAAAGTTTATAATATCTTGGATTTCTCTAGGTGGAAGCCTTTCAAACATAACAGTATATGGGGTATTTTAAATAGACTGGTGGTAAGATATATTTAAAAATTCTTCAGTTACTGACAAGTATTCGTACCACCTTCTCTGTTGGTCATGACAGTAAGTTCGTAGTATTCTGCCAACTTCCCTCAATACACGTTCTGCCGGATTACTGCTGGGGTGATAAACTGAAGTCTTATATGTTCTGATGTTGTGTTTTAACAGATTATTTCTCCATTTATAGCCCTTAAATTGCGTACCATGATCAGTGATAATAGATGACGGTTTGCCAACCTCTGTTATGTACCGTCCGATGACTATTTCCAGAATTTTCTTGGTAGTGGCTCTGCTAATAGCATAAAGTTTAGTGTATTTGGAAAAATGATCAAAAATAATTATTATGAATTTGTATCTGTGATTTCCTCCACTGCGTGGGAAGGGCCCACATATATCTAGAAATACCTTCTCCAGCTTATATTTGGATGTTATTGGGATCATGACTCCCTCCTTCTTCTCATTATTATGTTTAACCATCTGGCAGATGTGACATGTTTGTATAGATTTTTGTACCTTTCTGGTCAAATTTTTTATGTACATTTGTTCTTCTAGGGCTTTGACTATTTTCATGGCTCCCATGTGTCCATATCGTTCATGGTAATCCAATATTAATTTGTTTCCCACAGCTGTGGGAATTACTAGTTTCCAGTTTATTTGTTTAGGAGTAACCTTAATAAATAATCGGTCATCATGTATACAGTAATATTTAGTAATAACTTCATCAGCATTTTGTATCTTCTGGCGTATGTTTATTAATTTGGGATCCGATTTTTGGTGTTGACTAATTTCATTGACAATCATCTCCAGATCCTTCCGACTCTTAATGACATGGTACACCTTCGCGACCTCTTCCTTTTCTCCTTCAAATGATTGATCTTGTATGTTTATTCGGTACAAGATATCGGCTGCTATATTCTTTCTTCCAGGTATATATTCCCAATCAATGCAATACTCTTGCAAGGCAAGGACCCATCTAGTTAGCCGGCCGTGACTAAGTTTACATCTTTTTAGAAAGGAAATTGATTTATGGTCACTTCTTACGGTCACTGGGTACCCGAGTATATAGGTTCTAAATTTATTGCATGCGTACACTACGCTTAGCAGCTCTTTCTCGGTAACGTTGTAATTGCGTTCGCAGCTGTTAAGCACTCTGCTGGCGAAGCTGATTACCATATGATGTCCTTCTTTATCTTCTTGATATAGGGTAACCCCTAAGCTAACATTGCTTGCATCACAATTTAAATAAAAGCGTTTGTTAAAATCAGGGTGGTACAACATAACTGTTTCTAAAAATTTCTTCTTGATAAAATGCAGAATTTTATCTTGTTCTGGTCCCCATGCCCACTTGTCTTTAGATGATAATTGTTTCTGAAACTTGGCAGTCACTTCTGAATAGTTATCTTGGAATTTAAGGTAATAGTTGTAAATTCCAAGAAAAGATTGTAGCTGTTTTCTATTTTTTGGAGTAGGGAACATTTGGATGGCTTCTACTTTTTCTGTTGAAGGTGTGATACCCTCCTCAGACAAATTGAAACCTAAAAACTTTACTTGATTGGCGATAAATTTAGATTTATTTAGCTTAAGTGTTATGTTGTTCTCAGATAATTTTCTTAGTACCTGTTCCACCCGCTCGCAATGTTCATCCCAATGTGAAGAAGTTATAAGTAAATCATCTACATAGACCGCAGTGAACTGCAGTGTTTCTTGTCCCAATACCTCGTCCATACATTTCACAAATATTGCAACCGAATTAATTAGTCCGAAAGGTAGCCTTTTAAATTGATAGTTTCTTCCGTAAAAAAGGAACGCCATGTATTTTCTACTGTCTGGGTGTAGTTCGACCTGCCAGTACCCACATACCGTATCCCAAGTGCTATTGTATTTAATACCGTGGAATTTCTTCAAAATTTCTTCTATTTCGCCTGGTGAAGTCCTATCATTGACGATCATTTTATTTATTTCCCTAGCGTCCAGGCAAATTCTCACCTTTCCGTTCTTTTTCGGGACTGCTACTATGGGACTGGTATATGGTGATTGACTATATTCTATTACGTCATCTTGCATCATACGGTTAATCTCGTTCCGGACCTCGTTTTTTATAGAGTAAGCAATTGGGTATGACTTTCTGCGAAAGTTCACCGGTTCTTTAAAATTTATTATACATTGATATCCTTTTACTTTACCTGGAGCATTGGAGAACACACGTCTGTATTTATTATATATTTGAATTAAATTTTCGGCCTGTACCTTACTTATTTGTTTATAAGTTTTTTCCCTTTGGAATTCTCGAATCTCTTCCAACTTACTCTGCCATAGGTTAGGATCATCGTCTTCATATTGAATGATCTCTGGTAATTTATTCTTCTTACAGAAATAGCTTTTTATGGCTCCACATTTGGTGTTAACTGGACCGGTTTGATTAGTGTTGATTAACTCGGCTGTCCATAATCCTCCTTCGGATGTTAAAGATATCGTACCTTTATGCAAGTCAATTATTGCGGATGCTGGCGCAACACATCGCATCCAATCAATACATTAAATGGTAGTCCCGTTGCGACCAAGAATCCCATTGGTAGGGTCATATTGTTATTGGTAAGATCGAGTGATACTTGTTTTTTGACTGTTTTATTTTGTCTCCCAGTGGCTCCGATAATTATCACATTATTGACAGGTAAAGTCGGTATGGGTAACTGGACTTCTCGCTGGATTCTTTCAAGTTCAATATTGTTTATCAATGATATGTTAGATCCAGTGTCTATCATTATGGTAGATTTTACCCCATTTAAATTTGCTGATATATATATATATATATATATATATATATATATATATATATGATTTCGTTATTACTATTACTGTTAACATGTTTCTGATCCTCTTCTAACAAATCTTCCCTGATATTCTTTAAATAGTGGTTATTAATTATGGTTATTTTATGATTACACTTAATTTTATTTATTAATCGTTGTTCCCCAAGATTACGGTTCAGTGACGGGTATTCATTAATTTTCACTGCCTCTATTAGTTTAAATGAGGGCTTACTCCCTCTTCTCTATTTTCATTCTGATTACTGTGTTGGTTTTGTACTGGTTCCGTGCGATCCTCCGTATTATGTTCTGCTATCCTATAATTTCCATCGTGTGGGTAGTTGTCTTCATGCCGAGATTGGTCATAATGGTTGTCATATCGGTGACTCCTTGGGTAGTATCGTCGCTGATTACCTTGAGGTCTGGAGTAAATATAATTGACGTTATGTCTATAATTATTGGGTCGTCTGTCCCCATCTCCTCTATTATTGCGACTATCACGATAATTGTAATTGTTATTGCCGCGATAATTATAGTTTCTGGAATTATTATTCGTGTTTTCATTTTGTGTTCCATTAGTATTAACGTTATGCGCAGGTCGATTGCGATCGTTATTATGAGAATTGGCTGGTGGCGCGTTATTATCATACTTCTGATATTTATGATTTAGCATTCTATTTCTTTGGTATTGGTTCTCGTGCTCATAATTCTCCAAGAATTTGGCCATGGCTGGAATCGTTTTGATTTGACTACACATACGCGCATTCTTTATCCCTTCCTCGTAATGATAGGATAGTTGTATTACCAAACATTCTTCAGGAATTCGGGGCTCTAAGTTCCGCGCCATACATACTTTTCCTAAAAAGTATGAAGTAGGGGACTGGCCTACATTTGTTTCGTATCGACCGTTACTCAAATTATTCCTAATCATGTTCTGGGTCGATTCCGACCAATACTTCTCCTTAAATTGTTTTTTGAACTCAGTCATGTCCAGTATATCCGGGCGCACCGCTGTCCACCAATTATCATAAGTATCTTTAAACGTTTCATCAATCATGCTTCGTATAATACTCCAGCGACTCTCTCTATTTCTTATGATCACTTCTTCCAATCTCTTTAAAAATTCCATAGGATTGCGCTTATAATTACGAAAATAATCGATTCTCTGTTCTCATGGTTATTTGTATGACTAATTTCGCATGTCCTATCCCGCCATGAATCTACTTCCTCCTGTAATTGTAACTCACGCCTACTAATCTCTTCTATTTTATTTTTATTGGTATTGATTTGACCTTCCATATTATTTAAATTGCCATAGACATTTTCGAGTCGTTCGCCCATGTCTGTTTGTATTTGCTTAATACCTTCCTTATTCTCTTCCTGTACCTGATGTACTTCGTTTTTAATTTGCTCACATTTTTCGACAGTTTCCTGTTGGATTTCTTCGACCAAAGTTTTATTCTCAATTTTTGTGTCATTAATTTTATTCTGTAATTCTTCACGAACCTGTACTATTGTTTCGTTAGTTTTTTCTAACCCTTAATTTGTTTTGGCTATTTCTAATTTCCTTTCCTCATTATTTTGGTCCACCTTCTGGTTAATTGTCACATGAAGATTTTCAATTTTTTCATTAATTTGCTTTAAATTTTGTTCATGTATTTGTAAGATGTCTTCCTTCATTTGTTTGACACCCTCATCATTCCTATCTAACCTTTCGTGAATTTGGTTCAATCTTTCGTTCATTTGTCTTGAGGTTTCTTTAGTTTCCTCATTTGTTTTATCGAATTTTTCCTCCTGTTTCCTAAATTGTTCCCTTAAGTTTTCCTTATTTTCCTCATTTGTTTTATCTAATTTTTCCTCCAGTCTCTTTGAGTTTTCATTAATACTACTCATTAACTCCATTAATTTTTCCCAATTTAGTCCTTCTCTGGCTCCTGCTTTATCTATTTGGTCCCCTTGGGCAACTTCTTCGATTACTTCCCTTTCCTTGTCTGCCATTATTTCAGTTTCCGTTATTTCGTCCGTCTGTTGTCCCATCTCACTATCTGTCATTATTTCTATCTCCTCTTCTTGTTCATCTATTTCCTTCTCCGTTTCTCCTGCCCTAATCCTTGATCTACCTCTGGTATGCATGTTTACTCTCCCACAGTTGCCTGCTCTTGTTAAGTAATATTAATATGGTTACAGTTACTTAACTTAAGCCCTACACAAGTTGAGCGCCAATTTGTAAGTATCCGCGTGGTGTCCGCTACTGTTCAAGCCCCACGTTGGGCGCCAATTTGTAAACAATCGGATACGTACGGTCTAAATTCCCACTGTTGTATTTGTCAATTGTGTTGTATTAATTTAATTGTATAAATTCTCGGAAATATTTGGAGTTGTGGAATATATGGATGTACTTAATTAATGTTAACTTAACTCTTTAATAATTATCAGTGTTACTGTGCCTAGAACTTAAATAACTTAAGATTTATTCTACAATTTCATCCAACCCTATTATGCCTTGAAGAGATTTCTGTCTAATTTTATATTTTTACGCTCCCTCTTTGGTGTCAGATAATTCCGCTATAAGCGCTGTAGTATTGGCTCAACGAAACTTATAGGTTATTCGATGTTTATATTAACCATTTATTCTCTACTCGTTCAGTTACTTTTGTTCTAGTTCACTAAACCATACTCCGAATAACAAGGTGTGACAAATATATAAAGGTTCTTTATTTGTGTATTCAATTCACATTAACTCAGATATATTCTAATTAATATATATTGGGACTATAGATTCAGGTATCGATTGTTGATTATTTAATCCTTTGTTTATATTTGGTTATATATTATATTTGATTCGTATTTTATTTATTTCAGGGTGCGAAGGTTCTTGTAACTGTGGGGAAGACTAAAAATACATAATAAGAATGCAAGATTTACAAAAATTATGTGTTGTGTATTTAGTATGATTAATATAATATAACTTTACCAGTCTCTAACGAAGCAAATCACGTAAGCGGTTGATCGCTGAATTCGTTGTTCTGGTCAATTATGAAGTACAGTTTTCTTTCTTCAGTTTAATAAAAGTAATTCTTGTCCTGTCCACTTCGGAATACAGCTTCTGACTTGTTTTACAGCCCGATGGATGTTTCTTCTACACCGCCAGGATCCAAATAGGTTCTTCCTTCGGCTGAAGCAGTTAGTGTTGTTCCGTATATTTACAAGGTTATAATTTCTGGTGTTGTGAATATTATGAGTGGTGTTACTGTTAATTGTTTATATTTGATTACTATTTCATCAATTCCCTTCGGACATGGGACAGTCCAAGTTTCTTCTTGTAGAATTCGGTTATTTGTTCTCGATTATTATTTCATAATGTATCGTTATTTTATTAATCTGTGTTAGTGATAGATGTAAGTATTGTCATTGGAATTTTATCTTTTTTATAATCGTATCTCTTGATTTCGAATATTACGATTCAATATATTCTTCTTGGGTTTTTTAAATCATCACGTTCAGTTTATCCAAAGCAATTCTTGTTATTTTTTAAATCAACAACCTTCTTCTTAATTTTTTCCCTAGCAACCTATATTAATTTCCGCTTCTACATGTTTTGACTATATAGTGTTTCTTTCATATATTTTTTTGTCTATTGTTTGTCAATTTGCTGTCCTATCGGAATGTAATTTTACCGATAGCTGGTTTATTATTTTATACACATCTTCTACTGGTTTTTTGATAAAATTCCGTTTTTTTCCTTTTTTATTATATTTAATCCACCTTCGATATTATTTTTTACCAATCGATATTATGGCATTATGGTATTATTATAATTTGTACAAATTTTATTAAATATTATTATTAACTTAATGTTTTTTCTTCTTTCTAGCTCTTCATAGTGCATTTATTAATTATTATTAATTGATGCATCTAACCTTTAAGTTATAAGTGTTTATTTAGTAATTTTGGCTGTTAGGCCTTTTATTGTAAATTGATCTACCTGTGGTTTTGTCTGTTAGGCATCTATAGTCCCTTTTATATAAATTCGTACATACAATCAAAACTTAATTATTAACATTTGTATAAACAATTATTTTTCTACATCTAATAACAAATTTATCTTGATCTCTTGATCACATACAACAAAATTCAAACTTATGAACATTGGTTAACTGCCTCACACTTCATTCTATGACAGTCATTGAATAACACTATTTGTTTCATTATTTTTCATGAACTCAACACATATTTGATATAACATCACATACACTTTATCATAACATTTTTGTCATAATATAATACTTTTTTAACACAAAATTCTTATCTGTTATTACCATAAATTACGTCATTGTTTCATTTTTCTGTTTTGTTTTTTATTAAACATATATCATTAGCTATTATTTATTTTTCAGGTTCGTTTATTCTATTCAACACTACCTTGCATTCTTATTTAATTTTGTCTATGACTATAATTGTCATAATTGGGTCTCTGTTCTATTATGGGATTAAGTATCAATTTATTTATCAATCTGTGAATCTTCTTTTATGTAACAGAAATGCGATCATTTTTGTTGCGCTACATATGCGTCCCCTCCTAAAAAAGTTTAGTTTACCTGAATGAAGTTTAGGTCAAATAAACTTGCCTTTTTCACATGTCTTTTCTTAATTTCATTGTTAATGGTTGACGATGGTCTTCTCAATGTAACTTCATTAGACTAGTACTAGTACCTTTTTTTTTTATTTAATAACATTTCATCATTTTATTTAACATTCTTGATCATTTTTATTTCTGTACACATTATTTGTTGGTAATTGGCTACACTATTCACTGATACATTCGTTTTACATCTCTCCTATTTATAATTACTATAATTACTTCATTTTTCATTATTCTTCTGTCAACTCGCTTCTTTCTGTTTTCTTCGTCCTATTCCTTTGGAAACTGAATTTATTTTTGCAACTATTCTAATATTCCTTAAATATTTAATTTCCCTAACAATCCCTAACACATGCGTTGGTACAGTTCAGAGAGGCACTGTTTGGCTTCATACTCTGCTGCCCACACTACATCTTAATATAGTACTGCTGGAATTCATCTACAGTCAGCTATAAAATATAATAATAATCTCCTAATAATCTCTTTAATCATTTAATAATAAATATTTGGGAAAAGATTTTTTCTTTGTTGCATTCATATTTCTTCATTACTATTCTTCATATTTCGTAGTTCCATTTTAATTCCTTAAACATTCGTTAATATTGACTTTGACAGTTATCAATTGTAATCATTTTTGTTTTCATTTTTGTTGAGATTGTAATGTTAAGTATCTTCTTCGTTTGTTTTTTTCCTCTGATCTCAATATTTTTTAATCAGTTGTTGTGTGTTGATCATTATAATTGTATTTCTTACTAAATATATTCCTTATACTTAATCATTCTTCTTCTTATCCTATTTCACTATTTTGGCTGTATATTTTTTAATGAATTATGTTCATAAATACTCTTTCCTTCTTGTCTTCTTTAACATTATATTAGTTACATTCAATCGTTTACTGAGATTGTTCCATCATGTGGCAATGTAGTATGTATTTTAGGTCATATGATTTTTTTTTTTCTTCTTTATTTTGGATAAGTAGGTTTGAGGTAATAACTTTTATCTTGGGGTTCATTCTTCATTATTCACACTATTTCTTTATAAACATTTAATAATAATTCTCATTTTATTCTGTAATCTTGGGGTTTGTTATTCGTTATTCACATTATTTCTTTACACACGTAATAATAATAATTATCGTTTTCTTCTGTAATCTTGGGGTTTGTTATTCGTTACTCACATTATTTCTTTATACACATAATAATAATAATTATCGTTTTCTTCTGTAATCTTGGGGTTTGTTATTCATTATTCACATTATTTCTTTATAGACATAATAATAATAATTATCGTTTTCTTCTGTAATCTTGGAGTTTGTTATTCATTATACACATTATTTCTTTATAAACATTTAACAATAATTCTTGTTTTCTTCAAAATCGATAATACGTTGTTCTTATTGTATTTCAGAATTTAGTGGTAGTATTCAACTCAAATTATTTTTAAATTCCAAGTATTTTTCTTCAAGATTGGTAATAAGTTGTTCTTATTATTTTTTTTTTTTTTTTAGAATTTATTCATTTATATAAATTCTTTTTCTTTTTTGTTAATCCAGAAGTTGTTCAAATATAAGGTAGTAAGTTGTCCTTACTTCATTTTAGAATTTATTCATTTATATAAATTCTTTTTCTTTTTTGTTAATCCAGAAGTTGTTCAAATATAAGGTAGTAAGTTGTTCCTACTGTCTTTTAGAATTTATTCATTATATTTCTTTATGGACTCTTGGTTGTACGTTCCCTTAATCCTTTTCATGATAGGGTTCATTATTTCATACGTATTGTTATTATTATTTTTTGTTATCACATAGGGCCCAGTATATAATAATAATAATTTTTTAGTTATTCCTTCTAGAGTACTTGGTAGCTCCCTGTTTCTTATTAATATTTTCTCACCCACTTGGTACTTAATTGGTTTTGGGTTATTCTTTTCATATTTGCTTCTCTTCATTTCCGTCTTTTCCATAACTCGGTTATAAAATTTAATTGTTTCAAATTGATATTCTGGATTATTTGAAAAGTTTATAATATCTTGGATTTCTCTAGGTGGAAGCCTTTCAAACATAACAGTATATGGGGTATTTTAAATAGACTGGTGGTAAGATATATTTAAAAATTCTTCAGTTACTGACAAGTATTCGTACCACCTTCTCTGTTGGTCATGACAGTAAGTTCGTAGTATTCTGCCAACTTCCCTCAATACACGTTCTGCCGGATTACTGCTGGGGTGATAAACTGAAGTCTTATATGTTCTGATGTTGTGTTTTAACAGATTATTTCTCCATTTATAGCCCTTAAATTGCGTACCATGATCAGTGATAATAGATGACGGTTTGCCAACCTCTGTTATGTACCGTCCGATGACTATTTCCAGAATTTTCTTGGTAGTGGCTCTGCTAATAGCATAAAGTTTAGTGTATTTGGAAAAATGATCAAAAATAATTATTATGAATTTGTATCTGTGATTTCCTCCACTGCGTGGGAAGGGCCCACATATATCTAGAAATACCTTCTCCAGCTTATATTTGGATGTTATTGGGATCATGACTCCCTCCTTCTTCTCATTATTATGTTTAACCATCTGGCAGATGTGACATGTTTGTATAGATTTTTGTACCTTTCTGGTCAAATTTTTTATGTACATTTGTTCTTCTAGGGCTTTGACTATTTTCATGGCTCCCATGTGTCCATATCGTTCATTGTAATCCAATATTAATTTGTTTCCCACAGCAGTGGGAATTACTAGTTTCCAGTTTATTTGTTTAGGAGTAACCTTAATAAATAATCGGTCATCATGTATACAGTAATATTTAGTAATAACTTCATCAGCATTTTGTATCTTCTGGCGTATGTTTATTAATTTGGGATCCGATTTTTGGTGTTGATTATTTCATTGACAATCATCTCCAGATCCTTCCGACTCTTAATGACATGGTACACCTTCGCGACCTCTTCCTTTTCTCCTTCAAATGATTGATCTTGTATGTTTATTCGGTACAAGATATCGGCTGCTATATTCTTTCTTCCAGGTATATATTCCCAATCAATGCAATACTCTTGCAAGGCAAGGACCCATCTAGTTAGCCGGCCGTGACTAAGTTTACATCTTTTTAGAAAGGAAATTGATTTATGGTCACTTCTTACGGTCACTGGGTACCCGAGTATATAGGTTCTAAATTTATTGCATGCGTACACTACGCTTAGCAGCTCTTTCTCGGTAACGTTGTAATTGCGTTCGCAGCTGTTAAGCACTCTGCTGGCGAAGCTGATTACCATATGATGTCCTTCTTTATCTTCTTGGTATAGGGTAGCCCCTAAGCTAACATTGCTTGCATCACAATTTAAATAAAAGCGTTTGTTAAAATCAGGGTGGTACAACATAACTGTTTCTAAAAATTTCTTCTTGATAAAATGCAGAATTTTATCTTGTTCTGGTCCCCATGCCCACTTGTCTTTAGATGATAATTGTTTCTGAAACTTGGCGGTCACTTCTGAATAGTTATCTTGGAATTTAAGGTAATAGTTGCAAATTCCAAGAAAAGATTGTAGCTGTTTTCTATTTTTTGGAGTAGGGAACATTTGGATGGCTTCTACTTTTTCTGTTGAAGGTGTGATACCCTCCTCAGACAAATTGAAACCTAAAAACTTTACTTGATTGGCGATAAATTTAGATTTATTTAGCTTAAGTGTTATGTTGTTCTCAGATAATTTTCTTAGTACCTGTTCCACCCGCTCGCAATGTTCATCCCAATGTGAAGAAGTTATAAGTAAATCATCTACATAGACCGCAGTGAACTGCAGTGTTTCTTGTCCCAATACCTTGTCCATACATTTCACAAGTATTGCAACCGAATTAATTAGTCCAAAAGGTAGCCTTTTAAATTGATAGTTTCTTCCGTCAAAAAGGAACGCCATGTATTTTCTACTGTCTGGGTGTAGTTCGACCTGCCAGTACCCACATACCGTATCCCAAGTGCTATTGTATTTAATACCGTGGAATTTCTTCAAAATTTCTTCTATTTCGCCTGGTGAAGTCCTATCATTGACGATCATTTTATTTATTTCCCTAGCGTCCAGGCAAATTCTCACCTTTCCGTTCTTTTTCGGGACTGCTACTATGGGACTGGTATATGGTGATTGACTATATTCTATTACGTCATCTTGCATCATACGGTTAATCTCGTTCCGGACCTCGTTTTTTATAGAGTAAGCAATTGGGTATGACTTTCTGCGAAAGTTCACCGGTTCTTTAAAATTTATTATACATTGATATCCTTTTACTTTACCTGGAGCATTGGAGAACACATGTCTGTATTTATTATATATTTGAATTAAATTTTCGGCCTGTACCTTACTTATTTGTTTATAAGTTTTTTCCCTTTGGAATTCTCGAATCTCTTCCAACTTACTCTGCCATAGGTTAGGATCATCGTCTTCATATTGAATGATCTCTGGTAATTTATTCTTCTTACAGAAATAGCTTTTTATGGCTCCACATTTGGTGTTAACTGGACCGGTTTGATTAGTGTTGATTAACTCGGCTGTCCATAATCCTCCTTCGGATGTTAAAGATATCGTACCTTTATGCAAGTCAATTATTGCGGATGCTGGCGCAACACATCGCATCCAATCAATACATTAAATGGTAGTCCCGTTGCGACCAAGAATCCCATTGGTAGGGTCATATTATTATTGGTAAGATCGAGTGATACTTGTTTTTTGACTGTTTTATTTTGTCTCCCAGTGGCTCCGATAATTATCACATTATTGACAGGTAAAGTCGGTATGGGTAACTGGACTTCTCACTGGATTCTTTCAAGTTCAATATTGTTTATCAATGATATGTTAGATCCAGTGTCTATCATTATGGTAGATTTTACCCCATTTAAATTTGCTGATATATATATATATATATATATATATATATGATTTCGTTATTACTATTACTGTTAACATGTTTCTGATCCTCTTCTAACAAATCTTCCCTGATATTCTTTAAATAGTGGTTATTAATTATGGTTATTTTATGATTACACTTAATTTTATTTATTAATCGTTGTTCCCCAAGATTACGGTTCAGTGACGGGTATTCATTAATTTTCACTGCCTCTATTAGTTTAAATGAGGGCTTACTCCCTCTTCTCTATTTTCATTCTGATTACTGTGTTGGTTTTGTACTGGTTCCGTGCGATCCTCCGTATTATGTTCTGCTATCCTATAATTTCCATCGTGTGGGTAGTTGTCTTCATGCCGAGATTGGTCATAATGGTTGTCATATCGGTGACTCCTTGGGTAGTATCGTCGCTGATTACCTTGAGGTCTGGAGTAAATATAATTGACGTTATGTCTATAATTATTGGGTCGTCTGTCCCCATCTCCTCTATTATTGCGACTATCACGATAATTGTAATTGTTATTGCCGCGATAATTATAGTTTCTGGAATTATTATTCGTGTTTTCATTTTGTGTTCCATTAGTATTAACGTTATGCGCAGGTCGATTGCGATCGTTATTATGAGAATTGGCTGGTGGCGCGTTATTATCATACTTCTGATATTTATGATTTAGCATTCTATTTCTTTGGTATTGGTTCTCGTGCTCATAATTCTCCAAGAATTTGGCCATGGCTGGAATCGTTTTGATTTGACTACACATATGCGCATTCTTTATCCCTTCCTCGTAATGATAGGATAGTTGTATTACCAAACATTCTTCAGGAATTCGGGGCTCTAAGTTCCGCGCCATACATACTTTTCCTAAAAAGTATGAAGTAGGGGACTGGCCTACATTTGTTTCGTATCGACCGTTACTCAAATTATTCCTAATCATGTTCTGGGTCGATTCCGACCAATACTTCTCCTTAAATTGTTTTTTGAACTCAGTCATGTCCAGTATATCCGGGCGCACCGCTGTCCACCAATTATCATAAGTATCTTTAAACGTTTCATCAATCATGCTTCGTATAATACTCCAGCGACTCTCTCTATTTCTTATGATCACTTCTTCCAATCTCTTTAAAAATTCCATAGGATTGCGCTTATAATTACGAAAATAATCGATTCTCTGTTCTCATGGTTATTTGTATGACTAATTTCGCATGTCCTATCCCGCCATGAATCTACTTCCTCCTGTAATTGTAACTCACGCCTACTAATCTCTTCTATTTTATTTTTATTGGTATTGATTTGACCTTCCATATTATTTAAATTGCCATAGACATTTTCGAGTCGTTCGCCCATGTCTGTTTGTATTTGCTTAATACCTTCCTTATTCTCTTCCTGTACCTGATGTACTTCGTTTTTAATTTGCTCACATTTTTCGACAGTTTCCTGTTGGATTTCTTCGACCAAAGTTTTATTCTCAATTTTTGTGTCATTAATTTTATTCTGTAATTCTTCACGAACCTGTACTATTGTTTCGTTAGTTTTTTCTAACCCTTAATTTGTTTTGGCTATTTCTAATTTCCTTTCCTCATTATTTTGGTCCACCTTCTGGTTAATTGTCACATGAAGATTTTCAATTTTTTCATTAATTTGCTTTAAATTTTGTTCATGTATTTGTAAGATGTCTTCCTTCATTTGTTTGACACCCTCATCATTCCTATCTAACCTTTCGTGAATTTGGTTCAATCTTTCGTTCATTTGTCTTGAGGTTTCTTTAGTTTCCTCATTTGTTTTATCGAATTTTTCCTCCTGTTTCCTAAATTGTTCCCTTAAGTTTTCCTTATTTTCCTCATTTGTTTTATCTAATTTTTCCTCCAGTCTCTTTGAGTTTTCATTAATACTACTCATTAACTCCATTAATTTTTCCCAATTTAGTCCTTCTCTGGCTCCTGCTTTATCTATTTGGTCCCCTTGGGCAACTTCTTCGATTACTTCCCTTTCCTTGTCTGCCATTATTTCAGTTTCCGTTATTTCGTCCGTCTGTTGTCCCATCTCACTATCTGTCATTATTTCTATCTCCTCTTCTTGTTCATCTATTTCCTTCTCCGTTTCTCCTGCCCTAATCCTTGATCTACCTCTGGTATGCATGTTTACTCTCCCACAGTTGCCTGCTCTTGTTAAGTAATATTAATATGGTTACAGTTACTTAACTTAAGCCCTACACAAGTTGAGCGCCAATTTGTAAGTATCCGCGTGGTGTCCGCTACTGTTCAAGCCCCACGTTGGGCGCCAATTTGTAAACAATCGGATACGTACGGTCTAAATTCCCACTGTTGTATTTGTCAATTGTGTTGTATTAATTTAATTGTATAAATTCTCGGAAATATTTGGAGTTGTGGAATATATGGATGTACTTAATTAATGTTAACTTAACTCTTTAATAATTATCAGTGTTACTGTGCCTAGAACTTAAATAACTTAAGATTTATTCTACAATTTCATCCAACCCTATTATGCCTTGAAGAGATTTCTGTCTAATTTTATATTTTTACGCTCCCTCTTTGGTGTCAGATAATTCCGCTATAAGCGCTGTAGTATTGGCTCAACGAAACTTATAGGTTATTCGATGTTTATATTAACCATTTATTCTCTACTCGTTCAGTTACTTTTGTTCTAGTTCACTAAACCATACTCCGAATAACAAGGTGTGACAAATATATAAAGGTTCTTTATTTGTGTATTCAATTCACATTAACTCAGATATATTCTAATTAATATATATTGGGACTATAGATTCAGGTATCGATTGTTGATTATTTAATCCTTTGTTTATATTTGGTTATATATTATATTTGATTCGTATTTTATTTATTTCAGGGTGTGAAGGTTCTTGTAACTGTGGGGAAGACTAAAAATACATAATAAGAATGCAAGATTTACAAAAATTATGTGTTGTGTATTTAGTATGATTAATATAATATAACTTTACCAGTCTCTAACGAAGCAAATCACGTAAGCGGTTGATCGCTGAATTCGTTGTTCTGGTCAATTATGAAGTACAGTTTTCTTTCTTCAGTTTAATAAAAGTAATTCTTGTCCTGTCCACTTCGGAATACAGCTTCTGACTTGTTTTACAGCCCGATGGATGTTTCTTCTACACCGCCAGGATCCAAATAGGTTCTTCCTTCGGTTGAAGCAGTTAGTGTTGTTCCGTATATTTACAAGGTTATAATTTCTGGTGTTGTGAATATTATGAGTGGTGTTACTGTTAATTGTTTATATTTGATTACTATTTCATCAATTCCCTTCGGACATGGGACAGTCCAAGTTTCTTCTTGTAGAATTCGGTTATTTGTTCTCGATTATTATTTCATAATGTATCGTTATTTTATTAATCTGTGTTAGTGATAGATGTAAGTATTGTCATTGGAATTTTATCTTTTTTATAATCGTATCTCTTGATTTCGAATATTACGATTCAATATATTCTTCTTGGGTTTTTTAAATCATCACGTTCAGTTTATCCAAAGCAATTCTTGTTATTTTTTAAATCAACAACCTTCTTCTTAATTTTTTCCCTAGCAACCTATATTAATTTCCGCTTCTACATGTTTTGACTATATAGTGTTTCTTTCATATATTTTTTTGTCTATTGTTTGTCAATTTGCTGTCCTATCGGAATGTAATTTTACCGATAGCTGGTTTATTATTTTATACACATCTTCTACTGGTTTTTTGATAAAATTCCGTTTTTTCCTTTTTTATTATATTTAATCCACCTTCGATATTATTTTTTACCAATCGATATTATGGCATTATGGTATTATTATAATTTGTACAAATTTTATTAAATATTATTATTAACTTAATGTTTTTTCTTCTTTCTAGCTCTTCATAGTGCATTTATTAATTATTATTAATTGATGCATCTAACCTTTAAGTTATAAGTGTTTATTTAGTAATATTGGCTGTTAGGCCTTTTATTGTAAATTGATCTACCTGTGGTAATGTCTGTTAGGCATCTATAGTCCCTTTTATATAAATTCGTACATACAATCAAAACTTAATTATTAACATTTGTATAAACAATTATTTTTCTGCATATAATAACAAATTTATCTTGATCTCTTGATCACATACAACAAAATTCAAACTTATGAACATTGGTTAACTGCCTCACACTTCATTCTATGACAGTCATTGAATAACACTATTTGTTTCATTATTTTTCATGAACTCAACACATATTTGATATAACATCACATACACTTTATCATAACATTTTTGTCATAATATAATACTTTTTTAACACAAAATTCTTATCTGTTATTACCATAAATTACGTCATTGTTTCATTTTTCTGTTTTGTTTTTTATTATACATATATCATTAGCTATTATTTATTTTACAGGTTCGTTTATTATATTCAACACTACCTTGCATTCTTATTTAATTTTGTCTACGACTATAATTGTCATAATTGGGTCTCTGTTCTATTATGGGATTAAGTATCAATTTATTTATCAATCTGTGAATCTTCTTTTATGTAACAGAAATGCGATCATTTTTGTTGCGCTACAATGGCCACCAGGCCCTATTTGAAAATATTTAGTACAGTAAATCTTTATAATAATAACTTCACCCATGCGGGTTACCATGTTTGAAATTTTGATAGTTAATTATGGCTGGTTACAATTTTAATAGGCTTTATACATAGTCTGAATATATATATAGGTACCACGTGGTCAAGAAGTAATCTGATTACATCGTCTTTACTATATTAATTAATAACATTTGGCGATTATATGACTCTCAAATGGGTGCCTCAGTAAGTTCCCTGATATGAATAAAGCTTTACTATCAATACTAGTAAAACGTGTATGCCATTTAAACCGAATTACGCATTGTGCAATAACCAAGGTACTTAATAGGAATCTCCTTACATCCATGTTAGGTATATTTTAAACTTAGACTTTAGTATTTAAATTTCTTTGACTTTTAGTGCCGAAGTTCGGACACGTGAATTTAATATAGTTTTATTGGTTTTTAAAAATACTACCTTGAAATTACTCATGGCACAATGCCACGCGGTGCATGAAGATTTATCAGAAATCCACTTATTTAGGTCTATTAAAAACAGTTTTCTTTAGTGAAATATTAAATACAAATAATATGAATGTATTGGCGAGACTTACCGCTGTCGTGTACAGAACTAGCCTGACATAGTCTGAAGGTTTAAATGTGTTAATATCTTCATTCTCTACCGGAGTACCAAAAAGCGGCCATGTTCGATGAAGGGTGTAGCCAGACAGTCTTAAACAGAAAAACTCCTGTCCATCTCGCTTGCCTACAGAGTCTGGCACCAGATGCCAGCACGTCTCAGGCACTTGAGCTGAGAATTAGTCTTATCTTCGCTACAAGAGTGCAGCAGCGATTAAAGCGCTACAAAGTATTACTGCGTTTAACTACAGGCCGTTATCTACTGGTTTTGCGCCGTCTCTCCACTAGAGTTCGGCACACCCTCACCCCAAAAGGGCAACATAGTTGCCTCACAGTTAAACGCCGGGAGAGTACCCTGCAGTGTACCCCCTCCCCAAAACAAACCGGTGGACATCGTGGTTAGGTCGGCTCAGCAGCACTTGCTCTCAGGAGAACAGAGGCTCAGGAAGAAAACGAAAGAGACGAAAGAAGGTATGTAGTATGTAAGTGTGCGGGTGCTGCACGCTGACCTGATCAGCGTCAGCCCACAGCAAAGAGAGGGACAGCTAAAAAGACTAAGGAAAGATTTCGGCGCCGGAGACTTCCGACCTCCTGAGGCCTGCCCACTAACGCCAGAACACGACTGCCACCTTAAAAGGACATCCGCCCTTTCTCTACGGGGTCTAACCCCCTTCAAAAGTTCTCGATTGCCCCCGACAGCGTTTCAATTTTGAAATATGGCTTACCACACTTTTAGTATCGTCCCCCGGTACGCCCAGCCGGGCCGTCACCGGTGACGTGAATCCCAGGATGCGATATGGCCCCGACCAACGGTAACATAACTTTGCGGCAAGTTTGTCTGCGGCTGAGCTGAGTGGGTGGCTTTGGCAATACACCCAGTCACCAATTCGGAAGGGGTTTGCAATTCGCCCCTGATTATAACGCCGACGGACCCGCTCGTGCGCTCGCAGCAAATTCTTCCGAGCTTCCTTCCACCTCTCCGCTGTTTTATTATTGGGCTCCCGCGGCAGAAGATCTTCGATATCCCACAGATTGGTCAACGGGAGTGCGGGCGAGAATCCAAACAGAATTTCAAAGGGCACGGCCTGATGACTATCGTGTCGGGCCGTGTTGAAAGCTAATTGTAACCACTTCAGATTCTGATCCCAGGTGGTTTGTTGCTCTGCATGATAAGCAATCAGGGCGGACCGGAGATTCCGATTGAATCTCTCCGCATGGGACGGTTGTGGGTAATAAGGGGAAGTAGTTACGTGTTGATCCCACTGGCGAAACACATACGCCGGAATTCACTTGAAATAAACTGCGGGCCATTGTCCGAAACAATGATGGTCGGAAGACCGAAATGCTGAAACACTTGGTTTTGTAGCGCGTTAATGGTTAAACGAGCGGTTGCCTGCCGTAAGGGCAGTAGCCAGGCAAACTTAGAAAAAGCATCCACGCAAACAAGCAGGTAAGCATTACCTGACTTGCTACGGGGGAACGGCCCCACGTAGTCAATGAACAACTTCTCCATCGGTCTCCTCGCCACCTCAGATGATAACAACCCTAGTTTGGTGTTCTGGGCAGGCTTGCTGAAGCCAAAAAGATGACAGCTCTTAACCCTTGTCGCGATGTCCCTATCCATGCCCTTCCAGATAAAATGTTTCCTAATACTGGAAATGGTCTTAGAAATTCCCTTGTGGCCTCCTACTGGGGAATCATGGTAATAACTGAAGACCATGGGCACTAACTTGCTAGGCAGCACGATTTTAGGTGCACGTCCTTTTCTCTCTCTACAACAGAGGACTCCCTTGGACAAGAAATAAGGGGCCTGTACGTTACCCTCCTTGATATTTTGGATGACTGGACCCAGCACTTCGTCGTTTAACTGATGGGGTAACACATCAGTGAAGGCTAAAGTAAAGTCTAAAAGAACGGAACAGTGTTGCTCAGCTTGGGCATCACTGGGTTGGAAAAACATGCGGGACAAGGCATCTGCAACCACATTTTGAGATCCCCTAATGTGTTGCACGGTGAACTTAAATGATGAGATTTTCACCACCCATCTACTAATTTTACCCAGTTGCCAGGGATGAGCCAGAATCCATGAGAGAGCCTGATTGTCGGTCTCGAGCAGGAACTCAGCATGTTCCAGGAAACGCCTGAACTTGTCTAGAGCGTACACTACAGCTAAACACTCTAGCTCATAAACAGATGATTTTCGTTCTTGCTGGGTCAACGTCCGGGAAATAAAAGCCACAGGCTGCCTAGCGTCGTCTACAACTTGGGAGAGAACCGCCCCGAGCGCAACCGAACTCGCGTCCGTCTGCAGTATGAACGGCTTCGAAAAGTCGGGCATCCGTAACACCGGTGGGGAGATGATGGCTTCCTTCAATGTGTCGAAGGCTTTTTGTTGATTTTCCCCCCATGTAAATTTTGCGCCCTTCTTCCTCAGTTCGTTCAATGGTGCGGCAATTTCGGCGATGTTCGGTATGAAAGGTCGGTAAAAATTTACCATACCGACGAATCTCGCTATGCCTTTCGCATCACTAGGGGAAGGGAAGTCACGGATGCCCTGTGTCCTCTCGGGGTCTACCGTAACGCCCCGGTGTGAAACTAAATGGCCCAAGAAAGAAATACTCTCTTGGGCAAAACGAACCTTCTCGGGATTGACAGTGAGACCAGCATCTCTTAACCGACCCAACACTTCTCTCAGTTGACCCATATGATCATCGAAAGTATCGCTGTATACTAGTAAATCATCGAGATAGTTGAACACGAAGCGGAATTTCACATCGTGAAAAACCGTATCGAGAAGGCGAGTAAGTGTCTGGGCCCCCACAGCCAAACCCATGGGAACCCTTGTGTACTGTTACAAATTCCAGGGTACACAAAAGGCCGTATATGGTCTACTTTCTTTGGCCAGAGGAATTTGATGATAGGCCGCGTTAAGATCGATAATAGTGAAATATCTGGCCCCACTGAACCAATCAAAGGCCGAATGTAAATCTGGGAGGGGAACAGAATCCACCTCTATATTGGAATTCAACTTCCGATAATCAATTACCATTCTTTGCATGCCCCCAGGCTTTGGCACTAAAAATGCTGGACTGGCATAGCTCTAATGAGAAGGTTTAAGTACCCCTTGTTCCAACAATTCTTGAACCTTCTCTCGCAGAATGGTCATCTTTGGAGGAGCAAATTTGTAAGGGTGTGATCTTACTATTTTAGAATCTGTGAGACGTATCTTATATTCCAGCAGGTGTGTGAGTCCCAAAGTAGGAGTTAACACCTCGGGAAATTCCTCACACAAATGGTCTAAGGCCTTCTGCTGGGATGGAGTGAGATGATCTCGTGCATAATCGGGACAAGCTACTTCTTGGATACCCGGCTTGGCGCCCTGGTACCCAAGGAACGGAATTAGAACTTCCCGATTAAATTTAAAGAAACATTGGTGCGCTTGGATGTCCAGCACGAGACCACTTTTTGCGATGAAGTCGGCACCAATTATGCAATCCACTCCCAGAGCAGGAGAAACCAGAAAAGGCCACACCCAAGAAAACCCATCGATTTTTAAATTTAAAGGTGATAACCCGGGAGATAGGCAAGATTTCCCGGGATGCAGTCCAGCGTACTGCAGATGACAAGTTCGACTCCTTAATCAAGCCCTGCTTTTCAAGGTCCGCATATACCCGCGATGAGATGATGGATCGGGCCGAACCGGAGTCAACTAAGGCTCTGAGCTGACCCCCTTTTACCTCGAGCGACAGAAAGGGGCATACAGAAAGTTGTTGCGAGGTAGTGGACCGGACCTTGATGTTGGAAGAGTTGGGTACTAACAATTGCCTGGAGGTCTTCGGAAGTTGAACAGAATTAGAGCGGGGGGAAGACATCCTCCGAAATATCTTCCCCTGTCTATCTAGTTTTTTGGTGCTGGTCTAGACAAAGGTGGTGCTGGGCGCGCGCGCCCTCGCGTGCAATTTCTCGCCATGTGTCCCGGGCAGTTACAATTATAACAAACCACGGCTTTCGTTTGCTCGCGATTTCGAGCTGGCTGGGCCTGTCGGGGGAAGAAAGGCTCTCTGGGTCCTTCCGATCTCTGCGGTCTTGGTTCTTCTCCTCTACCATCTCCCCTCGCGTGGTCGCTCATCTGGATGGCCTTGGTCATGACGCAGAGCCGGTCCAGGTCAGCAAACCACCGCGGCCGCTCTGCAAAAACTAGACGTAGTCGGTCTTCGGCGGAGACGCCATCGAGAATGTTCTGGACCACTTCCTCCTCCGACATGCCCAGTCCCAGTATACGAGATACTTCCCGGATTCGTTGCACGTATTGGGCTAATGTTCCGCCCCGCGCCTGCACTCTATAAAAGTGACGATGTCGCAACTGCTCCATCAATCTACCGGGGACGAACGTCCCCAACACCACCCGGTGGAACTCCGCCACTCCACCTTTACGTCGCATCACCTCCGCCACCCTGTCAGCCATCGTACCGCGACAATAGGGGAATATGAGCTCGAGCACCGTACTTTCTGACATGCCCGTGTAGTCCACCAACTGGAAGACGGTCCTAAACAAGGGTAAAAGTTTGTCCGCCTCCAGTCCATCTACGACTGGTAGTTGTGGAATTATGTGAGAAAGTGGGTTGGGCAGCCTATGGTAAGACGCCGCCCCCAAACCAGCGTGAACAGGTTCTATGTCTCTATAAGAGGAATTTACGGCTGAGACCGCGGACTCCTCAGCAACCGGAACCGGAGTGGATGCTCTAGCAGGTTGAGACCCTGGAGGGTCGAGGTGATCTGCTGAATTCTTTCGTTTATGTTATAGGGCGGCACAAGTTCGCCGCCTTGTGCCTGAAGATTCTGTAGCCTAAGTATCACGTGCTGCAGACGTTGTCGGATTCGCCGGACACCGATAGAGCACCCCGGTCCCTCCTCCAAACTTTCTACGGAGTGAGCTGACTCCCGCAGCTCCTCCCACTTCTCACTACAACTTTCCCACTCGCTCTCTTGGTCAGTAATGGTGACATTAGAGAGCGTGTCACCCGAGGCCAGCGCTTCTCGAAGCTGCCGCCGTAAAATTTGAACATTGCCTCGAGGGTCTTTGCCCCGGGCCCGGAGCTCGAACTCAAGTTCATCCCGCAAAAACAGCTCGGGATTTAGTGCACTCATCGTCGCTTCGCGGTCGGCACACAAAACAAACACACAACCTTAAAACTAAAGACAATTAATACCGGAATCAGAAAAACTCGAGTACTAAACCTTCCTTCAAGTAGACTGCAGGTCCACCTACCGTTGCGAGAACCCAGCCCTCTTACCTGAACTGCTCTCACTAAACGATTCTACACCAATGGAACGCGACACACACAGTAACACACAACACGATAAAACACTGACCAACAAAAATTTTAAAAATATTTTCAATATTTTTTCGGCTACCGTATATAGGAGGAGACCGACTGCCGATCGGGCCATACCGCATAATTAAAACACCTCCCCAAATATGGGCAAGGTAATACTTCAACCATCTCTACACAGGCACAGATCTGCGATAAGTCCCGTTTCCCAAGGAATGTCCCCTTCTAAAATTTCTCACCACGTGGCACTATCAACTATTCAAGGCGGGCAGTACATGTACATATATAACACAAAACCTCAAACCTAACAAAAATATTCACCTTTAGATATAGGGCCTTTCAAAATTTTTCTAAGTTCTATTAGAACTCCACCAATATTTCCTGAGTTTGCAAGCCCCGTCACACCCACAGGACCCACGGGTTGACCCTAATCTCAACCACGCTCTGCTACCAAATGTAACCCCTCTTTAACTTAGGCAGTTAAAATAAAAGATTATTTTTTTGAAATTTTTTTTTTTTGAAAAGAGGGGCCACAAGTTAATTAGAACTAGACTAAAGCCTAGAGAAGCCAAAAATGCGCTGGATCCAGTGAGACGGGACTTGCAATGAAAACTCATAAATTAAACAATGAATAAATCCCTTTTATTATTCTATCTCGCTGGGTAAACAAATTAATAACAAAATCAATAAACCTAACAGTCAGAAATTTATTATCCCCTTAAATGGTTAATTAAAATAATTTATTCACATTCAACAATGTCACCTAAAAATTAAATAGTGACAAATCCACATCCTTGTTATTCAAGTTAATTAAAATAATTACTTTCTTAAAAGAAAATATTCAGCAAAAATTAATTGAGATAGAATAAATACTTGTTATTGAAATTAAAAGTATATATAATCATATGTTTCATTTTGCTTTTCTAAAGACCCTATATCTAAACTCCCCTCCAAAAATACATCTAAATGTACAATACATATAAGCCCCCAAAATACACACACAAATGTACAATACATTACATGTTCCACAATACAATACAATTATACAAAGATTCCTTGCCACGCCCTTTTCTTACCCCATGAGGTATATTATTAATTCTTTTATATTCATCCATGTTAGGATTACAAAATTTAAGTGGTTCATAACACATGACATGTGTATCAGATAATGCTTGTGCACTTCAGTAGTCCCCAGGACATAATAAAATTCAAAATTTGGCTAAGTGCCTAATACTGTTATACAATTCTGCCCCACTGGGCTCTATTACTGTGAGAAATAAAAATTTATAAAACAATGAACACCCCCCAGTTATCATAATTAATTAGTAGAATATATATATATAGAAACATTGCTAAGTTGGGAAAATAGAAATATCTCATGAACATTATAACCCTTTTAAAAGGTACTTTTGGCCCAGAGACCGACATGTTAGTTTGCCAGTTGATGCATAATTTAACCTGTCTCAACAACAAGTTCAATACTGTATGAACATGCCCCCATTCAGGATTAAACTTGTGAAAATCCACCTAACTACCCCAGAAATTTCTATACAATATGAACCAAACTGAATTTAAAATTTATAAAATAAATACATATATAACGAACACTAAATTGAACTCGAGAAATTACCAATTAAATGAATAACTTAAAAGCTGTAAAGAAACACATATACTGAAATAAGAGGGAATTATACGTTTGAATGTTGAACTGTCTAAGATACATGCCAGTCTCTGAGCTGACAATTTTACAAGAAATTTAATAAAATTTACAAATAATTTTACACCCAGTTCACACACTAAACTGTCCCGTTAATTGGGGATCCAATTAAATGTTTAAAAACTTGAAAGTGTTGTGGTTGATAGATAGAACTGGTTCACTGGGTCTTATTGAGTGCTGACTCTACGTGAATATAATATATTGGTTTGAAATCACCTGATTTTTGTCCATGGGGTGAGGTGGCAATCTCGTGGTCTACATTATAGGTGTTGGTGTGGCTTCCTGGCTATTCCTCCGGTAGACGAAAAGAAAGCTTTATGGTGTTACAGCTTCAGGTCATGTTGTTAGGCTTTCTCTCGACTTGTTCGGTGGACCCTAATTACACAACATTATATATATAAGCAAGAGTACGCAACACACTGCCCCGAGAAGTTCGCACACCCCCCAAAATACATATATAAAGATAACACAGCTTTAGAGCTACCTAAATATAAAACTTGACAAGGTTATATGGCCACCAGGCCCTATTTGAAAATATTTAGTACAGTAAATCTTTATAATAATAACTTCACCCATGCGGGTTACCATGTTTGAAATTTTGATAGTTAATTATGGCTGGTTACAATTTTAATAGGCTTTATACATAGTCTGAATATATATAGGCACCACGTGGTCAAGAAGTAATCTGATTACATCGTCTTTACTATATTAATTATTACCATTTGGCGATTATATGACTCTCAAATGGGTGCCTCAGTAAGTTTCCTGATATGAATAAAGTTTTACTATCAATACTAGTAAAACTTGTATGCCATTTAAACCGAATTACGCATTGTGTAACAACCAAGGTACATAATAGGAATCTCCTTACATCCATGTTAGGTATATTTTAAACTTAGACTTTAGTATTTAAATTTCTTTGAATTTTAGTGCCGAAGTTCGGACACGTGAATTTAATATAGTTTTATTGGTTTTTAAAAATACTACCTGGAAATTACTCATGGCACAATGCCACGCGGTGCATCAAGATTTATCAGAAATCCACTTATTTAGGCCTATTAAAAACAGTTTTCTTTACTGAAATATTAAATACAATTAATATGAAAGTATTGGCGAGACTTACCGCAGTCGTGTACAGAACTAGCCTGACATAGTGTGAAGGCTTAAAGGCGTTAATATCTTCATTCTCTACCGGAGTACCAAAAAGCGGCCATGTTCGATGAAGGGTGTAGCCAGACAGTCTTAAACAGAAAAACTCCTGTCCATCTCGCTTGCCTACAGAGTCTGGCACCAGATGCCAGCACGTCTCAGGCACTTGAGCTGAGAATTAGTCTTATCTTCGCTACAAGAGTGCAGCAGCGATTAAAGCGCTACAAATTAGTACTGCGTTTAACTGCAGTCCGTTATCTACTGGTTTTGCGCCGTCTCTCCACTAGAGTTCGGCACAATAGGACTAGGTGTAAACAACCACCATACAAGAACTTAAAGAGATTTCAGATAACAAAAAGTTAGTGAATCCACTAAACTAACCATGTATAACATTTGTACACAATTTTGATTATTAACAATGTATCTAATATGTGGTAAAATAACTAAATAGGAGTGACAAAATGGCGAGATGAGAGCATAATGTATTTTGAACCAATATATATATGTAAACAAAATAACATTTTACCAAAATGAAGTATTAGCAAATGTATATAAATATACCTAATAATGTTATAGTACAAAAAATATGTAGTAGAATAAGGGATAATAGTGATATAAATAAATATAAACAATCGGACATAGTTGGCTTATACGCCATTAGTACATTTTGTCTAAACTGTAAATATATTAATATTATGTATTAGCATAGATGAGAAATGGACTCAAAATGTTTAATCATAAGTATTAAGATGTAATTAGAACAAAATATAGTGAAAAGGACTTATTCGTGTTAAGAACCACTATATGAGTTTTGAAGAAAGTGAAGTGAATTATTAATAGACGGAATTATTACTTGTTTGGACTTAACATAAAGACGCAAGTGTCCGCAATTTAATGCTACTATCCAAATGACGATCTGACTAATAATAAGAAACTTATAACCATTATAAGATTTTCGATCATTTTCGAATGTCAATGTACACGTCATAAATAATCTCCAACCCGAAGCAGAGACGCTATGAAATTAAAATATTTGTTTAACTAAGACCTTTGGGGTAGAGAGTATGACTTTCTGAATCAATGGAATGACTCCATTTCACAAGACGAAAAGAGACGCTTTAGCGAGATGAATTAATTGTCTTTCAACACCCGAAGCGAGAGGAGCGTGTGACAGTCATCAAGACATAATTTTAAAATGTGCGCGTACCCCAGTACAGTAACCATATATAACCTATACTGAACACCCTATTTTCGTGTGACAGTGTAATAAGTTTATAGTGAAACAAAGGACATGACCAGTGTATAATAAAGGTCATGTTATGTGAAACAGGGAGTATTATACATTAACAATTTTAAAACATATTAATAAAATAATTCTCGTTAATTCAACGAAAATTATTGTTGACTGCACTAGTCAAGTAAACACGCTTGAGTGTATAACCGATAACGATGAATAATTATCAGAATGAAATGAATAACGTTCTCGTCCAAATTAATGAAGATAGTTAATTAAAAAATGTTATATTTTTATATTTAATAAATAAAAGCGTAATCAATATTATATACCGCACACCATTACTCGTAAGTATAGTCGCTTATTTGACTATGATTTTAGCAGTCTTGAAAAATAATAACTTATTATGCGAGAACTATCATTACTGCTAATTCTACATCCTATTACTAATAAATAAAGTGTTTGTAAAAATAGTATTAAGATTTTTATATGATATTAACTATTCTACCTTATAACTTACTCTCATCTAGGTAAACTAACCTATAACCAGAACGTATTTGTTTGTCACAGAGAATCACTTCTGTCATAAATAATTTTTATAAGTGGAATGAATAATAAGAGTTTTTTCAATTTTTTTTTCTCATTCCAGTTCATAACAATAATAACAAGTAAATTAGCAATATTGTTTTAATAGTGCAACGCTAAAAGCACATGTTTACAGATCTTAGCTTCACAAGGCACAAGCCGACCGTACGATAGTACGATAGTATTGACTATCGTATTGAGGTTAATAATTTTTAAATTTTGTCTTTTTAGTTATAATAAATAAGTAAATATTGTTATTTATTAACACATCTTTGTATCTTATATTATGTATATTCAAAGGATTCACGAAAATTGGTAATACTAATGACCAAAATGAACATAACCTAATTCACCATATTTGAATTATTGAAGCTGAAGAAGTCTTGAACTGAAGAAGTCTCAGTATTTATTTAACTTGTTGCTGTTTAAAAAAAAATCATTATTAATTGTTTTAAAGGAGTTTTTTACTAAATTTCACTAATGTTAATAAAAACCTCAATTTATTACCAGTGGATATAGAGTTTTCATTTCTATCAAATAGATGTAAATAACTTATTTGTTAGAAACAATTATTTCACAAGTTGGCGGCAATATTCGAATGATTGATATTGGAATATTCAATTAACAATTGAATATCAGTGTTATTTTATTTAATGTGCATTTATCGATATTCAAACGAAATATCTGTATGTTATAATATCTGTATTTACAGTGAGATAGAACCGCCCATCGAGAAGATTGAAGACATTCACGGATGGTAAGTGGGGAGGTGAATACAGCGAATTATCAGTGATCTTAATCCTCTTTTAACAATAACTTCAATTTACCCATTACTAATTAATCATATTAAATACTAAACAACCACACGACAACGTGAGAGTCTATAACAACACTACTAAATAAACATTCTAAACTTTAAAATTAAACCAATTTACAACCATCCTAATTAAAAGTTATATAATAGATTGACGAACCCAAGGTGGGGCTTGACTTGATTATCTCCACCCACGGCATCTATCAGCAAAAAGTTATATAATAATATTTATCAACAATTTTTAAACTTCACTATCCAATTCTATTAACCGTGGTAATAAAAGTATTGTGTTTTACGAAGCAGGCCAACGTAGCGTACTGGCCTTTCGAATTATGTAAAGATTGGCCACTTCTCGTCGGATCAAATAACGTAATTAACGGGCATGTTAGTATTTTCTCACATGCATTGACACCGGGCGATAATGTAACTTCGATTTCTTTTACTAAAGAAATTTCCTGTGCATATTGGCAGTCAGAAATAATAAATGTAATGCCAATCGTTATGAACTTATACTAGTTATATAAAAAGTATAATCAGTTATATTTCTGGTCAGTGTTCATCATTATACATACAGTCTTTTGAAGTAATGCTATAAAACATTTATTTATATCAGTTTTGCGGTTAACAAAATTGTATAATTTTAGTTTGTAGTTCTGTAGTTCTTAATAGTCTATAGTTCTGTTTGGGATTGAGATTGGTAAATAGATAGATAGATAGAGATAGTGAGAGAGAGAAAGAGAGAGAGAGAGAGAGAGAGAGAGAGAGAGAGAGAGAGAGAGAGAGAGAGAGTGAGAGATTAAAATGATAAAAGTGCGTAATTAAGAGAGTAAGAGAGTAGGAGAGAGAGGATGAGTAGGGGGAGAGAGAGAGAAAAAGAAAGAGAGAGAGTGAGAGAGAGAGAGGGAAATAGTAAAATGATAAAAGTGTGTAATTAAGAGAGTATGAGAGAGAGAGAGAGAGAGAGAGAGAGAGAGAGAGAGAGAGAGAGAGAGAGAGAGAGAGTGAGAGAGAGAGAGAGAGAGTGAGAGAGAGAGGGTTGTGAGATAGCATAAATTATTATATAAAAATTGTTATAATATTAGTTCTATTTGTGTTAGAGATAATAGCTAGATGATGCGATATGCTGGCAAGGAAAGGGAGAGAGATACACGCAATATTAAAATGTTTTGGGCTGAGGGTACAAGAAGTCGTCGGATACCTTCACTTTTTGTAAGACCAGGAAAAGGTTATTTTATTATACTGTTCACTGACATGTCTATTGTTATATAGGCGTGTGGGCTTCTCCACGGATTATAAACGTAGTGGTTACATCCAGTGGCTTGAGAGGCATTTTCTTACAGAGAATGCTCACGGCCGCTAATACATGTATCAGAGATATGCTGATACTTATTTCAACAACAACTGCTTCACTTACTAAAAGCGGTCAGTGAGGCCTTATCGTTTTTTACCTCTATGTGTATATCTTTACATCTATTTTTATATTTTAATTTTATGTATTTTTTAGATTTGTTCTAATTTATTTCTACTTTAGCTCAATGTATTGACTACAAATTACTGTATATTCAATTTAAAAATTGCGTGTAAAAATAATGAATAGCCGCTAAAATTCATTAAACAATTATTCTGCAGACAAACAGTTTTCTCCATACGTATTCAATTAAATGCGTCTGAAATGTACTAACAGACATTCTGCTGACTCTTCTCCGCATAACACGCTTAATTTTAGACCATTAGTTCTGGATCGTTTGGGTGTGAACAGCAGAATTGCGAGGACATACAAAATTAAGCGAATGGTTCACAGACAAAAGTATATACCCGTACATTTTGGTATGTATGGGTACTCGCGAGTTGTACCCGCGCCACATATCTGCAACTATAGTGGTTCCTGGTTACATGTTATTTAAAATTACACAATTTAGTGGGTCCACCACCTTTAGGATACAATTCTTTATTCTCCTGCCAATTCCCTCAAGTACCCAACGAGTTTTGGTTATTCGACCCCTGTTGTACTTCCTTCAAACGAACGCACTTTCATCAATTTCAGTATCTCCCAGACCGTCAATTTTTAGCTGTTATCCATCAGCCAGACAGTAAGGATTTCCCTAAACTCGTTTATTAATTTTTGTGTAGTTTTCCTGTTTATGTCGATCTCTTTCGAAATGACTGAAATTTGATATTTCAAAATACAAGCGACTAACACACATAATACAGATAATGCAGGAACACGCGCTATTTCGAAAAAAGTGTCATTATATAAGTTTTTTGTAGCTCTGCAATTCCGTCTACCACATCTAAAGATGACGTTTATTTGTCCTTTTACATTTGCTAACATATTACCATCACACTTTACACATTGTTTTGAAAATGGAAGAATATTTTATAACCTCTTCTTTAGAGTTATAACGGAGGAAACCCAAAATAATTGGTTCTGCCAATTATTTCAGGCTGCCTTATTCGAGACGAGCTGAAATTTAAATCAGAACAACACACAGTAAGACATACAAGGAATCAGGGAAGGTGAAACTGTTGATTCATATACTCAGTAAATGTGTGTAACAAGAAGACTTGCTTTATTAAACATTTGAAATATAACATTTACTCCAAAGAACAGATCCCATGACGTTATTAATTAAATTAGTAAAATTAAGTGAAATGCTTTATTTAGAATATGGGATCACAACAAATTTATCTAGCTATACCCCCGGATCCGGGTAACCATTGGTATTTAGTCTCTAATCTTTTAATTATATTTAATTCAAAATTTTATCTTTTTGCTTCATATATCTTCCATTAGAAGAATGGTATTAATAACACTACGTTACGTTAATATATAAATTGTTACAATTGAATGATATTGAATAGTTACAATTAAATTCTCAAATTTAAGTTTTTATATTCTTATAAAATCAATCGTCTCTGTAAGTCTCTTAAATAGAGTATTGTGTTACAAAAAATATTATCATTATTTCTCGATAGACGTGCTATCGAGTCACCTCTATTTTTTTGGATGTAGTAATCGCCTCCATGTGGTTCCGTCTTGGGAGTCCTAAAACGTCGTCCTCGTCTTGGTCTGGTCTGTGTTGTTCATGGCTTAATACGTCTGCAGGATAGGTAGAGTCTTCTACACAGATACTCGTTGATTCTCAGATGTCTCGAACTGCATCATCGGTAGGGTATACTAGAGTTCTCATTTAGATGGTCCATGACCACAGGTCAGAGGTTGAAAAGATTCGTCCATCGGTGAAGATTGCAGTCATCGTTTTTTTCTTTATTAACACTCGTCGTTTGTAGTTACATCTTTCTTCTTGTTACAAAGTTTTTTGGAATTTTCTTTTTGTTAACGTTACATGTTACACTTTTTGTAACGGTTAGTAAAATACAAAATAATAATTAATTAATCCACACTAACAACAAATTGTATAACTTTTGAACAGAGCATTTTGCTCGTGCGTCTGCACAGCTGGGCGTCGTCATCGCAAGAGAGCGATTTTTCGTCCGCTACCCTCGTACATGACGAGAGAGAGTGGGGTGTTTATTCCGCGAGCATATATAGTTCCTGTTTTCTCTTTAAATAAACTTTTTATTTATACGGACTATCGCTAGATAAAAATACATCATTTAAATTAATTGTTTTAGTTACTATCTGTGTCTACAGATACTTTAATTATTAACATTAGTTTACTCTATTATTTTTAATTACAGTAGACTCGGAAAACATGTCGAGTCCGGTGTCAACAGGTTGGCGCTTGATAGCAAGCAAAGGGTTAAATACGAACATAATAATTATTTACAATATGCCTTTTCTTTATGGATACTTTGCCCTTATTAATTACTTCTTCCATTCACACTTAGTACCTACATGTTTTTATTATTATTATTGTGAGATTTAAATGGTTAATTGTACGCAACCTTAATTAATTAAATTTTTTTTTATTCTGTAAATGTCACAATTTAAATCGTCACAATTTCAGTAACAAACACATATTCTGATACTTTTTTTTTAATGAAACACCGAAAATTATTAACAATTTTGTATTATCAGGTTTGATTTGCAGGCGTAGATTTCAGTAAGATGCGGATGTGAACAACGCTGATGAATGAATGTTAAACAAAATTAAATTTGGAGAAACCACAAGCCTATATAACAATAGACATGTCAGAGAACAGTATCATAAAATAACCTTTTCCTGGATTTACAACCAGTACAGGTATGCGGCGACTTCTAATACCTTCAACCCAAATGTTTCTTTATAATACGAGTAATTATACAAGTAGTTACATAAGTGATAAGTAGGTGAATAGATAGATAGAAAGAGAGCAAAAGAGAAAAAGAGAGAGAGGGGCAGTATAGATAGTGTATGTCAGTCTCATTTAACTCATGTTTTTTCGTTTCCCTTTTTCTTCTTAGTTTAAAGCGAAGGTCTTGTTTCTTCGCAACTATCATACAATCTCAGGGCACTTTATATTGTATAATACTTTACAATTTATAACAAATGTGTTACATCGCGTTATAATCGTTTAAGTACTAAGTAGGCCTGTAATGTGAACGCTGATGTTGCTTGGTATAAGTCTATGTAGGCCTACTTGTGCTTCGTATTAGGTAACTAATTAATGATGGCTACATGTTCATAATAGTTCTGTTACATCTAATAACGTGTATTTCGTCTTTGTTCCTGCACTACTAATGATGGCCGTAGTGGACACAGTAGAAACATCTGGATATTTCTACATCAGTATTCAATGAATGGCGGCCTAATAACCTGCATAATAAATTTAACACTACTGATAATGGGAGTCTTTCAGACGAATATGTGGAGGGAGAGGATTATCAAAGCACCTCAAGCTGCACTAAAAGCTAGTCTTGTAGTCGTAATATGACTGAAGGATATGAATTTAAGAAAGCTTCTTTTCTAACAATTTTCCGCCAAAAAAATTTTGCGAATATAGTGATGGTACGGACGATCCAGAAATTGAACAATAGTGTAGAGACACCGCATCTTAAAAACAAATCTGTTCTTGTTATGGGCAATGTCTCGTTTCAATGTAAAGCATTACCAACGACATCTCATACGGAAAAAAGTATGAATTGGTTTGAGGAAAAAGGAATAAATTTTCTAGAGGACGGCCTGAATAGTCAATTATTGCATTTATAGGGGGAGGCGTATAAGGCAATATTCAGTGAATACGATGAGAATGTAACCGAAGAAAATGAGTGTCTTGTGCTCTGGCTTATTCCATCAATACTTCTGTGAAGTCAACCCGATAGAATGAATTAGTACTGAGTAGGCCTACCGTAATGCAACCTGTAGCAAGAATTATTCGTATAACCTGTTGTGTATAGATTCTTCTTGTGCAATTTAAACAATAAATTACTAACGTAAAGGTCATTGACATGAAGACATAGTCCAACAATTGTAACATACTTACGAAAATCAGTGTAACACACATTACTGAACGCAATGCATTTGTTGTAACCATCTTTTAATACGCTCTTTATTAATAAAAATAACTCGCAGCCTGACAAGTTTGCCTAAATTTTACATAATATGGTTTGTAGCGTCCGCCAATTTGTTTTCCAAAATTTTATATCTTTGCTGACTCTTCTAAAATCAAGACAAGTGACTTCATATCTCGTGCATCAAAACTGGTCCAGCCGTTTTATGGTTACAAGGGAACAAACAAACTAACAAGCATTAACACATAATTTTCGTACAAAAGTAAATAAATACGGTTATTTAACAGAATACGAAATTCCTTGAATGATTATAAAATACACATTATAAGATATAACATAACTATTATGAACATGCAGTAAAATCATTAATTAGTAACCTAATACGAAGCACAGGTAGGTCTACATAGACTTAGGTCTATATTAAGCAACATCAGCGCTCGCATTACAGGCCTATTTAGTACTTAAACGATTATAACGCAATGTAACACATTTGTTATAAATTATAAAGTACTCAAGTAAATATTATAAAAAGTAATACAGTAGTTACCAAAAAGAAACTTATGTGAACTGTACAAACCTAACGTATTGTGTCGCACAGAGGCGTATGAAGGGGGGCCAAGGTGCCAGTCGCCCCGGGGGGCATAGCAAGGAGGGCGGCAAAGTGAGCATAGTCCTGAAAAAATTGTTTTCAATTTATAAAACTACAAACAACTTGTTTCTTTGATATGACTATTCCTTTCATAAAAGAAGCATAACCAGCCAACTTCTCTGTTGTCATAAACCTTGCGTGATAAACAGTACTAATCTATTTATGCTGAAGCATCGTAATTACGGTTCATTATGGTAACAAATTTGTGGTGATTTTGTAGTGAGTTGTTATGCTGGAAAGGAGAACTGATAATCATACAGTATTAGCTTTGTATAGATAATGTTAATTGCTGTTCGTATACAGACGAATATATTATTTGAAAAAAAAACACTTTACTTGGGCTAGGTATGTGCAATTTTTCCCGGTTCGACGCAGCGAACGTGTTGATCATCGATGAGTATCTTGAATGTGCGGTTTGTTTTTGGTTTGTGTGTCTTATGGGTATATCTATAATACTTCACGTGTATGACATCGTACTAATACTTCAGAGATTTTGTTTCTTTAAAAGTAAAAACAGCGGAGGGGATCACACAATCTATTACAAGTAAACTTGAGAGTGATGGATTGAATCTTAGCGATTGCAGAGATCTGTCGTATGGCAATCAAACAACAATTGCTAGCATCCATTCAAGAGTTCAAACGAGAATATTAGTTTTAAATCCACTAACTATGTTTGTTTCTTGTGACAACCATTCACTTAACTTGGTTCGAGTTCAGCAGCTCATGTAAATGTTCAGGCAGTGACATTTTTTTGGGACAGTAGAACGTCTATTCACCTTCTTTTCCTGTTCCACTTATAAATTGAGTGTTCTTAAAGACTTCGTATAAATTATTCTTAAAAGATATTGTGGTACCAGGTGGAGTTCAGAAGCAGATGTGGCGAAAGCAATATCCACCCAGCTGGATGAAATGATCGCTGCACTGGAGAAAGGAGTACACCGACTGAAACCATTGATACGAGGGAAGATGCAGCAATAATAATTAATGCGATAAAAGACTTTAATTTTGTGACCTTGGTCTTTTTCTGGACGTATATTCTTTCTTCTATAGACAAAAACCATAAAATCTTGCAGACCAAAGAAATAAGCTTTAGTCAAGCATTAACACGTCTGGAGAAGCTAACGGACAATTTAAACGTTTGGAGGAATGAGCTGTGTGACAATGTCATTCCTAAGGCCGAGCAGGTATGTAATGAATGGGATGTCAGTATCACAAAAACAATAAGAAGGAAGCACACGATGCCAGGGGAGTATCCAGACAATTCTGCCGTAACCGTTCGGCAAGAAATGCTACGTTCTCTAATAGAAATTTTGGACAAACTGTCAGTTAAAATTTCAAGGCGTTTCTCTACATTAAAAAGAGTTAGAAAAACGCTGTGGGTTCCTCTATAAATTTGAGGCGTACGTAAATGATGGGGATATACATTTTAAGAAACAGCTTTCCCAAATCAATATTAAGTGCACAGTGCTTGCAAAACTGTATCCACATGACCTAAACAGTGAAGAATTGTTCAGTGACTTAAAAGACGTCATACTTATATTAAAAACGGCAAAGGTTAAAGGAGAGCAAATGGACTTTACACTCAGGGACTGCTACAGTACATTTCTTCAATGGGATTAGAATCCTACAAAACACTAGCGATAGATTTAAAAAATTTTCTTACTTTACCAGTGATTGTGCCTTCTTGTGAAAGATCGTTTAGTAAACTTAAAAATCATACCTATGATTAACAATATCTCAAGACAGGGTATCAAATCTACGGATACTCTTAGTTGGAAACGACATTGCTCCGTCTTTAGGTTATACTGATTTAATAACCGACTTTACAGCAATTAAGACCTGGAAAGTTACCTTTTAAAATGTCTCGTTTTAAATATTTATTAAATATTACAAATAAATATTAAGTCTTTATTGATAGAAGATGGAACCATAAACCTGTAATGGTAAGTGATTTATTTGATTACTTTTAATGCAGTTCTTTGTTTAACTTTATGTTGCTTTAGGATATTGTTTTGAAGATGCGATTTATACCTATAAGGAATTTGTATGTTCATTAGAACATTTTTATGTTATAAATTTGTTATATTACTACATTTTTTATAGTCTAAATAATAAATGTTAGAAACTGAATACCGGTAATATTATAATATGTAATTTCTTAATTTTGACTTAACAAATACTCTTAAGACCTTTGCTGGACGGGTTTTCATACAAAAATCTACATATTTGCATTTATTAAGTACTTTGTTCAGTGGATGGGCCTTCATTTTTGTTCTTTCGTCCCCTATTAATTGTGAAGGCAAGACGGCCGACGATCTCCTTGCTCCGGGCGTCAAAAAGCCTAGCTACGCCACTGGTGTCGCATTATAAGTAGAGTGCGACGTGCTGGCCGCTCGTTTAATTGATGGTCTATGCAAATTATGTCATGCGACTTCTAAATGAAGTATGGCGAAAAATGTATACAGCTAACCTCTGTCTGTGTAACTCTCTCATTTTCTTACTCTCCCCCCTCGCCATCTCTCTCGCTCTCTCTCCCCCTCTCTCCCTCTCTCTCTCTCTCTCTCTCTCTCTCCTTATTCGTTTTATTTTTGTCCTCATTTTTGTTAAAGATGAGCCAAGGAGCTTATGTGCAATTACACCTGCCGGACACCCCTACGGGTGCCTCTGTAAGAAACAATAAAATTTCTCAATTGTTTATGAAGTATGAAGGACACTGTAACATGGTAAACGCACAGTAATGTTTATTTTGATGAGTCAAAATAAACAAGAAATGTAATTAAATTTCTGGCGGGAATGAAAGGTGCATTTTGTAACCTAGCGTCTACGTCACACACGTCAGTCTTTTCTACAAACATTGTGCACAGTTTAGTCTGAGCTGTTGTATCGCGAACTCATAAATGGTTAATAAATGTCAGCCACTGCTGTGTAGCGTGATAATGTGTTGTGTCTATTCAGCGTAACACCACAGGTCACCAGCACAGAGATTTGTCATTCATCTGAATCCCGCCAAGAGAGTATTCAAGATCAAATGACATTCCTAATTTTTAATAGCTCAGCAGCGTTTGTTTACAAAACTTACTACTGTTTTGGCTGACACATATAAACAGATCTATGTCTGAACTAATGCAACCTCTTATTTATATGTACATCTGTCTGTTTTTACGTTTCCACCAAACGTGTTGGTAGGCTGATGTGTTCGTACTCCTTAAGAAAATAATATTAAAATAATATGAATATTTTATAGTAAAAACATAACGACAATATTAATAACAATAACAATTTGTAGGCTTAACCATTCATAACATAAAGAAGTTTTTTAACGTTCCATTCTCCCCCCTCCAACCTAAGACACGCACGGGCGCGCGCGCACACACACACACACACACACACACACACAAATAAAATACGTATTAGACTACATTATTGTGTGGCTAGTGCTGCAGATAGGAGAAATAATTGTGCCTTTAATGATAGAAGCATACAACTTGGGGCACATGCACATATATTACATATATGAAGATTTAATTTTGGATATGAGACCAACTCAGTTTTCGCCTATTGCAGTAATGGCGGACATTCAAAATGGCGGCTTCTGAATATTTTTTATGTGTTCCTTTTAAATGTTATTTGATGATGTTAAATGACAGCTCTTAAAGCAATGGCGAGTAATTGTTGTTTTGTGCATGTAGTTTGCTATTTTTAATAATATATACCATATTTTATTTATATTCTATTTATAACAAATGTTGATGGATTATTTAATGGAAATACTAATACTGCATTGTCTGTATTGTATAGAATTCTGATAGATAAACACATAATAGATTAGATATAATAGATAATGATTAGATTCAAAATCTGATATCACTCAGTACAAAGAGCACCACAAGCACAAAAGCGGTACACTGTAGGGCAGCCTTCCTACATTGACACTGTCGTGTGCAGCCTTTCTTGCAGCCACATCGTATGAGTTCCCTGCATGCTTGCGAAGCCTCTGGTAGGGTTGTCGAAGATATTTCCCATCCACCTTCAACCTTCTTCTTCCAACCCCAATAACCTGGTGACGGGAGCATTGGGGTTGCGACCATCATTTGAGCCCAGCAGTAACCAGCCTGGTAGACAGCTCTCTTTGTATGCTGAATGAGAGCATCTTGTGAACGAGGCAGATTGTCAATTGCTCTACCTTTCTGAGTAAACAGGTGTTTTCTTGCATCATTAACACACTTGTCGCTGCTAGTACTGTCATATAGCAAAACTATAAATCTCTCCAATGGTTTCAGCATATCTTCTTGTACAGTCTGCTGAGTAGGTCTGTCAGCCAATGCACAAAAAGTAGCGGTGATATCTTGATATGCATTCCAGGTGTCTCATGCGGTCCTTTTGCCTCTTCCTCCAAAGAAGGATACAGTGTCACACCCAGTTATTGTGTGAAACAATGGTAAGGCAGTACAACGATCACGACCCAAAGATCTTGCTAAGTCATGCGCGGCGAAGATCCGGTAGTTCTTTCCCACTCCAAAAGCAACCAACAGTTCCTCAATGTTTAGACGTTGTGCTGATAAGATGGCAAGAACTAAAACATCGGTGTCCACAGTGCGTATTTCGGCTTTGGTATATCCTTGCTGCACAACATCACGTAAATGAAGTAGGAGTCGAGTGTCAGCTTCTTCATGTGTGCATGGAGCCAGTTCTAAGACATCTTGACGATTTATAGTAAGAACATCGCTACCAATTGTGGTAATCACCTGCTTGTCCGTGGAAATAGCTGCTAATGTTGTAGCCAAGAAAGAGAACAATTCAGTCTTATTTTCATCAACCCGGAGAAACTCCTCCCAGTATTTAGGAAGTGAACTTCTTGGTTCAACACGCTTTCGAACACCTTTTCTCCTTTTGCTGTGTGTGTCACTCTTCAAGCTGTCAGGCATGTACACGCCCCAGATGATATCTATCCTTCTTACATGTTGAAGCTGAGCTTTGATGTAGGGTATGAATACAGTATTGGCATAATCTTCAAATGTTTTTGCCAATCCTGGTCGCAGCATGTTGACAATTGTAGCACCGTCAATGATTGTAATTTCTGCTGTTGGTTTGGTAGTGCTAGTAGGTGCGAGTCCTTCAAGACAAGTCAATAAATCTGACTTTGTTCCGGTTCTTAGACTCCCCAACTTCGACAGTGCTGGAGGATAAGCTTGGTTCTCGTGTCTTAAGAACTCATCCAAATCTCCATTACGTATCTGTGATGCAATGTACAATCTAGAGAACAACGAGCAGTCATTCTTTAGTGATGTCAACTGTAACTGTTTATTAGACTTTTCACGAACTGGAGGACGGCTGAAGAGGTGTAGGTTATTCTGCTTAATAGGATCTAATATACGTTTAGTTTTATTAATAAGCCTCTCGCTGACATATAACTCATACTGTTCAATTCCAATTTTTTTAATATTTAAAACAATGTGTCTGAAACTGCCGTATTTACAATATTTCTGCTGTCAAGTACCAGAAGATCAGAGCTGTTTTCACTGAATGGGTTTCCCAGATCTTGCATTACATGAGTCAGAGACTTGATAACTTTTGCAAATGCCATCTGTGAATGCTTGTTAGCTCCGTGGTGACGCTCATCTTCTTCCCATCTCTCTGTCTTGGTAGAATTAAATTCTTCAAACTTAGCGAGCCATCTCGAGTCCAGACACCATCCAACGAAGCAGAGTTTTGAGTTTTTTATTAGGCCTACAGCTCCTCCATCACCTTTGACTGACGCGTTATTTTGTTCATGGGCCTGATCAATAGCAATAGCAGAGAATGCCCTACTTGATTTTTTGGTGACAAACTTTCCTTTCATGAATTCTTCATAGGTGGCAAGGTGATTCTGTTTAAGTGAAATCATGTCATGTAAGTGGACAGGAATCCATCTCGCATAGTGAGTATGGTCAAGAGAAAAGGGCCAGGAAACAATACTGGATAGCGCCTTTACATAGAGCTGAAAATCTCCTTCTCGTATTGCTCTAACAAAAGTCAACAAAAGGAGTTCTAGTTTTAGAACGATAAACCAGAATCTAAATTGGGGACATACACCAATCTATCTCTTTCTTTACACCACTCTTCAAATGACTTAACTTGTCTGCTATGCTCTATGTGTTGGCTGTAGTCAATGTAAGCCTACTTCATAAGTAAACATAGGCTACTGGCTGTGATTTGATGAGCCCTGCGGGTACGAGTTACATGGGAACCCTTTACAAATGAATCCGCTTTTCCAGCTGTTGTAATATCAGCCTGAACAAGTGCTTCAGTCCTTCCACTTTCATCCAAGAGATTTCCGAGAACCTTGAGAACTGCCATCTCCATATGAAGCCCACCAAACAGTATAACAGATTGACCTTCACCATGAGTTGTTGGCCAGTTCCACTGGATTTGTTTTGCCAATGCGTAGAGGTGGCTGGTCAAATGCAATGATAGGAATCTGCCCCGGATTAAGCCAATCAATTGCTGTCTTAACAATATCCATTGAATGGCGAATCATGGCCACTGATGTAGCATGGTCTGGAAATACAGGAAGCAACGAAGAAATTGTTAAATCACATTCTTTAGGTTTATTGACTTGTTGACTAGCGTTGTATGCTGCCCAGGTGATTATTTCATCCCCTTGTAGGTTGTCAGCAGCCAAAAGAGTTTTTACGTGTTCAGCCAGGTGTATTCTTTAACCATATCTTTCGACGACAGTTTGGTAGTCAACAACGTTTTCTTGTACTGTTGGCAAAGGACAGTCAGTTCTAATAGGAGGAACAGGGGAAACACTTGTGTAGCTTTCAGGAAGATGTTTGGTTGCCTTCACGACAAAAGGACTTGAAGTCCTAGTACGATCAGTCCCTCTGGAATTACCATCTGGATGTTGAAATAGGGATATTCCTGTACCATGGAAAGAATCATGAGCTGTAGTAGAACTTGGATTGTGGTCAATATTATCAACCGCACTAGTTGTGAAAAGCCCTCCTTTTAACTGAAGAGGAACGACATCATTTTCCATGTGATACAGATAACATATTTCATTTCCAAGTTCTGATGAAATGTCTAGCACTCGGTCATATGATATGCTTAATCCGAGCTCGTGAAGGTCTTCAAGTAGTTCACGCTTGCGAGTTTTTGTATGAATTATAATATCTAAGTATATAGGCAAAGGTGTTTCCCGTCCTCGATTGTGCTTGTAGACTGTTCCAGAATGACACTCCCGACGTCTCACCAAACTGTTATACATTAGTAACTGTGCAACAGTAAGGATAGGTTGTGGTATTGTTGAAATACTTGACTGTGCTTTAATATTTGGACCATTTGTAACCATAGCAACCAGTGCTGGTACGGGGTCTTCCTGACAGGTTTTTTCAAATGATCCATTGACGGGGTTTTTCATTTTAAAGATGTCTCTTCTAACTATATTTGCTGCTTTAGCAAGATGAATAGAGTCACTATCTGCATCGTATTCACAAGCTTTCTTCAGAGATAATCCAACATCATTATTAAATATTAACATCACATCTCGACCTTGCTTATGTGCTTCCATGTCAGGAAAGTATGCAAGTACTCTGTTTTTTAGTTTTGTGGAATGTGATGACATGCACACATATTTATAGCATCAGTCACGTAAAATCACATATTATACGCTATTAACATTATGAAATAACAATAAAAAAGGAGCACATAAAATATATTCAGAGGCCGCCATTTTGAATGTCCGCCATTACTGTAATAGGGGAAATCTGCGATGGCCTCATATCCAAAATTAAACCTTTATATATTTAGTATATGTACCCAAATTTAAATGCTTCTATCATTAAAGGCACAATTCTTACAATTATTTCACCTATCTGCAGTACTAGGTGTCCAATGATCAATCACCTATCGCGGTGGTCCTCAAGGTCCCTTTCAGTTTCGAGTCTATACTACCTCTCCAGCTACTTCTTGGCCAGCCTGGTTCCTTCTTCCCTTGTGTTTCCACTTTAACACGTGTTTCTGGAATCTCTGCCCACTCACTGTATATGTCCGAAGTAGATTACCTGTTTGTTATCTGATCTCTCTACAGTCGTTACTTTGTCTTATATTCCTTTATTTTGTAACGTTGCATCGTTATTGGCTTTTTCATTCTGCGGATAAACGAAATTCTTTACTTGCATCTGGAAGTACTATGTCATCATGATATTGTAGATTGCAAATCTTCTTACTTAACATTGCAATACCTCCTTCCCATTCATCCGTGGCTCCTGTCTATTTAAACCCTTAGAATTTAAATCGTATAAGATTGAGAATGCATCCTTGTCATACCCCTTCTTTACGATGAGAAATTCCGTGAGCAGGGAGTTAACCCTGATTTACCTTCCCTGTTGTGATGATAGTGATACTGATTTCTTGTAACCCTTCCATGTTTACGTAAAGTGATTATGTGTTACGGTGTCCTAATGTCGGCTACAATTATCCACATTTTCTAGCTTCTAAAATAATCTAACTTTTATTGTATTTTGAAAAATAATGTGTGATTACCTACATCTTTTTTAAATCTTGCTAGTATTCAATAATATGGCAAAACGTTTGCTAGCTTACGTTGTATTTGGGGTAGTAGGTATACTTTAATTGTTGTAGAATTCTTGTAACTAAACTTTAATAGTAGGTGAAAAATAAGATTATTCTGTCACAGTGATCTTTAAGTACTTTTATGTATTGGGAGGGACATATACTGAACTTCTTCAATCATCTAGCCTGTTTCAGAATTTCACTGTTTGTATCAAAATTGTTAACACCACTTAGATTTCCATTTCACCGAGACATAATCATTTCTATTACTATGCAGTCTTTCTCAGCAGCTTCCTTTTGTTTTATTTTTTTCTAACGTGGTTATTAATATTGCATGGTAATGTTGACTTCCAGGTCAAACGCAAAGTTACCTGTATTCTCTCTCTATACATTTATCTTTGAATAGGTTTTTATGCAGTAGCTTCTCCGTCGTTCATTTATATTGGCATCGTATGTTCTTTAATTTGTTACAAATTGTCTTGTACTGTTTCAAATTTGAAGACATTATAATTCATATTTGTTTCTATTTGTTTTTAATCTTTCTAGATTTTATTTATGTATTTATTCGTGTCGTACCTACATTGCTGTATTCTGGCTTTGCTTATTTGAGGATACTTGTCTCTTAATTGTGTAGTCCCGTTTGCTGTTTGTATGTGTTAAACGTATCTTTATTTATCCATTTTTACACTATTTTTACTCAAATTACAGGTTTGTGGTTACTCTAGAAGTTTCTTCTTATAATATAATTTTTACTTTTAGCTAGGCGGTATCTGCATGCCTCATAGGTTCATTGCCGACCAACAATTTTCCTCTTCACTCTTATATCAGCATTTTGCTAATATGACATGTCTATTTTTAAACACCATCATGTTTTTTGATTTTGTTTTGATGTACGCTTTTCCAGGTTTAGTTCTACTTTAGGTGCAAGAATCTGATTACTGTGAAAATCTTTCTCTGGGGAGCTCGTAGAGTCTTTAATTGTTTGGAAAGGTCGTAGAGTCCACCTAGCGATAATTAAGATGTAGTCTACTTGATTGCGAAAGCTATCAGTAGGAGAACGTCATGAACATATTATCTTACGTAATGATGACTTCTGGCTTACAAGTAATAAAGATTGTTATCAGAACTGAAGTAAATTTATTTTTCACCTATTCATTTCGTGATCTTAATCCATTTTTCCATTATTCTGATTCTCTAGCCATTCTTTTATTTTTTTTATTTAAGTCTGTAAGTATAGTTACTCTTTGCGTTAACAGTTTTTTTACTGTCTCTTTTCAGTATTGCATAAAATTCTTCTTAATGTGTGTCATCAAACTCCGAAAATGAGTCGTTTACTTGCTCTGTATGTATTCATGTTAAAGAGTTGAGAGGGCATAGTTCAATAACTACTGAACTCCCGCTGCTAACTTAATACTGCGTTACTTACGCTTTTATTTTCCATGATAGCTACACCAGTTCTTGAGCATTTTGAATTTTATAAATAAGCATTATTATCTATAGAATCGTTGTATAGACGAGACTAACACACGTGAACATTGGTTTGCAAGGGGGTATGGCATGGGAATCCTCGGTACTTCTTAAAATAAAATTAGGCAGTGGCATATCTACGGGCAATGTCAAGGGATCAATTCCCTCTCCAAAGCTAGTAATTAGTTTTTCACTCAACACAGGCCAATATCTGAGCCTGCTGCATGTATCAAACTGCAACTGTCATACCGCTCAGAAATAGCTGTTGAAATAAAGGCATTAACAATATTTTGTAAATTTGTGAAAGTAAATCAAAGTTTCATTAATAATGACTATAAATTAAAATGTAGTAATTAACGTTGAATTCAAAAAACATATTACTGAATAGCTTCACGTAGCGGATTGTGTTAAACAAACGGGGACATGAATCTTCTAGATATGGTGTCGATTAGAGGATTTGAACCACAAAAAGTATAACTATTCTAACATTTCCTAACTAAAGAGGACTCTCTGGGGTAACACGTTTTGTACTGAAGAATCCGCTTTTTCGTTTTTATTGTTGCCTAATACAAGACCTCACTTATAATTAAAAAAAAATTGTTAGTTTTATTGTGTTTGATGCAGTTTCGTGTGTTATTCCCTGATGGTAAATAATATACTACCTTCTCCCATGTATGTTTGTATCTTCGAATCGGTCCTCCTTATTTATCTTTGCTTTATTTCTCATCTACCTTCAACATTTGTTTCAGCCTTTTGCCTGCTCGTTCTACATCTCGTCAAGCCCATAATTTTTTATTGTCTTGAGTTTTCCTTTCTGTTTTGTTAATTTACTTTCAATTATATAAAACTATTATTTATAGGAAAACAAATATTTAAAAATGTCATAGAAACAACAGTGTTTTTTAGACACATTAAAATACACATTTCTTTTTCATCATATATTTGTTTACAAATTTCCATGGAAACTAAATGTGCAATGTCATTATAGGTTAATTGAGATTTTTAAAAATACGAATTACGGTTTGCGAACACAATGAGAGAAAAATTATAAACAATGTGAGTGAAATATAGGTTTTCTGTTAGAGCATTCCATTACAAATTTATTCTAATTTCCTTACTTAATAAATACGCAAAATTAAAATTTTTTGGAAAGCACTTTTGACGTTTTACCTCCGGTTACATCTTGCTTACGACCGTTTGGTAACTAATATGTCTCCTGAATATGTTACTTGCATATCGCACGGCAATGCGATAGTGGGGTTGCCACCTTTGGGCTTAACGTCCAGTCCGATTTCTGTAGGTTGTCTCCCGTAAACTGACTATCTTATCATACTAAAGAGACCAAATTTCCCTGTACACAATAGTACAACCCATTAAATCCAACTTAATTTGCGCCTGTAATATTCCAAAGATAAAACAGTCCAGAATCATTTCCCTTACGCCTCAACTTGGTACTGTTGGCTACTACTGATCTCCAAAGAATATTTGTCGGCTTTCCGATCTAAATCTATACTGTTCAACATCAAAAGGGTAACCTCTTATAAGATATTGCACTTTACCCCGCAGAACCGTCTTGGCTTGAGAGAGGTGAAGGCTTCTTTGAAAGCTGGCATTACTTCATCCAACACTAAGAATATGAGGACCAGTGCCTAGTTAACCCGGTACAACGAGTACCCAAACCATTTTTTTAATCAACGAGTAAAGAAACACGCTTGAAGTGCTTCATTGTCTATGGGTTTGAGAATTCCGACTTCTAAGGACGAAATCGCAGAGCAGTCGTTTTCACGAGGTCTCGGAAGCGTAATATGATATACTCTTCACAAATACTGATCCCAAAATAAATCTCGATGTACGGAAGAAACTGAATGTTATGTGAATATTTGATAGGACTGCCCATTATAGGCTAAAATGTTTGGAACTTTAACTGAAACGATGACTGAAGCATTCTCAAACACCTATTGAACTATAAGCCGAAATCGACGGAGAGGTATGGGGCGTCCCAAGAAGCATTAGAATGACCAGTTCTAGTCTACCTGCTTAGGCCCGGAACAAACCATTTTTGTATAACCCTTGCTGATGATGATGATGATGATGAGTAGTAGGCTACTTTTGACGTTTTCATTTATTTGCTTTTCCTCAAATTTATGGAGTGGTAAATGAGTTTATTGAAGATATCCAATATGGTTCTTATTAATATACCGTATTAATAAAAAAAAAGTTACTGAAATGTTGTCCTTGATTTGATGAATTATTAGAAAGCTAAATTAAGTGTAGAGAGAACATTTCAATTTAGATCATTACAAGCAGAGTACATAATTATATCAATTTTAAACAAAAATATTTATTTTGAGAAAGGAATCAATGATAAACTTTGTGATTAAAAAGAATTATAAACGAAAAATTTTGAAATTCAAAATTCTAATAAAATGAAGTATCCAAAAGTTCAAAATAAAGGTAGCTAATTAAACGTTAAACTGATTGAATAAGTCAGCATTTTTTATCTATTTGAGAATTATAAAATGTTAATAATTACGATAATTTGATTAATCAATAGCATTAAACTTTTGAAATTTAAAAATCTTATGGGCACATTCAAGTTAGAATTTTAAAGCCTAAGAGTGGTGTTACAGGTAATAATAAGAAAACAACAGGGTAAAAACCTTTTTCAATTATAAAATCATAAGGCGGAAAAAATAAGTTATGCACATACAAATGTCTTGATAGTGATCTGCATCAAAGTAGAGCATCAGTATCATAATAAATTGGGATCGAGAGTCATTCGGATACAAGAATATTTGGATGTCCAAACGGACATGAAATTTGTAATAAAATATATTAAAAACTGAGGTTGGCTTCATACACTGTTCAGATATATACTTCAGTAGTGTCAGTACTGTCAAATACTGATTTACGGTTTCTTTAATATACGTTTTCAGTACACTTATCACACTCTACACAAAACGTGCAAGTCGTAATAAAATGCTCAGTGTAAAAACGGAATGTTTTAAAAATGTATTTATAACTTTTAATGTTGGGACATAACAAGCACAGTAACAAATTGTTACAAAATATAAAGTTATAATAAGCTACAGTTCTGGTATTTATTTGGTGCTAATTCTGTGTATGCTACATATTTTGTAATAAAACATTTTGGACATATATTGTTAGAGGGAACAGCTACGTAATTAGATCTACACAAAATTACAATCTAATCCCAAACAAAGACATAATTATCAATTGCAGTACTTTCATTGCCAAATCGGTATGTAAAAAAGATCGTTGTGTATGTGTAAACAGATAAAAATCTAATACACCCTCGATCAAAAGGATGAGAGTCGTCATCAGTGGTTATTAATTTATATGTGTAGTTCGTTTTTGTCATGTTTCTGTAGATTAATAAACAACGACTATACCGACAGCAAAATGACGACGACACGATAGGCCGATTCACTTCAAGCTGCGTTTCATGAATACTAATTGTGACTACACAGCGTCAACGTGGACTCAATACGGTAATCTAATCTTACTAAAGGTATAATCTGATTGGTGCACAGATATAGTGTCGGAAAGTGCTGCGTAATTAAATACAAGTTATTACATGAAAGGCTCCTGATTGTCATGGTTCTGTAACGTTCCGGGCTACGTTACAAATCCAGGGAACCCGTGATAATTGACGCTAGCGAATTATACAGGCTGCGTACGTTGTAACAAACTGAAATTAAACTCAACACATAGAACAATAATATTTACTCTAATAATTAGGACACAAGGGAAGGTATTTCACTGATTTATGCACTTACTTCAATCTGTAATAAGATGAGATCTCTTTATTAACAAATTATATAAATAGATCCCATAACATAAAAATTTATACTGAAATATTTAAAAAGGGTTTCTGTCAAACAAGGGATCATATTGATCATGTAATTTACCTCGGATCCGAGTCTCTTTAAATCTAGTAAAGACGTCTGAATTATACTTTGCTAATCAAGGAGCTTGCATGATTACATAAACCGTTTGAAGAATGGTATTATTTAATTAAGGGATTATAACTTACATTTCAAGATAAATGTTACAACGTATGATTTTCGATATTACAGTTTACATTTCTTTTGTTTTATTTATTGTTCAAATAAAATTATTGTCTTTTGAAAAGTCTCTGCCATGTATGAAAAGTTATGTTTTAAATGTACTTAATTCTCGGTAGGCAAGCTACCGAGTCACCACTCAAATAAGCTTTTGCTGTCCTCGTCCTGGGGCGTGACTCTTCGAAACTCTTGTAGTCGGGGTAGTCATTTGGGTCGTGTCTCTGGTGAATATCTTATAGCTGTATTAGTGAGGAGATTGATGTAATGCTGCATGAAGTCGGGTTGATCCTCGCCGGCCCTGGTGAGTGTTGTATGGGTTGTAGACGTCCGTATAAGCAGTTGGGCACGTCACATATTCACTGGTAGAGTTGTACTGGAGTTTGCATCTTAACTTGAGACGTCACCTTATTTACGAGTTCTTAATTTTTTCTTTATATTACCACATTTCTTTAACAAACCTTTTACTACATCTTATACATTGTAACGTAACTAGTTGCAACGATATTGATGTAATTTAAAATTGGAATTATTATTAGTGTGTTGATTATTAATAGCGTGGTTGTGGGTATTCCCGTTTAAATCTTTTCAGTTTAAAAAAATATTTAGCACTTCACTGTTCACCTCCCCACTTACCATATGTGGATGTTATCAATGTTCTGTCTGGTGACTTCTTCTGCTGCAACATACACTGTATACACATATGCGGATATTCTATTTGAATATCCTAAGTAATACACATGCACAATAAAGTAAATAATGACTTAACTGTAAATTGAATTGTATTGAATATTCAAATTCTGCCGCCACCTTCTGATAGAACTAGTTATGAAAATTAAATTATTTTTAAAGAAAATCAAAACTCTTTCCACTGGTAAATAAATTGAGATTTTATTAACAGTTCTGAAATGCCATTAACTCTTTTAAATAAACAATCAATCACTAATGTCTTTACAAAATAATAATTATTATGAACAATTCTTGAGCTCTTTTAACCTCAAGGCTGGTAACACTGGGTCTGGTACAATAATTTTTAGTTAACGAGGTTATGTCCTCTTTACACAGTTACATTACCAAATTCGTGTGTTCTTGGAAGTTGCATGATACCAGATACAAGATGTTATCTTTTCTAACAATATTTAATAAAGAATTACTACAAAAAACAAAAAAATATTAAAATTAAAAGTCGGTACCATAAAACCGATATATATCGTACTATCGTACGTTGAGTTTAGTGGATACAGCAGTCGTTTTGATAACAAGTGCTTTATGCTGCACTGTTAAAAATTACTATTATTATTTATTTGTTAGTTATAAAAATCGTCTATTGGCAAGAGAAAAAAATCTATAATAAAAAAACTCTTGTGATAGCTTTCATTGGATTGAAATTACTTGAGAACAGAATAATGAAAAGGTGACAAAGTTGTCGTTGTTATTTCTAGGTTAGTTAAAAAAAGTAAGTATTTATTTTGAATAATTAAATTATTCATTGAACTCTTAATAATATAAACACATATATTTTATACATATTGCTTCTGATGTGTAATTATCAGTTGATTAGTATATTTTTCGCAATAAATTATTTATTCGTCAATGCAAACGAAATGAGTCAAATGAGCGACTATGCATTACACTCATATTTTCGATATTTAAATTAATATTGATTTCTTTAATTACGATAAAATCGTAAAACATTTATTTTTGAAATTAATAAATGCGAGATAATTCTTTTATTTAATTCTGATAATTTTCATCATGATTAATACACTTCGGTACTTCTGACTAGAGTGGTACCCAAACAATATTCTTCGTTCACTAACGAAAATTATTATTTCCATTCAATTTGTTAAATAATAAAAATAGAGTACTCCCTGTTTTTTATAAAACACAAAACACGAAAACACGACCTTTATTATACACTGGTCGGTTTTTTATTTTAATTCACTTCGCACTGGACACTCGTTATTACTCTGTTGTGTACAGGTTATGTGTGTATAGCGTAACTTATGAACATGTCGCGCACAATTTAAATAAATCTTGCTACATTTCTTCATCAACCTTGCTCGTTAAAAATTGCTGGTAGACTCGTTGACGACTGAAAGATGACTGAACGCTTCACCTAAGCGTCTCCTGCTTGTCTGGTTATTTTTATTCATTTGATTGGTTTAAATTGTCCAACTCTCTACCCCAAAACACCTCAGTTAAATAAAACTTTTCATTTTTTACCAATTTTTGTTTGGGTTAGAGACTAAATGTGACGTAAGCGTTGATACACAAAATAACTAAAAAGTTCATAATTGCTATAACTTTTTTATTAATCATCGTATCGTTGAATGGTTAGTGGCAATAGATCGCGGACACTTGTGGTTTTAAATAAAGTCTAAACAAGGATAAAATCCGTCCATTATTAACTCACTACAACATTTCACAAAACCCATATGGTGAATCTTAATATTAATAAGTTTATTTCACCATATCTTGCTCTAATTACCCTATAACACTAATTGTTAAACGTCTTGAGTCCATTTCTCATTTGTTTAATACAGAAAATAGTTGTAATTACTAATCCAACAATATTTGGTAATGGCGTCCTCAAACGACCATATTCGATTGTATATAATCGCTTATAACTCTATTATTTCTTATTTAATTACATTTGTTTGGCATTCTAACAATACTATATACATTTATTTACATCTTTTCACATTTTGTTTTATGAAAAATGTTGTTTTGCATACATTAATAGTCTTATTAAAAAAACCTTCTGTTCTCTTTTCTTTAAATTGTCACTTTTTCAATTGTTTTACCACATAAGGTATATTATGTTACAAATTGAAATAGTGTACAACTATAGTACATTGTTTATTTAATGTATTTATCAGTCTTTCTTTATCTGAAAGCCTTCCAATTCTTAATATTGGGTTTGTTTACATCAGGCTTTGCAAAGTCAGTCAGTTATTTTCTAATAAATCAACTACTAAATTGCTATTATTACATTTGATATGTGTTCTCATAGTGGTATCAGATACCTCTCTAACTACTGATAACATTTTTATTCACCTTTGAACAAGTTTGGATAGTGCATTTTGCTTAACTATCTTGGTACACAGTGTTTGTTTACATTTGGTTCTACAATCAGAGTCAGTTAGTTTTCATAATTTGATTATAAAACTACTATTATTATAAATGTGATCTGTTCTCATAGTAGTACTAGATATTTTTCTAACTACTGGTAACATTTTCAGTAATCCTTTAACAAGTTTTAATAATGTATTTTGCTTAACTAACTTGTCACATAGTGTTTCTGTTCTTCTAGCTTTGTGCTATCATATTGAATCTGCTTTATTGGCTGTGTATTTTAGTATAAATATTATTTATTAGTTTGCATTATTATTTATAATTAGTCTGTGATTGAAACAATTGTTGATAGTTGCTTGGTTTAATTAATATATATGACTTTATGTTATAGGTGCATTTTCTCTGAGGTTATGTCTCATGTTATCTGGTCACAATTGTGCAACATATTCTTATGCAGTATTTGATTCGACTATTATGATTTCATTATGGTATTCTATTACAATGGTTTAATTGTTAAATAATACACATGTTTACACTATTTTTCTAAACAATAACACAAGTACTCTTAATCTAATAGTATTACATTTCTTGTGGTGTTGTACCTAATTTTTGGTACATTGGTTGTTTGATACTTAACAAACTAGCTTATTTGTTATTATTTGTTCTGGACTTTCTTTATATTTTAGTCTATCTTGCCGTGGCATTCAGTTATATCTCATTTTAAAGTTTACAAAGCTTTTATTATCAGTTTCTATGAACAATTATTTTATTGTTCTATCTCACATTTCTCTTGGTGGTCTTACGATTATCTATTTTGGGTTACAATCTTGATTAAATTGGTCACACTAATTGTCTGTGCATTTTAACTATTTAATCTTTGATTTTTTCCACTATAATGGTAACTCATTTTCCTCTGTTATAAACCTTCTCACTTGTATTGTCTGTGGGGTTTATTTGGGTTAAAAATGGTTAACTTGTTACAGGTTCTCACACTTACATTAAGTTTTCACTATTACTGTTTGTGATTGCTTAATTATGCTAAACATTGTTTCTTCATAGTTGATAATCGTTATACTTCTTCTGGTCACTAGTATAGTTCCTTGTATACTTGGTGAATGGTGATTTCTTGTATTATCCATATATTATCTTCATTCTTCATGTTTAATTGTTGTTCAATATCGGTGTTCTCCTGGGTTGTGCATTGCTTGTGATAGTCAATGTTCACTTATTCTCGTCATCTTCTTCAATATTTCCAATTGTGGTAGTCATCGTTCCATAGTATTTATATTTATAAATAAATTGGTTGTTTTACCATCATTGTTGATGTTCTTGAGTTGTCTCTTCTCTTCATTTAAATAGTTATTATCTTTGTTGTTTCCCCTCACTGTTTGGGATCTGTTGTCTTCTCTTCATCTTACGTTGTTATTATTTTTGTTGCTTCCCCTCACTGTTTGGAAACTATTGGGCCTGGTTTCTCACATTTCATATTGGCTCGTTGTCATTTTCTTTCTCCTTTGTACTCGATGATGCTATATTATTCTTCCTTCTTTTTTGTTGGAATTTTACAATAATATATCTCTGTAGATACACACTTTTTGTTTACATTATTTTATGTACTCTGAAATATCTCCATGATCTCCCGTCGTTTGACGTAATAATTGGTTACTCTATGTAACTACCAAATTTGGTACGTTACATATGCCTTCTTATAAGAATTGATTAATTCTGAATTTGTATATTTATTTTTTATTGAAGAATTCATCAATTGTTGTACGTTTCCATATCGACTCATATGCTTTTTTTATATATATCCCTTCACTTTCTTCTATTTGAATCATAATTATTTCTTTTCTATGTAATTATCTCCCTTGTTTATTTAGTTCCCTATTTCCCTAACATAAGTTTAGCTGGGGTATTTCAGAGTGGCTCACTTTGGCATACAACTCCACTGGCCATACTAACATCAATAAATACGGAGGCACATCATCTCCATCAATAATATAAATGATTGCTGGCATTATTCATCAGTCAATTCATCTCAAATAATCAAAAAATATAAAGTGGTCGTTCTTTCGACAAATAATAAATATCCTTGGGATTATCTCACGCATCTGCGGTTTATACATTGTTATACTCTCTTCTTCCTGATTCAACTTAACTACATTTTTCACATTTTGCAGGGATAGTTTGTTTTACATTTCATCACTGGTATACTCTCATGATCATCTTCGTTAATATATTATTTTTCATTCTTCTTTGTCATCAATTAATCTCTTCTCTTGGTATTACATTAAACGTCATTTTATAATCTTCTTCATTTTCAGGGTTTACTTCTCTGGATACAATTCATGAATATATTCTCATGGTTTCAAATGAGATATAGCCCACTTGTATAGGCTCTCTTCTAGTAGAAGACACTATGGTTGTATGTTATCTCTTATCTACATTCATAATATTTATTCGTTTTCGTTCCTCCAAATTCTTATTTTTTTCTTCTTCTATATATCATCTATTTCATTGTCTCCTCTTTTATTTGTACGGGTAAGTTGTTATTTTACTGTTCACGTGGCTCTTGGAAATATATATTTTTACATTATACATGCCAAAGATGTAGGGTGTCTTTCTCGTATATATTAATTGTAGTACGGGTAAGTTGGTGTTTTACTTGTTGACTAGGCTCTTGGAATTAGTTTGTGCCTAAGATGTAGTTTGTCGGCCTCGTATAATATTCTTTCATGTAGTACGGGTAAGTTGTTGTTTTACTTGTTGACTTGGCTCTTGGAACTAATAATATGCTTTATATCATATATGCCATGGATGGAATTTGTCAGTCTCGTATATATATTCTTTCATGTAGTACGGGTAAGTTGTTGTTTTACTTGTTGACTAGGCTCTAGGAATTAGTTTGTGCCAAGGATGTAGTGTGTCGGCCTCGTATATATTAATTGTAGTACTATTATTTGTAAATACAATTTTCTTTATCCTTTACGTAACTTCGTTAAAACATATTTTTACATTACAAAATTACAACATAGTCAACGTTTATTTTTATAGTTATATATTCACTTACTATTTAATATAAACAACAAATAATCTTCATAACAATATTTCACCCTTTCTTCATATAGTCAACATTTATCTTCACAATTACATTTTCATTTTTCATTTAGTATCAATAACAAATAATTTTCATCGCAATATTTCACTTTTACCTTATAATTTAACTTTCGATATATCGTTTCATTGAAGCTTGGTTGTATGTGCCCTTTATTTTCTTAGTTATTGGGTCTTGTAATTCATAAGTGTTATTCATGTTGTTTTTGGTAACAGTATATGGGCCTGTGAATAGCAGTAGCAGTTTTTTCGCAATACCTTCAATTGCACTTGGGAGTTCTCGTTTTTTTATGAGTACCTTGTGTCCCACTTCGTATTTTATGATTTTAGGTTGCGATTTCTGGTACTTGAGCCTAAGTTTGTCAGCTCGTTCAACTGCGTTATTGTAAAATTTGGCTTTATTAAATCTGAATTCATTTTCTGGAGGAAATTTTATAATTTCTGTAATTTCCCGGGGTGGTCTTCGCTCATACATAGCCATATATGGTGTCTCATCTGTTGATTGATGGTAAGCCAAGTTCAGGAAGTCTTCAGCCGGGGATAGATATTCCTCCCATCTCCTCTGCTGGCTGTGACAGTAGGTTCTTAAGATCCTTCCTACTTCTCTCAACACTCTCTCAGCAGGGTTGCTGTTGGGGTGATACACAGACGTTTTGTATGTCTTCACGCCTTGATGGATTAGAGTTTCCCGCCATTTTCGTCCTCGCAATTGCGTTCCGTGATCTGTAATTACTGATAGTGGTTTTCCTACTTCGGGTATGTATCTAGATATTACAATGTCTAGTATTTTGTTAGTTGTAGCTCTGTTTATTGGATAAAGTTTTGTGAACTTCGTATAGTGATCAAATATGATTACCACATATTTGTATTGGTGCCTTCCACCACTTCGTGGAAATGGTCCACAAATATCTAAAAATACTTTTTCTAATCTTGCTGTTGATGTTATGGGTATCATTACCCCTTCTCTTTTTTCATTGCTACACTTGACCAATTGGCATACATGACAATTTTGAATATATTTTCTCACCTTGCGGTTCATGTCCTTAAAGTATACATGTCCCTGCAGTGCCTTGACTACTTTGACTGCCCCCATGTGACCGTAACGCACATGGTAATCAATTGCTAGTTCTTTCTCAATATCTTTCGGTATAACAACCTTCCATTGTTCACTATATTTTTGAGTTTTAGTGAATAGTAATTGGTTGTGATTACAGTAATATGGTATTATTTTTTCATCATCTTCTGCCAATCGCTGGAGTATTTGTGAGATTTTAGGATCCTTATTTTGATGAATTTTTATGTCAGATAAAATGTTGGTTAATTCGGACTTGTTCTTTAGTATATGGTAGACCTTGGCTATGGTTTCTTTTTCTCCCTCGAATGTCTGGGCTATGATGTTCACTCGGGACAACACGTCTGCAGCTATGTTGCTTTTCCCTGGTATGTATTCCCATTGGATGTTATATTCTTGGAGCGTCAGTGTCCACCTTGTTAGTCTACCATGTTTTAACTACAATCTTTAGAAAAGATATAGACTTGTGGGCTGTCCGTACCGTAATAGGGTATCCTGAAATGAAAGTTCTAAATTTCTCACAGGCAAACACTATACTCAGGAGCTCTTTCTCCGTCGTATGATAGTTCCGTTCGCATTTGTTAAGTGTTCTACTTGCGAAACTAATCACTTGATGATTGCCTTCCTGGTCCTCCTGATTTAATACTGAACCAAGGCTAACATCACTAGCGTCGCAGTTCATAAAAAATTGTTTTTCAAAATTAGGATGGTGTAGCATTACTGTATCGAGAAATTTTTCTTTATTAGCTCAAAGGTAGTGTCTTGGTCAGGCCCCCATCTCCACTTTTCCTTTGATGATAATTGTGATGAAAATCGAGCCGTTAATTCCGAATAATTGTGCTGGAATTTCCTGTAGTAATTACAGATACCGAGGAACGACTGTAGTTCTTTGTTGTTCTTTGGTATCGGGAAACGCTGTATTGCTTCCATCTTTTCTTGGGCTGGTGTGATTCCAATTTCCGATAAGTTGAACCCCAAAAATTGTACTTCCTTGGCTATTAATTTTGACTTGTCTAGTTTGAGCGTTATGTTATTTTCTTCTGATTGATTTAGCACTTGTGCCACCCGGTTACAGTGTTATTCCCAATTATCTGATGCGATTAACAGATCATCGACATACACTGTAGTAAATTGCAAAGTGTTATGTCCTAATATTTCATCCATGCATTTAACAAAAATGGCCACAGAATTCACAAGGCCGAAGGGTAACCTTTTAAACTCATAGTTATGGCCTTCGAAAATAAATGCTGTAAATTTCCTGCTATTGGGGTGTAACTCCACCTGCCAATAACCACATACAGTGTCCCATATACTGTAATACCGCGTGCCATAAAATTTCTTTAATATCTCGTCGATTTCTCCAGGCGATGTCCTGTCATTAATTATGGACTTATTTATTTCCCTCGCATCCAGACAAATCCTCGCTGCGCCGTTTTTCTTAGGTACAGCAACAATGGGATTAGTGTACGGGGAGTTGCTAACTTCAATGATATCATTCTCAATTAATCTTTGTATTTCTTCACGAACGGCTTCTTTAAGTGAAAAAACGATTGGATATGACTTTGTCTTGAACTCCGTTTGATCTTTAAATTTCAATTCACACCGAAAGTTCTTTATTTTGCCAGGTGTATCAGAGAATACATGTCGGTATCGATTATAGATTTGTATCAGGTTTTCACGTTGTTCATAAGTCAACACATGGTTACTGTTGTCAGTTCGGAATGCTCTAATTTCATTAATCTTTTCTACCCATAATACATTTTCTGGATTGCTGCGGACTTCTTTGTTGATGGACATCTTCTTATTGTCATGGCCTTCCCGTATATAATAGATTACATGCTCTGGGGGTGCCTTCCTATGTTCTATGAGATTTGCAGTCCATTCAACTTCATCTGTTTTCAATAATACTGTATCTTTATCCATATTGATTATGGCTGTATACTTTCGCAGTAAGTCGCATCCAATGAGTAGTGTAAATGGCAGTCCACTTGCTACGAGGAAAACCATTGGAATTGTCTCTCCATTGCTCGATACTTCCAACTGTACTTGGTGTCGAATGGTTTTATTCTGTCGCCCAGTGGCTCCAATGAGTATGATATTATTGATGGGTAGTGTTGGTATCGTTGTTTGGTTCTCCGATTGCATTCGGTTTAATTCTAATTTGTCGATTAAAGAGACATTCCCTCCGGTGTCTACCATAGCCGTTCTACTTATCCCGTTGACTTTTACTGAGATATACGCGATCTCGTTGTTAGTTATATCACTGATACTGTCTTCTTTTTCTTCCATTAGATCCTGCCTAATGTTTTTGAGATAATTATTGCGATGTATTTTGATAGATGCCAATTCCGTTGCCAAAATGTTAGACCCAATAGTCCGGTTCAGTGAGGGTGTGGTTAGGCTTTTCACTGCCGGTTCCCATTTAAAGGCAAGTCACCGTTTGTGTGCCTGTCTGTTGAGGTTGATGCTATTGGTTCCTGGGCCCCTTGCACATTTCCATTGTGATAGGTTTCGGTGGTTCGAGTGACTGGTCGGTTGCCTTCACTGCTGTCGCTTCTGTTCGACCTATAACCAGACTCTCGATCCTCTCCGTCGCTGTGGTTTGAATTATTATGGTGATTCGGGAAGCTCCTTCGCCCTTGGTAATAATGTCGCCTACCTCCCCCTCTGCTAGCATGCGCGTAATTCACTCTCCGGAACTGGTTGTTGTTGTGGTTCCCATTACCCTGTCGATGCTGGTTATTTGGGGATTGATTATTGCAGGGTCGGTAATAATTATTACCTCGTTGGTAATGGCCGTCCATCTGATATCCATTTGGTCGGGGGTTATTATTATTCCCTCGGTCCGCATGATCATTATGATTACCACCTCCATTTTGTCGTAGTCCTTGTTGGTTCTGAAAACGTGGAGTGTTGTTGAATGTCCTTCCATAATGGTTCCTGTCGCTGTTATTGGTGGGATTCACATTTCCTGGTCCGCCCCGATCATACGTCTGTCCAGGACCCTGGCGGTTCCTCTGGTAGTAGCGTTCTCGCTCGTGACTTTCCAATAGAGTGCACATTCCTTGGATGGTCTTTATTTGTGAATTGAGCCTACCCTGTGATATTCCCTGATTGAAATGGTACGCTAACTTGGTGACTAAACATTCCTCCGGGATAGCTGGCTCCAGGTTTCTGGCCAGGCAGATCTTACCTAGAAAATAAGTGGTCATATATTGTCTGCCATTTGGGTCATATTTACCGTTGGTAATGTCGTCCCTAATAATGTTTTGGGTAGACTCAGACCAATATTTCAGTTTGAAGGCTGTCTTGAACGCAGCATAGTTCTCCACCTCATGCCGGGTCGCTGTCCACCAGTTGTCAAAGGTATTCCGGAATGATTCATCTAGCATTCCTCTTATAACGGACCATCTATTTTCTCTGTTTCTGCTTATAATTTCTTCCACCCTCTCTAGGAATTCCAGTGGATTCTTCGCGTAAGCACGGAAATCTATCTGTTCTCTACCTTCCAGGTGCGTTAGTCCAGATAAAATATTTGGGAATGTTCGTAAGCGGTTCATCTCATCCCGAATATCGTTGAACTCCCTTTGCTGGCGCTCTGTCAATTGGTCACTGTCACTAGTTACTTGGTGTTTAACTGCATCCACTTTTACTGAAATCTCCTCGCATTTCTCACCCAGTGTGGTGTGTGCTGTCATCATCTCTGCTTGCTTCCGTTCCACAATTCCTATCTGGGTGTTGTGGATTTTCTCAATATCGTCGATTCGGCGGTTGACATCTGTTTCCGTTTGTATCAATTTTTGCTTGTTATTTTCTCCTTCTCTCCGTATATCTGATATCTCTTCATGTATCTCGGATGTTAAAATGGCAACTCTCTCGTCCGTTGCTTCTAAGTTCTCTTCTAATTTTTTTTCTACTATTTCAATGGTATTTTTGGCAATGTCTTCCGCTCTGTCATTATTGTTGGCTATTTGTTGCCACATTTTCTCACCATCATTCTCCATTAACTCGATATCTCGATTAATCTTCTCATTGATTTCGTCAATCTTCTTGTTGGTTTCGTCAATTTTAATTCCCAACTCCGCAGATAAATTCTCTTTCATTATTTCCATCTTCTTTTCCAACAGCTCTTCAGTCCTTTGGTTGATGGATTCTTCCGTCTTCTTGATGGTTTCATTTATTTTGCTGTTCAAGTCCTCCTTCAGGCATTCTATGTTCTTACTCAACTCCTCCTCCGGTTGTCCTCTTTTAATGATTCAATACTCTGCTTTGTGGATTCCTGGTCTTCCTTCAAAGATTCTATATTCTTCCTATTTTCTTCCTTTGTGGATCGGTTTCCTTCCTTCAAAGATCGATTGGCTTCCTTTAATTCCTTCAATAGGCTGTACATTTCCTGCATGATATTTGTATCTCTTGGTATCGTTGTCTTTTCAGGTTGAATTAACTCAGGTTGAACTTCTTGGGGTATGACTTCCGGTTCATCATCCGGTTGTTGAACCTCCTCCGCCGGTTCAAGTTGTTTATCTTCGATTTCTAACAAAATCTCTTCAACATCTTCTGCTGATGTTGCCTCTTTTTCTTCTAATCTGGCCTCCCTCTCTGCCTCTGCTGCTCGCTTTTTTGAAGTCGACCTTCTGTACATCTTGTCACCCTGGTAATGCACTTGCTGTATTTTCGTCGAATTAGGTTAGGAAATTGTTAGTTTAATTGCCTAAATTGTTAATTGTTTTCTTCCTAATTCGCGCTCAGACGTTGGGCGACACGTTGTAACGTAATAGTTACAACGATATTGATGTAATTTATAATTGGAATTATTATTAGTGTGTTGATTATTAATAGCGTGGTTGTGGGTATTCCCGTTTAAATCTTTTCAGTTTAAAAAAATATTTAGCACTTCACTGTTCACCTCCCCACTTACCATATGTGGATGTTATCAATGTTCTGTCTGGTGACTTCTTCTGCTGCAACATACACTGTATACACATATGCGGATATTCTATTTGAATATCCTAAGTAATACACATGCACAATAAAGTAAATAATGACTTAACTGTAAATTGAATTGTATTGAATATTCAAATTCTGCCGCCACCTTCTGATAGAACTAGTTATGAAAATTAAATTATTTTTAAAGAAAATCAAAACTCTTTCCACTGGTAAATAAATTGAGATTTTATTAACAGTTCTGAAATGCCATTAACTCTTTTAAATAAACAATCAATCACTAATGTCTTTACAAAATAATAATTATTATGAACAATTCTTGAGCTCTTTTAACCTCAAGGCTGGTAACACTGGGTCTGGTACAATAATTTTTATTTAACGGGGTTATGTCCTCTTTACACAGTTACATTACCAAATTCGTGTGTTCTTGGAAGTTGCATGATACCAGATACAAGATGTTATCTTTTCTAACAATATTTAATAAAGAATTACTACAAAAAACAAAAAAATATTAAAATTAAAAGTCGGTACCATAAAACCGATATATATCGTACTATCGTACGTTGAGTTTAGTGGATACAGCAGTCGTTTTGATAACACGTGCTTTATGCTGCACTGTTAAAAATTACTATTATTATTTATTTGTTAGTTATAAAAATCGTCTATTGGCAAGAGAAAAAAATCTATAATAAAAAAACTCTTGTGATAGCTTTCATTGGATTGAAATTACTTGAGAACAGAATAATGAAAAGGTGACAAAGTTGTCGTTGTTATTTCTAGGTTAGTTAAAAAAAGTAAGTATTTATTTTGAATAATTAAATTATTCATTGAACTCTTAATAATATAAACACATATATTTTATACATATTGCTTCTGATGTGTAATTATCAGTTGATTAGTTGATTAATAAATGCGAGATAATTCTTTTATTTAATTCTGATAATTTTCATCATGATTAATACACTTCGGTACTTCTGACTAGAGTGGTACCCAAACAATATTCTTCGTTCACTAACGAAAATTATTATTTCCATTCAATTTGTTAAATAATAAAAATAGAGTACTCCCTGTTTTTTATAAAACACAAAACACGAAAACACGACCTTTATTATACACTGGTCGGTTTTTTATTTTAATTCACTTCGCACTGGACACTCGTTATTACTCTGTTGTGTACAGGTTATGTGTGTATAGCGTAACTTATGAACATGTCGCGCACAATTTAAATAAATCTTGCTACATTTCTTCATCAACCTTGCTCGTTAAAAATTGCTGGTAGACTCGTTGACGACTGAAAGATGACTGAACGCTTCACCTAAGCGTCTCCTGCTTGTCTGGTTATTTTCATTCATTTGATTGGTTTAAATTGTCGAACTCTCTACCCCAAAACACCTCAGTTAAATAAAACTTTTCATTTTTTACCAATTTTTGTTTGGGTTAGAGACTAAATGTGACGTAAGCGTTGATACACAAAATAACTAAAAAGTTCATAATTGCTATAACTTTTTTATTAATCATCGTATCGTTGAATGGTTAGTGGCAATAGATCGCGGACACTTGTGGTTTTAAATAAAGTCTAAACAAGGATAAAATCCGTCCATTATTAACTCACTACAACATTTCACAAAACCCATATGGTGAATCTTAATATTAATAAGTTTATTTCACCATATCTTGCTCTAATTACCCTATAACACTAATTGTTAAACGTCTTGAGTCCATTTCTCATTTGTTTAATACAGAAAATAGTTGTAATTACTAATCCAACAATATTTGGTAATGGCGTCCTCAAACGACCATATTCGATTGTTTATAATCGCTTATAACTCTATTATTTCTTATTTAATTACATTTGTTTGGCATTCTAACAATACTATATACATTTATTTACATCTTTTCACATTTTGTTTTATGAAAAATGTTGTTTTGCATACATTAATAGTCTTATTAAAAAAACCTTCTGTTCTCTTTTCTTTAAATTGTCACTTTTTCAATTGTTTTACCACATAAGGTATATTATGTTACAAATTGAAATAGTGTACAACTATAGTACATTGTTTATTTAATGTATTTATCAGTCTTTCTTTATCTGAAAGCCTTCCAATTCTTAATATTGGGTTTGTTTACATCAGGCTTTGCAAAGTCAGTCAGTTATTTTCTAATAAATCAACTACTAAATTGCTATTATTACATTTGATATGTGTTCTCATAGTGGTATCAGATACCTCTCTAACTACTGATAACATTTTTATTCACCTTTGAACAAGTTTGGATAGTGCATTTTGCTTAACTATCTTGGTACACAGTGTTTGTTTACATTTGGTTCTACAATCAGAGTCAGTTAGTTTTCATAATTTGATTATAAAACTACTATTATTATAAATGTGATCTGTTCTCATAGTAGTACTAGATATTTTTCTAACTACTGGTAACATTTTCAGTAATCCTTTAACAAGTTTTAATAATGTATTTTGCTTAACTAACTTGTCACATAGTGTTTCTGTTCTTCTAGCTTTGTGCTATCATATTGAATCTGCTTTATTGGCTGTGTATTTTAGTATAAATATTATTTATTAGTTTGCATTATTATTTATAATTAGTCTGTGATTGAAACAATTGTTGATAGTTGCTTGGTTTAATTAATATATATGACTTTATGTTATAGGTGCATTTTCTCTGAGGTTATGTCTCATGTTATCTGGTCACAATTGTGCAACATATTCTTATGCAGTATTTGATTCGACTATTATGATTTCATTATGGTATTCTATTACAATGGTTTAATTGTTAAATAATACACATGTTTACACTATTTTTCTAAACAATAACACAAGTACTCTTAATCTAATAGTATTACATTTCTTGTGGTGTTGTACCTAATTTTTGGTACATTGGTTGTTTGATACTTAACAAACTAGCTTATTTGTTATTATTTGTTCTGGACTTTCTTTATATTTTAGTCTATCTTGCCGTGGCATTCAGTTATATCTCATTTTAAAGTTTACAAAGCTTTTATTATCAGTTTCTATGAACAATTATTTTATTGTTCTATCTCACATTTCTCTTGGTGGTCTTACGATTATCTATTTTGGGTTACAATCTTGATTAAATTGGTCACACTAATTGTCTGTGCATTTTAACTATTTAATCTTTGATTTTTTCCACTATAATGGTAACTCATTTTCCTCTGTTATAAACCTTCTCACTTGTATTGTCTGTGGGGTTTATTTGGGTTAAAAATGGTTAACTTGTTACAGGTTCTCACACTTACATTAAGTTTTCACTATTACTGTTTGTGATTGCTTAATTATGCTAAACACTGTTTCTTCATAGTTGATAATCGTTATACTTCTTCTGGTCACTAGTATAGTTCCTTGTATACTTGGTGAATGGTGATTTCATGTATCGTCCATATATTATCTTCATTCTTCATGTTTAATTGTTGTTCAATATCGGTGTTCTCCTGGGTTGTGCACTGCTTGTGATAGTCAATGTTCACTTATTCTCGTCATCTTCTTCAATATTTCCATTTGTGGTAGTCATCGTTCCATAGTATTTATATTTATAAATAAGTTGGTTGTTTTACCATCATTGTTGATGTTCTTGAGTTGTCTCTTCTCTTCATTTAAATAGTTATTATCTTTGTTGTTTCCCCTCACTGTTTGGGATCTGTTGTCTTCTCTTTATCTTACGTTGTTATTATTTTTGTTGCTTCCCCTCACTGTTTGGAACCTATTGGGCCTGGTTTCTAACATTTCATATTGGCTCGTTGTCATTTTCTTTCTCCTTCGTACTCGATGATGCTATATTACTCTTCCTTCTTCTTTGTTGGAATTTTACAATATTATATGTCTGTAGATACACACTTTTTGTTTACATTATTTTATGTACTCTGAAATATCTCCATGATCTCCCGTCGCTTGACGTAATAATTGGTTACTCTATGTAACTACCAAATTTGGTACGTTACAACATATAACTAGCACTAGCTCCCCAAGTTTTTTAGTGGTAGCTAACCATTATTTGAAAGTTTAAATAAAAAATTTTAAAGAGCCCTCGCTTGGAGGTGTGTACTGTCTGAACGCCGCATCGAAACTCTTGCCTTGTTACGACAGGTACATTACAACGAAGCGGAGCGAGTACTCCGCCATAATATAGTTCCAACTTTTTAATAGACATTCTTATAGCAAGACGAAACAAATTATTAGACTTATTTAGTTTACAGGAATTATTTTAACTACTACTTGTGCCTTCAAATTTTAATTACTTACATTACGATTTTCAGATATTTCTAAGTTAAAGACTGTTCGCTATGCACGTTGTGTCCGGAATTAAACACGTCAACGCATGATGATTTACTAAAGGGTTAACAGTATTATTCTTAACTTTTTATATTACGATTTTTTTTATTACTTGTTTAGTTAGATTTTCTCAATTTAAATCTCATACTTATTCTGAGTTAGTACAGGGGTATTTGGTTTAATTGTGCGATTTAAAAAATACTTATTTGCTTTCTAATTTTTTTTATTATTATTACATTTTTATTACCAATTAAATCGTCACAGTTCTGCTCAAACGAATACTACAGCCACATGTAGTGAGTGCACAGTATTGATTTTACTTCCATGTTCCTTAAAGAAATGGAAGTATGGTGATGGCAAAAAAAAATCGTGTTCGAGATTATTGCAGATTCTGATTGTACTAAACTCAAAATATGAAAAAATTCATTTTTAGAAATGTGTGTGTGTGTGTGTGTGTGTGTGTGTGTGTGTGTGTGTGTGTGTGTAGATTTTTTTCTATGGCAAACGGTAACAGTCGCAAATTCAAACAATCAAATAATTTTTGCATACAGTCTTTATTTGTAGAGTACTCAAGACCTATTGTTTTTGGTGAAGATCAGTTAAGGGAAAGGGATAGTTTACCTGCAACATTTTTTTTTAATCAAGGGTAATTTTTTTTTTTGGCAAACGATAACAGCCGCAAATTCAAACAGAATCAAATAATGTTTTGCATACAGCCCTTATTTGTAGAGTACGCAAAACCTTTTGTTTTTGGTGAAGATCGGTTAAGGCAAACGGATAGTTTACCTGCAACGTTTTATGTTGTAACAAGCGTATTTTTTATGACTGCCGTAAATTCAATCAGAATCAAATAATGTTTTGCACACCTTCCTGACCTATAGATAACTAAATGTCTGTTGATTTCTGTGAAGATCGGTTAAGGGAAAAGAGTAGTTTACCTGCAACATTTTATGTTTTAACAACGGTAATTTTTTTTATGACGAACGATAACTGCCGCACATTCAAACAGAATCAAATATTTTTTTGCATACGTTCATCAATTATAAAAGACTGAAGGCCTGTTGATTTTGGTGAAGATCGGTTAAGGAAAAGGGGTAGTTTACCTGCCACAATTTTATGTTTTAACGAGAGTAATTGTTTCTATGACGAACGATAACTGCCGCATAATTAAACAGAATCAAATGGTGCCGGTGTTTGCATAACCCGGCAATTGAAGGTTTTATAAATTTTATTTTAATATAAACGAGAGTACCAATGTCGATTACAACGCCGATATCTGGACGGGACTGGGGGACTGGCCGCGCCATCTCTCGGTGCAGTTAGCCGTTCGTCGTGTTACTGATGTAGCTCGCAGTCCGACGCAGACATTGAAGCAATCTACAAGCTCCCGACCCGGACAGACATTTTTGCGTAGTTCCTTCTTCCACCTAATGGCAAGCTAAATTTTCGAGACTTCCCGGGTTCTCGCTCCCAGTCGGAGATTTTGGTCTCTGCTGGTGTACCGTCACCTTCACCAGCTATGAACCATCCTACACGCACCTGTTCGGAGGAGGGAGTTTGTTGACCAGCCATAAGATGAATCCTACGCCTGCTATTAAGGTGATATAAACTCTTATTATTTTTCGTTGGCCTGGCCCGCCGTTCATCTGAGTTACAAATTGTTTTCTTTTAAACCATGTGCCCACGCTGCTAGACAGTCCGATCTGGGGTGTGTCAACTAAACATTCGTTATGAACATTATTTGACTTTTATAATATTACTCCATAACTCTAAAGTACTATGTTTGTAATTGTGTGCTGCACTGGGGGAGCGTGCCAGAGTTTTTTTTACCCTTATATATTTTTTTTATATATACAAGGGCCTTAGAGTCATTATACTTTCGACATAAAAATTAAGTCATATGTTATTGGTTCTGTTCCGGCTGGTTCAGAACGGGGTTCATATATTATTCTCATTTTGGTTTAACATTTAAGGGCTGGGGGTTTCGTTTTTCTGGCTGTTTTCGGGTGTAAAATGGACATAGTTTTTCCTCAAGTTAGGCACATGTTGATACAGTTTTAGGCAGGTCTGATACCTGTCTCATATAGTCTGGCACATGCTGGCGCGCTTCCACATCTGCTAGGATACAACAGGCTGTAATTGTAAAATCAATTATACGCAGATGTCTGACTTTAAGAGAAAAGAAATTTTACATTTGTGGGCATATACTGATAATTTTGACATTGTAAAAGCATACTGATGCTACTGATTATCGTAACTTAGGTTCTCACTTGCTTGCTGGACCTGTCTGTTAAATTAAATCATTTTCATTAAGGAACAATTTCCTGATACATGTATACACCTGTATTTGTAACACAAGAATTAACATTTTAGAAAATTATGCCGATTGCTTAAACTTAGGTGATAAGGGTTTTTCCACTTGTATACAGTTCAATAAACTTAAAGATTTTCATATGCTCATAATGGGAAATTTACTAGATGTTATCAATTCATATGGGCTGTCCGGCCTACCACTATGCTTTTATTAGTCATTATCATCCTTTCGGGTTTAAAAAAAAAAAATTTTTTTTTTTGGATTTCATTTAAGGGAGTAAATAAATTATGGGTCTTAAAGGATTAATTCCAATTGTGGCTGGAAGCTAAATATTTATGATTGCTGGTTTTGGGGCTTTATAGAAATACCGCCTGTCTGCCAGGTCGAACATGAGTATTGTGATGCTGTTATGAGCCTATGTGTCTTTGTGTTTCTATATGTGATGTTAATGTTAATTGTTATTAAAGGGGGGGGGAGAATTTATATAATTTATGGGATGTTGCTCGATATATATATATATATATATATATATATATATATATGGTCTATTTATACAATTTAAGGAACATGTGTACACTACTTATTTATTATGTATTTTGTAATTTATTGCTGATTGTGATACTTGCATGGAATGAATTATGGGGGCAACAATAAAAATTGTTATTGTTGATTAACAACCGAGTTTAATTGCAAGTCCCGTCATACTGGACCCAGCGCATTTTTGGCTTCTCTAGGCTCTTGCCTAGTTTTAAATAACGTGTGGCCTCTCTTTCAAAAAACTACAAAACAAAAAAAAGGATTATTTTTTTTTATAAAGCATAAAAGGGAAAGAGGGGTTACAAATTTTAGCAGAGAGCGTTGTTCATTCTAGGGTTGAACCTTGGGTCCTTGGGTGTGACGGGGCTTGCAAACTCGGAAATATCATGCTATTGTTTTTTTGGTATATGCCCATGTATGCTAGGTTAGGTTGTATAACTTGTGAGTCTGATCGCACCACGGGGCGGGTATTTGTGCTGGGGAAAATTTGAGATGTTGAACTGCCGGGGGGTCTCAAGCGTTGCCTGGGTGATAGAATGTTGGTAATTCAAGGTCGGAGTATAGCCTGTGGCATTAGCGGGATGCGGTTTGGCCCGATCGGAAGTCGGTACCGTCACCGACTAAATTCCTGTGTTGCGAATTCTGATTACTAGTTTGTGTCTGTTAGTTATGTGTTGGTGAGACGTGGGTGTCGGATTGATGTTTGGTGTTATGTATGTAGGTGTTTGTTGGTTGTTGCTTGTTTCCTTCTGTGTTGTTAGTAGGTGGTTCAGAAGTAGGCCAGGTCTCCGCAGCGCTAGAGAACCCGGGGGTCGCTCAAAGGAAGGATAGTACTTGTGTTTTTTCTGATTCTTGTGAATATGTTTTTGTAGGTCATGTTTGTGTTACGTGTTTAGTGGGGATTTGTTTTATTATTGTTTGTTCTGAATTGTGCAATTCTGGCGGCGGTATGCTACCAGAAGTTGCCCCATCCCATTTCAGGCGTTCTCCAGAAATTTCCGGTGGTGAATGGATTTGATGAGGACCCGCTGCTGGTTTTCTTGGACCTGGTGCTGCAGGTGGCCGATTTCCCGGGGGTGTCCGATGGGGAGGTCTTGTCTCTTATATACCCGTATTGCCGGGGTCCGTTGGCTGAGCTGGTCACCAACACTCTGCGTCGGGGTGACAGTGTTGATGCTTTCCATGGGGAGGTGTTGAACTTCTTCCTACCCATTCGACGACGTGCCCAGATTAAGTTTGAGTTATTCTATCGCCCACAGGCCAACGGAGAGGCGTTAGGGGACTTCGTACGCGTTATAAGGAAAGCTGCCCGTATAATAAGGTTGGGGTTGCCCGAGACGCAAGTCATACAAGTAATACGAGAAGGACTGAATCCCGAAGAGAGATCCCGGCTGGTTTTCGCAGATCCTCCACGTTCTTTCGCGGACCTGGACCGGTGGTGTGCGCATGCCAGGACCGTCCAGGCGAATGATGAGTCCCGGGAAAGAGCTGCTAAAGATGTCCAATAATCCAGTGGTTCATTAGGAAGAGCTAAAAAGGACAAACATGGTGGTTGGAGGAGAACACAAGAGACTGTCAGAAAGCCTGAATATTCCCGAAGTAATGGAGGCTACAAGGGGGTGGCAAGTGAGAAGACGGGTAACAACAGCTACAGCACCGAAAACAAAGAAGTACGAAATTAACAGGGGAAGAAGAAATTATATTAGGGAACAAACATCGGCAAGTAGGGAGCCTGTAGCTAGGCGTTATTCTTATTTGGAAAAAGGTGAGACTTTAAAGGTTCCAGAGGAATTACCAGTGCCTAATAGAGTAGTGAATGAAGAAGGTGAAGCAGCAGAAGGAAAGCGGAATAACTTCTGTGGATCAATACAAGAGCCTAGGAACACGTCAGTTAATACTGAGTTACAGGACTCGAAGAGAACGTCATGGTTGAATCCAGATGCCGCGGAATTTGTTCCGGTATCTCCATCTCGGTTCGTGACGGATCCAGATCCGGTAATATCGTTATCGCCTACGCAGGGATATGAGAAGTCACTTGATGGTGTAGCCTTACCATCGTCAGTATAAATTAATTTAGTCATTGCACATGAGCCTGGACAGCTGGATTCCAGGGTGGAAAATGTTGAGGACGTTGTAGTTTGCTGAAAGTGGTGAAGGAGTGGAATCGAAGGAAAAGGCAGAAGAGCGGTCTGCAGATGCTGCACAGGAAAGTATAGTTGTAGGTGTTAGGGAGACTCAAGTGTCTGAGTTTGCGGATGGACACAGGGATGTCCAGGCTGCAAGTGTTTCTGAGGTTGCTGGTGGACAAGGGGATGTCCATGCTGCAAGTGTGGTAGGAGTAGATGAGGTAGAAGTTGAGGAGAAATTTGGTGGCAGCGTTGTGGAGTGTGCGAGTGAGAATGATGCAGTGTGTGAAGATGTGCAGACGCCTTCTGTAAGTAGTGTTGAGGATTCCGAGGAAAGGAAAGAAGTTTCATGCGGACCAGGTGAGCAACTAGAGGATGAAGATGTGCAGTGTTCGGATGGTTGTAGTGGATGTGATGGCGATGATGTTGATGATGAACGTGTTGAAGAAAATGAGATTGGAGAGGAGGTTAGCGAATTTGTGAAGCGGCTGGTGACAAGTGTGATGAAGAAATTGGTGATCAGCTGGGCGAAGATGCGGTTGAAGATGGATCAGAGGAGCAACTGGAAGATGCTGAGGATGTGCAGTGTAGTGATGGTGATTTGGATTATGGGGATGAAAAAGGGGAAGTTGTAGAAGAGGAGGAAAAGAAGGAAGGATTGGAAGAAAGACAAGTAGAGGAGTTAGACGATGAGCATAATCCAAAGCGGAGTGAAAGTAGTGAGGTAAGTTGCCTTAATGCTGATTAAGAGGAAACCAGCCAGTACAGCTCAACACGAAATAATTTCGCCGAGAGTGGTGTCCAGAAGGAAAGATTACCTAAGGTCTGTCATGGAAAGGTAAGAAGAAGCGGTTAACGGTTAGCGGGTAGATGTTCCCCACAGTCCCAGTGGTGTTCGTCTACTTCAGGGTTGCGCCCCTGCCCACGCGAGCCTTGGTTTCTCCAGTCATTCTCCTTTTCGGAGGGAACCATGTCCTTACCCTTAGTCCTAGCTATTGACCTTTCAATGATCCTTGCCCCGTTTCATCTTCCCGATTTTCCTACCCCTCTCTTTAGTAAAAAAAAAAAAAAAAAAAAACACAACGATAAGGAGTTAGAGAGACTTGCCGGAAGTGTTTAGATTGTGGTCCTCGAGATTGTCAGTTTCCCCTGTTTTAAAAGTAAGATGGAGAGTGATAGTGTGCTGTTGTTTCCTTGTGCATAGTGGTGGATTTTGATTTTTGGTTAGTGTAGGGTCGGTCCATGCCGCATTCTCTGGTTGTTTCCCGGGTGTTTTTGTTGAGAGTGAGGGTGTATTTTTTGTGTATCGACGTCGGCAGAGAAGTGAAACCACCCTTGCTAGCCATGGCGTTTTTGTTGAGTAAGAGTTGAGATAAATGTTCGCGTGCCTTTGATGCGGTCTTCTCTGTCTAGCTAAGCGGGGCCGTCCACCCTTGTGTAGGGATGTGGGCCAGCCATATGGCAAGGATGGAGATGCCTTGTTGGTGGATGTGGCTGGTCGGTCCAAGAGATGGACGAGAGGTAGTACGGTCACTCACATACCAAGGTGGGAGATACCTTGTTTGGTCTTAGGATGGGTATGTGAGTGGAACCGGTGGGAGCAGGTGATGGTCACCGGAGAGGGTGACGTGTTGGGGCAGTCCCGTGGGGTGGCATGGCGGAGAGGGTCCCATGGGGAATGGACGCAGTTGTGAGGTTTCTCTGTTCTCCTGAGAGCAAGTGCCGCTGGGCCGCCATGATCACCAAGTCCACTAGGTTCGCTTTGGAAGGGGGTACACTGCAGGGTACCTTCCCGAGTTCAAGTGTGGGGCAACCAGGTTGCCCTTTTGGGGTGGGGGTGTGCCGGTGTTTGCATAACCCGGCAATTGAAGGTTTTATAAATTTTATTTTAATATAAACGCGAGTACCAATGTCGATTACAACGCCGATATCTGGACGGCACTGGGGGACTGGCCGCGCCATCTCTCGGCGCAGTTAGCCGTTCGTCGTGTTACTGATGTAGCTCGCAGTCCGACGCAGACATTGAAGCAATCTACAAGCTCCCGACCCGGACAGACATTATTGCGTAGTTCCTTCTTCCACCTAATGGCAAGCTAAATTTTCGAGACTTCCCGGGTTCTCGCTCCCAGTCGGAGATTTTGGTCTCTGCTGGTGTACCGTCACCTTCACCAGCTATGAACCATCCTACACGCACCTGTTCGGAGGAGGGAGTTTGTTGACCAGCCATAAGATGAATCCTACGCCTGCTATTCAGGTGATATAAACTCTTATTTTTTTTCGTTGGCCTGGCCCGCCGTTCATCTGTGTTACAAATTGTTTTCTTTTAAACCATGTGCCCACGCTGCTAGACAGTCCGATCTGGGGTGTGTCAACTGAACATTCATTATGAACATTATTTGACTTTTATAATATTACTCCATAACTCTAAAGTACTATGTTTGTAATTGTGTGCTGCACTGGGGGAGCGTGCCAGAGTTTTTTTTACTCTTATATATTTTTTTTTATATATACAAGGGCCTTAGAGTCATTATACTTTCGACATAAAAATTAAGTCATATGTTATTGGTTCTGTTCCGGCTGGTTCAGAACGGGGTTCATATATTATTCTCATTTTGGTTTAACATTTAAGGGCTGGAAGTTTCGTTTTTCTGGCTGTTTTCGGGTGTAAAATGGACATAGCTTTTCCTCAAGTTAGGGACATCTTGATACAGTTTTAGGCAGGTCTGATACCTGTCTCATATAGTCTGGCACATGCTGGCGCGCTTCCACATCTGCTAGGATACAACAGGCTGTAATTGTAAAATCAATTATACACAGATGCCTGACTTTAAGAGAAAAGAAATTTTACGTTTGTGGGCATATACTCATAATTTTTACATTGTAAAAGCATGCTGATGCTACAGATTATCGTAACTTAGGTTCTCACTTGCTTGCTGGACCTGTCTGTTAAATTAAATCATTTTCATTAAGGAACAATTTCCTGATACATGTATACACCTGTATTTGTAACACAAGAATTAACAATTTAGAAAATTATGCCGATTGCTTAAACTTAGGTGATAAGGGTTTTTCCACTTGTATACAGTTCAATAAACTTAAAGATTTTCATATGCTCATAATGGGAAATTTACTAGATGTTATCAATTCATATGGGCTGTCCGGCCTACCACTATGCTTTTATTAGTCATTATCATCCTTTCGGGTTTAAAAAAAAAAAAAATTTTTTGGATTTCATTTAAGGGAGTAAATGAATTATGGGTCTTAAAGGATTAATTCCAATTGTGGCTGGAAGCTAAATATTTATGATTGCTGGTTTTGGGGCTTTATAGAAATACCGCCTGTCTGCCAGGTCGAACATGAGTATTGTGATGCTATTATGAGTCTATGTGTCTTTGTGTTTCTATATGTGATGTTAATGTTAATTGTTATTAAGGGGGGGGAATTTATATAATTTATGGGATGTTGCTCGATATATATATATATATATATATATATATATATATGGTCTATTTATACAATTTAAGGAACATGTGTACACTACTTATTTATTATGTATTTTGTTATTTATTGCTGATTGTGATACTTGCATGGAATGAATTATGGGGGCAACAATAAAAATTGTTATTGTTGATTACCAACCGAGTTTAATTGCAAGTCCCGTCATACTGGACCCAGCGCATTTTTGGCTTCTCTAGGCTCTTGCCTAATTTTAAATAACGTGTGGCGTCTCTTTCAAAAAACTACAAAACAAAAAAAAGGATTATTTTTCTTTGTAAAGCATAAAAGGGAAAGAGGGGTTACAAAATAATTTTGTGCATACCTTCCTCAATTGTAAATAACTCAATGTCTGTTGATTTTGTTGAAGATCAGTTATGGGAAAGGGGTAGTTTACCACCAACATTTTATGTTGTAACAAGAGAACGTTTTCCATGAAGAACGATAACTGCCGCAAATTCAAACAGATTCAAATTATTTTTTACATATGTGCCTAATTTGTAGAGGACTCATGGCCTATTGATTTTGGTGAATATCGGTTAAGGGAAAGAAGTAGTTTACCTGCCACTTTTAATGTTTTAACAAGAGTAATTGTTTCTATGACGAACGATAACTGCCGCACATTGAAACAGAATCAAATAATGTTTTACACGCATCCCTAAATTATAGAGTACTCAAGGCCTGTTGATTTTTGTGAAGATCGGTTAAGGGGAAAGGGGTAGTTTACCTGCAACATTTTTGTGTTGTAACAAGAGAAATTTTTTCATGACGAACGATAACTGCCGTAAATTCAAGCAGAATCAAATAAATTTATACGTATATCCCTGAGTTGTAGAGGACTCAAGGCCTATTGATTTTGGTGAAGATCGGTTAGGGGGAAAGGGTAGTTTACCTGAAACTTTTTTTGTTGTAACAAGAGTAAAGTACTTAATTTTGAAAAATAAAGTATCCTGATAAGAAGATCTTAATAATCCACTGTAGAAACGTAGATGAAATATCTATAAATGATGAGGCTAGTTGAACGGGGTGGGGATAATTTTTTATATATGTACTACGTTATCGGCAACAAAGAAGTAGTTTGTTGTTAAATTCCTTCCCGTCCTGTTTGGCCGTAGACCAAAGTTTTCTGCAAAACCAGACGTTTCGGCAGTGCCATCGACTACCATCATTAGTGAAAATCGAGTGCGATAACGTGAGGTGGTATACGTTAGTGACCACAGTACTGTGGTTAAGGATGAAGCAATAAGTGGAAAGAAGTAGTTTCTATGGAAACATTTCATTTCGAAAATGATTTTATATATAAATCTTAAAACATAGAAGTCATGTATGGTTCTCCATACCGATATTTTTGAGAACGTAAACAAATTGGCATTCATACACAGACTGTAATGCCCTTATTTTTCAAAAGAACAATATTGACAACTACTCGAACCGTTTTATAAACTTCCTCGCGAGTGTTCTTTTTTTAAAGGAATTAAATACAAAATGTTAGCGAATGTTTTTAACTTGATTATAGATAGTATGAAATGAATGACAAGGAACCTACAAATTGTATAAAACATTTTGATTATTTACTTACCATCTAGTAATACCAGGTCTAAAAAGCTTCATTATTTGTAATAGGAATTATGTTCCTTCTTTAATAATGACACACTGGACTGGATTACTAGTGATTTGACCTGAATTGTAAATTTAAAAATGTGAGTTGTCGTAATTTAAAGCGTATCAGAGAAGAACACATGACAGTAAATTCTTGTGAATCAAAGGCACTTTCAATCTTAATTTAAATTAGGACTTTGTAGTTCATACTTAACACAAATACAAATACATTAAAAAACGTAATCGAATTTAAGTATCTTATTTTAACAGCTTAATAAAGTAAATACATTTCGTTTAACGTTACGGTATTCTATTCAATATGTTTCCCACAATAACCGAAGTCTAAAAAAGGTTGTATCTATGAAATATCCACGATTGGAGTTTTCAACATCAGATTGTCGAAATCTCATGAGTTAATAATATGTGTGCATGCGTGCGGGTGCGAATGTTGTATTCGCGCGTTTATGCCACGTCATAAAATTAATAGCAAGAATACAATACTGTTTTATTTGCTATGCTTAAAGCATTTTAAACTAATAATCACTAAATTAAGAGAACATTACTTTTGTTCTTATAAAACTTACGGGAACACTGAAATATTTCTAGAGTACTTGTGTAAATATCTAATAAAGAAGGAGTATTAATGTAAATACTTGTTAGACTGTTACGTATAATTTACGTATAGGTTTATCAGAAAATGTAAATAAATGATATAAAATGGACATTATTATTTTAAAATTTCACTCGTTTTTACGAGAATATAAAGCATGGCTTCTTTCTTTCATCAACCTGTCTGGTGTTTATAATCACGTAACAGTTAGTTCTGACTACTTATGCAAGATCGCACGCTGAGAGAATACGAGTTTGTTTATTTGAACAGGATGCGTACTATGTCTTCAATTGCGTCGTGTGCGCATATACAAGACAGCTGATGTCTGTTATTAGCTAGTTTTTCTTGATAATACCATAGCTGACAACAATTTATTGCTGCATACCTTTATAAAACAATTTTGTTAGTCATCAATACGAAAACTTTTACACATGACAATTGTAGTAAGCAATTGTTACTTTCGGGACAAAAATCTCGTAACAAATAGAATTTACGTAAGAATGTATGCAACTATTTCTTCAGGTTACAAATAAAACTTTTCTATGAGAGATTACTGTCTATTATGAAGCCAAGATATTTCATTTGTTTAGTTTGTTCAGTCACCAAGCAGCTATACATGTTTTGACATGATGATTCATAAAAAACATTATGAAAATTCAACCTTGTCTCTCAAAAAGAAAATCATATATTTTTTCAAGAAAAACCATACTGTATTTTACTAAATCAATACTCTAATAAATCTAATTCGACAAGCATTTAAATGGGAAATAAACAAATACATACAATAGTTATTTATTTTTAATTTACTGTTTTAATAAACGTCATGCCATGGCTGACACCTCTCTGAAGAGTGCTCAGCGGGAAAAGTTGGGACAGGACTACATGCCCAAACTTACAGTCTAGTGTAAACGGAGTTTCATACATTTGTCGGAATAAATTACGATAATAGCTCGCGCAATCACGTAGTGAACACTTGGACTATCTCTCGCGGTAGAAACTACGGCTTTGTGCAAACGCTTACTGGACACTGCTTGCGTATTTCCGTCGAAATTTTCTCGCAGTGTAAACGTAGCAGAGTGGCATATTCATTCACTACATTCACTAGCCTCTCCCCCTCCTCAGGCGTAACGCTTCTCGGTAGGAACGCTAATGCACGTACTACGCGTTCTATTTTCTCTATCTCTCTGCCTGCTCTCTCTCTCTCTCTCTCTCTCTCTCTCCCTCTCTCTCTCTCTTTCTCGCCCCCGTCTCACTCTAATAGAAATTAAATTGCAAATGACAATCAAATTTTTAATATTTTTACCCTGTCACCAACCCTCTCACTCTCTCTTTCTCTTTCCTTCCCTGTTGCTCGCTCACCACACTCTTTCCCACACCATGTATCCTTTTGTTTTACCTCTCTCTAACCCTTCGACACAAAGGTATAACTTTCTAATATAAGTGTTATTCTCTCTCTCCCTCTCCCTCTCTCTCTTTCTCTCTCTCTCTCTCTCTCACATACACACACACACACACACACACACACACAACGCACACTTTCTCTTTCTTCACACAAAAATTAAACTGTTGTGAAGAATCAAATTTTTAACGTTTTTGTCCCGAACACTTTTTCTCTGTAGATTCAAAACTTAAACTATTGTAAAGCACATATCAAACGGTTTATAAAGAGAATAAAATCAAAAGTGCGAAAGGTAGGAGAAAGTAAAATGAGGTTAAGTGGGAAAATGAACTGAAAAGTGAACATGAGAATATCAGAAAAACGAAGCGAATCATTAAAAAAGGACATAATCTTTGACCCACTTAGCACAGTCTGCATCAGGCTTGGATTGCGTTTGTCATTTCACCTGTGCGTTTATGCTATGACAGTGTTGCCAAATCTACGGATTCCATAATGATTGCAAACTAAATGAAAAAAAGGCGCGCAGAGTGTATACAGACGATGGTAGTACTACGTGGTGGACAAACCATGAACTACATATTGAATATCAATTTTCAAAAGTCTGTCAATTTTTCACCCGCAGATAAAAATTTAAAAATTCGTGGTGCCAAAAGAATGAGTTGAAAGTTAAAAAAATTAAGATGTTTCATTAACGATGTGCTCATAAAGGATTTTTGTGGAGCTTATAAACTTTTATTCCACAGAACACATTTTCTATACGGGATTACATTTTGGTGTCCGATATACGGACGTCAAAATCTAACAGACGCCACTACGATGATAAAATTTGTTAAGACGGACGCACAAATGTTAATAAAACATATATATATATATATATATATATATATTGCGACAACACAAATAACTTAACTTTTGGCGCATAGGATATGGTAGTACGTGTGTTTTAATGCAAAAGTCAATACTGGAGGATTTAAGATTATTTACAGCACACAAGATATATGAAATTGTTTATGCGATATATTTGACAAGAATAATAATAATAGTGTTTGCAAATTTAGTCTTTTAAATGTTAAATAGTGTTCATATATGAGTTACGGTACATTACATATACGATGATTTCCACGGCAATGTTGAGGGGGGGGGCTTTGTTGTAGTGGAGTCGTCAGCCGTGGCGTACGATGACAGATGGTTGACCCTGGTGATGATTACAGCTGGGCTGGTGTCCTGAAGTTCCTACGTTGACACTGACGATTCGCACTCAAACACTGGTTCTAGGGGTACTGTTACTGGAATTTTATCCAGTATTTAGAATTTACTAATATCTCAGGTCACAGTGGGTATTAACTAGTAACGGTATATTAGACTTATACCTATCCGGACTCTTCAAGTGTTAACGCGTAACACTAGGTCTACCACTTTCAGCAGACCTCCCTAAGCGAAAATCTTCCACTCACGCGGAAACTACTGATGATAATAATTTTACCAATAAGTAAATTATAGAATACTTCAGGTACTATAGACTACCTCACACAGTCCCGGTTTAGGTTCCCTTTTATACACGTTATGTTTCAATAACAATAACGTGTGTGAAGATGAATTAAATAAACAGTTCTAAGAGTTCGCACCTGTTACTACCGACAAAAGGACTTAACAGATTCTTACAAGCGAAAAATCTTGCACGAGAATGCACGTTCCGTTCGTGACAGCCAGATGAGAAGAACTGCCCGTGCAGCCACAGGCTGAAGAAAATTCCGACTGCCTTCGAGCTTCTTATTGGTGGAAGGAAGTCACATGGTTATTTTGCACACGACACAATGTGGTTTTATGCCGAGAAGTGCATACAATTTGCATGGGCATGCATAGATGGTTATCTATGAGTGTCTTATCTCAATTAGAAATGCGTTTTACAACGAGTTTTATACTTTAAAAGAAATCATACATTTAACATTACATTTTAACATTATTTTATGCTCAGGAAATGTAGGGAAACTCTAGCTAATATAATAGTTTATGTCTAGATCGAGTGTCAATACGATTCGATACTTATTTCACGCACGGCAGGGAAACGTTTACCACTCGCGTACACGCGCACATTTTCACTGACACAGTACACGAATAAATGGCACATACAACAATACACAGTTTGACTTATCCTAATTCCTTATCCGTTCTAAAATACAAAACTTATACCAAAAAAAAAAACAAATCAACAAACTACCATTTGAAACTTGACTGTTTATCGTCTGTGTATTTACACAAGCCTGCACTGCTTATGGGGGTCCTGTGTTTCATTACTATGTGTGTGTGTGTGTGTGTGTGTGTGTGTGTGTGTGTGTGTGTGTGTGTGTGTGCGTAAATATTCCTCCTTTACATGAGTGTGTAAAAAATAATTGAATAATGTAAAACCACATCAATTCAGTATGGGATCCTATCGTACAAAACCAAACTACAGTTTCACACATGCATGTTCACACCAAACTTTACAGGTTAACCTTAGTGCGTAGGCTTTCACGGCCGGTGTCATTACGATTATTTACTAAAACTTCCGGGCTGAAAGGCCGTGGTCGATTGCTTAAGATGCTGCTAAACGTTTCGGCCGCACCACCGGTAGTGGTGGTCAGCAGTTGGTCAGCAACTGCGGACTTCTCCGGCTGGCCCAGGCGGCAGTATCTCCGATGTTCAGAGAGGCGCGTCCGGACACTACGCTTCGTGGTGCCTATGTAGACCTGGCCACACGTACAAGGAATACTGTACACCCCGCACGACGAGAGTGGATCCCTGGCGTCTTTCACCGGTCGCAGGAACTGTTGGATCTTTTTGGTTGGCTTAAAGATCGTCCTGACGCCCCGCTTACTCAGCAACCTGCCGATGCGATCAGTCACGCCACGGATGTAGGGCAAGACAGCAGAGCCAACAACCTCAGGCAACTCCGACTGGTCCGGCCTACCAGATCTTCTCGGCCGGGCAGCTCTCCTAACCTCCGCAGCAGAATAGCCGTTGGACTGCAGTGCTTTCTCGAGATGCCGAAACTCATCTTCGAGATACTGGGGCTCACAGATTCTTTTTGCCCGGTCTACCAGAGTCTTCAGCACCGCCCTCTTCTGCCTAGGATGATGATTGGAGGTCTTGTGCAGATATCTGTCGGTGTGCGTTGGCTTCCTATAAACTTTATGTCCCAAGCTGCCATCGGTCCTTTTCAGGACCAACACATCCAGAAAAGCCAATTGATCACCACTCTCGCGCTCCATCGTAAACTGTATGCGCGGGTGTACAGCGTTCAGATGTCCAAGGAAGCGTTCCAACTCTTCATCCCCATGGCTCCAGACCACGAAAGTGTCGTCCACATACCGCAACCAACACTTCGGCTTCAGAGGCGCAGATGAAATTGCCAACTCTTCAAATTTCTCCATATAGAAGTTTGCAACCACAGGGCTGAGAGGACTTCCCATGGCGACGCCATCCAACTGTTCATAGAAGCCGCCATTCCACTGGAAGTAGGTCGTTGTTAGGACCTGCCGGAACAAAGCAGTGATGTCCGCCGAGAACAGGTCACCCAAATACCCCAAGACCTCCTGAACAGGGACCATGGTGAAAAGAGAGACCACATCAAAACTCACGAGAACATCGCCAGGCTCCAGCACCAACTCCCGGATCCTCCGAAGGAAATCAGAAGAGTCCCGGACGAAAGAATCCGTCTGCCCGATGTGCGGCTTGAGCAATCCAGTGAGGTGCTTTACCAAGGTGTAAGTAGGCGAGCCAATAGCACTGACGATGGGCCTCAGCGGAACGTCTTCCTTGTGGATCTTCGGTAAACCATAGAGACGAGGGGGAAGGGCCTCCGAACACCGGACGGCCGTCTTCACATCAGGCGCCAGAGAAGATTGCTTAATCAAAGAATCCGTTTTTCTCAGAACAGTTGTAGTCGGATCTTTGTTCAGCCTCCGATAAGTGGCCGGATCTAACAAACCTTCAATCTTCCGCTGGTAGTCTTCGGTGTTCAAGACCACAGTGGCACTCCCCTTATCCGCCGGCATAATGACAATGGATTCATCTCTTTTTAATTCCCTCAAGGCTCGCAACTCCGCCGACAGAAGATTGCATTTTGGCGGAGCGGCCCTTCTTAGGGCCCTAGAAGCTTCCATACGTATTTCATCTGCCTGGTCTCGGGGTAGTCCTCGGATGCCTGCCTCCACGCTCGCCACTATTTCCTCCACCGGTACTGTCTTCGGGGTAACTGCAAACTTCTCACCTTTGGCTAACACCGAGGTCTCATGTGGTGTTAGTTGACGGTTCGATAGGTTTACAACCATCCTGTCCATCCTGTCACTATCCAGTGTTCTTCCCCTGATGTTCTGGGAAGCGAACCGCTCGAATTTTTATTATTTTTTTTTTCACGCTGTCTCTGACTAGTACTGGCATGACACGACTCAAAAGCATTATAAGTGAGTCCATCCAACATCTCCCAATCATGTCGTTGGAGGGTACTGCTGAGATGTAAATGCAGTTTAAACAGTTCTTGGTCATTTAATGCCAACTCTTTTCTCGTGTAATGTATGCGTTCTCGCAGCATGGCATTCTCCGTTCTTCTGTATATCCTGTTGGCCTGTGGTGTATTAAATAAGTGTCTATGTCGTAGGAACCTTGGAACGGTTCCCGAGTCTCTACATCGAAGTAAAAAGGCCAAGGAACACAGCAGACTAGCTTTCTTCTTGCGTAGCGTCTCCAGTTTTTCAATTTTCTTTAAAACCTCCTCCCCGTAGAGGTCCTTAATCTTAGTGCGTAGGCTTTCACGGCCGGTGTCATTACGATTATTTACTAAAACTTCCGGGCTGAAAGGTCGTGGTCGATTGCTTAAGATGCTGCTAAAAGTTTCGGCCGCACCACCGGTGGCCATCTTCAGTAGCAAAAGAAAAAGAAAAGTGTTCGATAGATGATACGCCGAACACGTCTCCCAATGGACTGGGAACAAGCAACAGTGAGTACCTGCTACGATGCCTCTATTTATAACATTTTGTCCGCTTCAGGTGTATCGCACGGACCAATGAGAAGCCAGCTCGTCATACTCAATTCTGATTGGCCATGGAAAATAGACCATGCCAGACAGTATTTAAGGAGATGCTTTCTCCTCGGCGGCTCAGAGTCTACCTAGAGCTGTTGCCAGGGTAGGCTGCGTCACTTTGTACGGCAATTTTGCCAGTGAATTTTACCGTTGTTTGTAATTCTATCAAAGTGATTTCTTCACCATATCTTCTTCTGTGTTCATCATCATCATTGTGCATCATTTTATCAGTGTATTGTGTCGTGCGCGCGTGTTTTTGTGATTCGTGTGCAGTGCGCGTCTGGTGTTCGTGTTCTTTGTCTGTCAGTGTAGTGATTCAGTGCTGGTGAAAGTTACTCTATCCTAGCCCTTTTTGCGTCTTCGACGTTCATTTCGGTTAATCCCGAGATGGCGTCGAACACAACGCCCGTTCCTTTGCCGGCACCGCTGGTAACCTTAATGGAAACCTGCGGTACTGGTCCTCGTTCTACCCCGATACCTTCCCATACAATTAGTGAAAGTGAATGTGAAAGTGATGATTGTGCGTCGATGTGTAGTGTGGGGACGGGGGACGGTGAATTTTCGCTTGTGGAGGGCAAGTCTGCCAAACGCAAGCGAAAATTGGTCGCCAGCCCGCCACCGGCCGCTGCTACGCATCGGGTATCTAGTCCCGGTAACAGCGCCAGCCATCCGACTCAGTCTCCCTCTCAATCTGTGTCTAAGCCTAAAATTCCGCCGATTGTTATTCCAGACAATCGTAACTACAGGGAAATTCTCCGTTCCCTGCAGAATCTGCTTCCTTCGGCCAAACTCGAGGCCAGGTGCCAATGCTCCTCGCTTCGAATTGTAGCCACAACAGTCCCGGACTTCCGATCGGTCCAACAGTTTCTTACCGATCGGAAGATCTCCTTCCATACTTTCGCGCTTCCTTCAGAGCGCGAAATTAAAGATGTTCTTTCTGGACTTCCTTCCTGGACCGCCCCCGATACCATCAGGCAGGAGCTTGTCGCTTTAGGCTATTCGCCGACGGCGGTAAGTGTACTGCATGCTGGCAAGGGGGAAGATCGCCGTCCTGTGAATAGTTTTCTAGTGAAACTACTCAAAGTAGGCCAGTTCGAGGAGGTCTATGGCCTCCAAAACTTCCTGCATCTTCGGGTGCAAGTTCGTACTTTTGACCCGCGGCCAGGCCCCTCGCAGTGTTTTAACTGTCAGAGGTTTGGCCACTCCAGCTTGTTCTGTAATCACCCTCCGCGTTGCGTGCGGTGTACTGAGCCTCATCGTGGGTGTGATAAGCCCAAGACGGGGTTCACGGCCATTTGCTGCAACTGCGGCGGAGACCATCCGGCTAGCTATAGAGGATGTAGAGACTTTATATCTGCCATGAAGCTGCAGCGGACTCCTGCTCGCCATGGCGCGCAGGCAGGCCGTGTTGCAGGTCCCCTCCCTAACCGCAGAGAGGCCTTCCCACCTCTCTCCGGAGCATCATCTCAGGCCCCGGCAGCTGTTCCGGCTGCTCCCAGGGCCCCAGTTCCGCCTGCAGTCGACGTTTCGGCGCCGCCTGCAGTCCCCTCTGTCCCGGCGCCTGCCGGAGCGCCCGGTCCTTCATACGCGGCTGTGGCCGCTACATCAGTCCCGCCTTCCGCTCCTCGGAGCTCCAAACCGAAGCGCACTCGTCGCCGTCAGCGACAAGTTCCACAGGCCTTGCCTGTAAAACCTCAGCGGGCCCCGCCCGCCCCCAGCCATCAACCTAAGCTCCCAACTGAGCAGACCTCACGTCCGTCCCCGAGCCCTGCGCCATCTGCAGCACCGGCCGAGGCCAGCCAGGTCCGTCTTCCGGAATCTCGGGAATCTTCCCGGGCCCCGGTGGACCCCCTGACTGCCTGGGCTGAAACTTTGGTAAACAACATCAGGTCTGCTCCAGATACAACCACGGTTCTCGCCCTGGTGTTTCAATCACTGTCTACCCTCTTTCCTCTTCTTCCTTTGAATGGCTAGGAGTCTTAGGATCGTTGCGTGGAATGCCCATGGGGTAGTCCCTCGACGATCTGAACTGATGACTTTCGTAACGGAGTACGACGCTGATGTCGTCCTCCTTTGCGAGACTCATCTGGCTCGCTACCATACCTTCACCCTGCCATCTTACATCTGTTATCGTCAGGATCGTCCCCAACGGCCTGGCTGTCGCCCCTCGGGGGGGACAGCCGTCTTAGTCCACAGGCGGATATCCCACAGGCCACTACCCCCTTTAGATACATCTCTTGTTGAAGGTTGTGCGGTGGCGATAGACGCTGGCGGATCGGAGTTGCGCGTTGTTGCGGCGTATCTCCGGCCCGGCCTGAGGCTACCTCCACCGCCCGAGGAGTGGGACGCCCTCCTCGATCATCCCCTACCAACCATTGTAGCCGGCGACTTAAATGCCAAGCATCCCTCCTGGAACAGCAGAGTAGCCAACGCCTACGGAAAATCTCTGTATCGGTTCGTCTCCGACGACCCGGTACTTCAAGTCATCGGCCCAGAAGACCCTACTCACTTCCCCTTTTCCGGTCATCGACCGGACGTCCTTGACATTGTCATAGCCAAGGACGTGACCCATCACATCCAGGTCTCGTCAGTGTCGGATCTCTCATCCGATCACAATCTCCTTTTTATAACTGCCCGTGAGCTGTCGGCCTCACCCCGACCTCCCGCTCAGATTGTTAGGAGAGTCAACTGGCGCTCCTACCATGATGAGCTCTCACGGCGGTTACCATCACTCCCCGCGGACCCGATCGTCACTTGTGACGATTTGGATCTCCGAGCCACTCATCTTCAAGAATTGGTGCAAGGTGTCATGGATCGACACACATATACTCTCGAGGTGAATCATCGTAAATCGGCCTTACCTGCGGAAGTACTCCACGCCATCTGGCTACGGCGCAATCTCCGCCGCAGATGGCAAAGAACCCGTGATCCCGGCGTCAAAAGGCGCTTTCAGGCCCAGTCTCTTTACGTCCAGCAGCTCCTGCGGGACGTAAACTCTGATCGATGGGACTCATAACTTGAGTCTCTTGAAGTCGACCACGCCTCCGTCTGGAGAGCGGCGAGTAGACTGACCCGCGAGAAGAGAACTCGCAACCCACTTGAAACTCCGAACGGGGTTGTATCTTCATCAGAAGGCAAGGCCGAGGTCTTCGCCGACTGCATGGAGGTGCAATTTACTGTTCACCAAGGCGTCTCGGACCCTGCCCACTTGGCAGAAGTCCGTGACTTCCTATCTGGACATTTTTCACGCCCTCCCGACATCCCAGCCCTCCCGTTCGACAGGGATGAACTAGCTTCATCTATCTGCCGACTAAATCGCCGTCGCGCCCCCGGTCCTGACCGGATCGGGGCCGCTGCTCTACAAAATCTCCCGGCCTCAGGCGTTGACCTCGTTCTTGAGCTGTTTAACTCCTGTCTCCGGCTACAGTACTTTCCCCGCCTGTGGAAATCAGCCAACATCGTAATGATTCCGAAGCCTCGCAAGCTGCGCATGCTTCCTGAAAGCTATCGTCCAATCTCTCTCTTGCCAGTCATCTCGAAGGTGTTCGAGCGTCTCCTGCTGGCTCGCATCTCGCCGCTGCTAGATGGTTTCATCCGCAGCGAACAGTTCGGGTTTCGCAGAGAGCACTCGACCACGCTTCAATTGGTCCGCGTAGTTACGCACTTGTCAGACGCCACCAACAGGCGAGCGGCTACGGCCGCCGTACTGTTGGACGTGAGCAAGGCCTTCGATAAAGTCTGGGACGAAGGTCTTCTCTTCAAACTTGCCAATTCCCCTCTACCATCGACCATAGTGTTTTTCCTCCGGTCGTATCTCAGCGACCGAACCTTCAGGGTGAGCGTCGACGGGTCCTGTTCTACAGTTCGACCCGTCGCCGCCGGCGTACCTCAGGGATCTGTCCTCGGCCCCGTTCTGTACCTTGTGTACACGAACGACCTGCCTGTCTTGCCCGGAGTCACGTTGTCTTTGTTCGCTGACGATGCTATGTATCACTGCAGCTCCCTGTCCCCGCGATTTGCGAGTACAAAGCTGCAGCGTCAGTTGAACCAGCTTCCGGACTGGCTACGGAAATGGCGGGTGACGATCAACACGGAGAAATCCGAGGCGATCTGCTTCACACGTAAGTCCATCTCCCGATGCCAGCCCCTCTCCCTAGCAGGGAGACCCATCGCCTACAAAGAATCGGTGAAGTATTTAGGCGTTCGGCTAGATCGTCGCCTTTGCTTCAACGCCCACGTGACGGAAACCCTTGCCAAGGCTCGCGGCGTCCGAGCCAAATTATCTCCTTTCCTCTCGTGTCGCAGCCGCCTGGCCATGCGCACGAAACTTACCATCTATCTACTATTTCTCAGGTCTGTATTGACCTATGCGGCACCCGCCTGGTGGTCTCTTTTATCCACCACCAACAGATGTAGGCTGGAAGCTTTCCAGTCCCGAACTCTCCGACCCTTGACGGGGTCCCCTTGGTTTGTAAGGAACGACGTGATTCGAAGGGGTCTCCGTGTTCCTACCTTGACTTCCTTTGTCCGGTCGCTGGCTCTAACTCTCTTTGCTAAAGCCTCGACCTCCACCTTCCCGTACCTACGAACCATCAGTGCATCAGAACCACCACCGCCCATTCGGGTCAAGCGCCCTCGGGTGCTTCTTGATTTCCCGCCATAACGCCATCCTCTTTAAATTAAACAAAAACAGGTAATCATCAGTCCTAGACCAGAGTATTTCACTAAACTGTCCTTCTCTCCTTCCTATCCACCTCCTAGCACGCTGAGCCGGCTGCTTGTCGCTGTCATCAATCACCAGCACGGAGGCTCTCCGCCTCGCGGGGAGCGACCGACGCCCTCGGGGCGTCTGCTGCCTGGACTTGAAACGGGCAACATATGTTGCTCGAATCGGTACCAGCGGCAGTGCCTTAAACAAAAAGAAGTTATACTCCCCCGCCTTCTCAGTTAACTGGTTGGCGGTTTCCTTTTCCAGTATTAGGTCACCAGTCGACATGTACCAGCACTATGTTTACTTCTGGCAGCCATTGGACACGATCCAGATGCTGCAATCAAGCCACGGGTGCAAAGACACCCCGCATACATAATGCAATGCAATCGGCGGTTCATAGCGACGGACGCATTCTTATGAATATGGATGGACTCCAGATGCAGGCGAGTGAAGTAACCCCGGACAGAAGGCAACACGCGGGCTTCATCAAACATCACCCGGTGATCGTCGTGGGACAGAGCGTGTTCAGCAACTGCGGACTTCTCCGGCTGGCCAAGGCGGCAGTATCTCCGATGTTCAGAGAGGCGCGTCCGGACACTACGCTTCGTGGTGCCTATGTAGACCTGGCCACACGTACAAGGAATACTGTACACCCCGCACGACGAGAGTGGATCCCTGGCGTCTTTCACCGGTCGCAGGAACGGTTGGATCTTTTTGGTTGGCTTAAAGATCGTCCTGACGCACCGCTTACTCAGCAACCTGCCGATGCGATCAGTCACGCCACGGATGTAGGGCAAGACAGCAGAGCCAACAACCTCAGGCAACTCCGACTGGTCCGGCCTACCAGATCTTCTCGGCCGGGCAGCTCTCCTAACCTCCGCAGCAGAATAGCCGTTGGACTGCAGTGCTTTTTCGAGATGCCGAAACTCATCTTCGAGATACTGGGGCTCACAGATTCTTTTTGCCCGGTCTACCAGAGTCTTCAGCACCGCCCCCTTCTGCCTTGGATGATGATTGGAGGTCTTGTGCAGATATCTGTCGGTGTGCGTTGGCTTCCTATATACTTTATGTCCCAAGCTACCAAACGTGAGAAGTTTGCAGTTACCCCGAAGACAGTACCGGTGGAGGAAATAGTGGCGAGCGTGGAGGCAGGCATCCGAGGACTACCCCGAGACCAGGCAGATGAAATACGTATGGAAGCTTCTAGGGCCCTTAGAAGGGCCGCTCCGCCAAAATGCAATCTTCTGTCGGCGGAGTTGCGAGCCTTGAGGGAATTAAAAAGGGATGAATCCATTGTCATTATGCCGGCGGATAAGGGGAGTGCCACTGTGGTCTTGAACACCGAAGACTACCAGTGGAAGATTGAAGGTTTGTTAGATCCGGCCACTTATCGGAGGCTGAACAAAGATCCGACTACAACTGTTCTGAGAAAAACGGATTCTTTGATTAAGCAATCTTCTCTGGCGCCTGATGTGAAGACGGCCGTCCGGTGTTCGGAGGCCCTTCCCCCTCGTCTCTATGGTTTACCGAAGATCCACAAGGAAGACGTTCCGCTGAGGCCCATCGTCAGTGCTATTGGCTCGCCTACTTACACCTTGGCAATGCACCTCACTGGATTGCTCAAGCCGCACATCGGGCAGGCGGATTCTTTCGTCCGGGACTCTTCTGATTTCCTTCGGAGGATCCGGGAGTTGGTGCTGGAGCCTGGCGATGTTCTCGTGAGTTTTGATGTGGTCTCTCTTTTCACCATGGTCCCTGTTCAGGAGGTCTTGGGGTATTTGGGTGACCTGTTCTCGGCGGACATCAATGCTTTGTTCCGGCAGGTCCTAACAACGACCTACTTCCAGTGGAATGGCGGCTTCTATGAACAGTTGGATGGCGTCGCCATGGGAAGTCCTCTCAGCCCTGTGGTTGCAAACTTCTATATGGAGAAATTTGAAGAGTTGGCAATTTCATCTGCGCCTCTGAAGCCGAAGTGTTGGTTGCGGTATGTGGACGACACTTTCGTGGTCGGGAGCCATGGGGATGAAGAGTTGGAACGCTTCCTTGGACATCTGAACGCTGTACACCCGCGCATACAGTTTACGATGGAGCGCGAGAGTGGTGATCAATTGGCTTTTCTGGATGTGTTGGTCCTGAAAAGGACCGATGGCAGCTTGGGACATAAAGTTTATAGGAAGCCAACGCACACCGACAGATATCTGCACAAGACCTCCAATCATCATCCAAGGCAGAAGAGGGCGGTGCTGAAGACTCTGGTAGACCGGGCAAAAAGAATCTGTGAGCCCCAGTATCTCGAAGATGAGTTTCGGCATCTCGAGAAAGCACTGCAGTCCAACGGCTATTCTGCTGCGGAGGTTAGGAGAGCTGCCCGGCCGAGAAGATCTGGTAGGCCGGACCAGTCGGAGTTGCCTGAGGTTGTTGGCTCTGCTGTCTTGCCCTACATCCGTGGCGTGACTGATCGCATCGGCAGGTTGCTGAGTAAGCAAGGCGTCAGGACGATCTTTAAGCCAACCAAAAAGATCCAACCGTTCCTGCGACCGGTGAAAGACGCCAGGGATCCACTCTCGTCGTGCGGGGTGTACAGTATTCCTTGTACGTGTGGCCAGGTCTACATAGGCACCACGAAGCGTAGTGTCCGGACGCGCCTCTCTGAACATCGGAGATACTGCCGCCTGGGCCAGCCGGAGAAGTCCGCAGTTGCTGAACACGCTCTGTCCCACGACGATCACCGGGTGATGTTTGATGAAGCCCGCGTGTTGTCTTCTGTCCGGGGTTACTTCACTCGCCTGCATCTGGAGTCCATCCATATTCATAAGAATGCGTCCGTCGCTATGAACCGCCGATTGCATTGCATTATGGATGCGGGGTGTCTTTGCACCCGTGGCTTGATTGCAGCATCTGGATCGTGTCCAATGGATGCCAGAAGTAAACATAGTGCTGGTACATGTCGACTGGTTACCTAAAACTGGAAAAGGAAACCGCCAACCAGTTAACTGAGAAGGCGGGGGAGTATAACTTTTATTTGTTGAATGCACTGCCGCTGGTACCGATTCGAGCAACAGATGTTGCCCGTTTCAAGTCCAGTCAGCAGACGCCCTGAGGGCGTCGGTCGCTCCCCGCGAGGCGGAGAGCCTCCGTGCCAGTGAATGATGACAGCGACAAGCAGCCGGCTCAGCGTGCTAGGAGGTGGACAGGAAGGAGAGAAGGACAGTTTGGTGAAATACTCTGGTCTAGGACTGATGATTACTTGTTTGTATTTAATTTAAAGAGGATGGCGTTATGGCGGATCATCAAGAAGCGCCCGAGGGCGCTTGACCCGAATGGGCGGTGGTGGTTCTGATGCACTGATGGTTCGTAGGTACGGGAAGGTGGAGGTCAAGGCTTTAGCAAAGACAGTTAGAGCCAGCGACCGGACAAAGGAAGTCAAGGTAGGAACACGGAGACCCCTTCGAATCACGTCGTTCCTTACAAACCAAGGGGACCCCGTCAAGGATCGGAGTGTTCGGGACTGGAAAGCTTCCAGCCTACATCTGTTGGTGGTGGATAAAAGAGACCACCAGGCGGGTGCCGCATAGGTCAATACAGACCTGAGAAATAGTAGATAGATGGTAAGTTTCGTGCGCATGGCCAGGCGGCTGCGACACGAGAGGAAAGGAGATAATTTGGCTCGGACGCCGCGAGCCTTGGCAAGGGTTTCCGTCACGTGGGCGTTGAAGCAAAGGCGACGATCTAGCCGAACGCCTAAATACTTCACCGATTCTTTGTAGGCGATGGGTCTCCCTGCTAGGGAGAGGTGCTGGCATCGGGAGATGGACTTACGGGTGAAACAGATCGCCTCGGATTTCTCCGTGTTGATCGTCACCCGCCATTTCCGTAGCCAGTCCGGAAGCTGGTTCAACTGACGCTGCAGCTTTGTACTCGCAAATCGCGGGGACAGGGAGCTGCAGTGATACATAGCATCGTCAGCGAACAAAGACAACGTGACTCCGGGCAAGACAGGCAGGTCGTTCGTGTACACAAGGTACAGAACGGGGCCGAGGACAGATCCCTGAGGTACGCCGGCGGCGACGGGTCGAACTGTAGAACAGGACCCGTCGACGCTCACCCTGAAGGTGCGGTCGCTGAGATACGACCGGAGGAAAAACACTATGGTCGATGGTAGAGGGGAATTGGCAAGTTTGAAGAGAAGACCTTCGTGCCAGAATTTATCGAAGGCCTTGCTCACGTCCAACAGTACGGCGGCCGTAGCCGCTCGCCTGTTGGTGGCGTCTGACAAGTGCGTAACAACGCGGACCAATTGAAGCGTGGTCGAGTGCTCTCTGCGAAACCCGAACTGTTCACTGCGGATGAAACCATCTAGCAGCGGCGAGATGCGAGCCAGCAGGAGACGCTCGAACACCTTCGAGATGACTGGCAAGAGAGAGATTGGACGATAGCTTTCAGGAAGCATGCGCGGCTTGCGAGGCTTCGGAATCATTACGATGTTGGCTGATTTCCACAGGCGGGGAAAGTACTGTAGCCGGAGACAGGAGTTAAACAGCTCAAGAACGAGGTCAACGCCTGAGGCCGGGAGATTTTGTAGAGCAGCGGCCCCGATCCGGTCAGGACCGGGGGCGCGACGGCGATTTAGTCGGCAGATAGATGAAACTAGTTCATCCCTGTCGAACGGGAGGGCTGGGATTTCGGGAGGGCGTGAAAAATGTCCAGATAGGAAGTCACGGACTTCTGCCGAGTGGGCAGGGTCCGAGACGCCTTGGTGAACAGTAAATTGCACCTCCATGCAGTCGGCGAAGACATCGGCCTTGCCTTCTGATGAAGATACAACCCCGTTCGGAGTTTCAAGTGGGTTGCGAGTTCTCTTCTCGCGGGTCAGTCTACTCGCCGCTCTCCAGACGGAGGCGTGGTCGACTTCAAGAGACTCAAGGTATGAGTCCCATCGATCAGAGTTTACGTCCCGCAGTAGCTGCTGGACGTAAAGAGACTGGGCCTGAAAGCGCCTTTTGACGCCGGGATCACGGGTTCTTTGCCATCTGCGGCGGAGATTGCGCCGTAGCCAGATAGCGTGGAGTACTTCCGCAGGTAAGGCCGATTTACGATGATTCACCTCGAGAGTATATGTGTGTCGATCCATGACACCTTGGACCAACTCCTGAAGATGAGTGGCTCGGAGATCCAAATCGTCACAAGTGACGATTGGGTCCGCGGGGAGTGATGGTAACCGCCGTGAGAGCTCATCATGGTAGGAGCGCCAGTTGACTCTCCTAACAGTCTGAGCGGGAGGTCGGGGTGAGGCCGACAGCTCACGGGCAGTTATAAAAAGGGGATTGTGATCGGATGAGAGATCCGACACTGACGAGACCTGGATGTGATGGGTCACGTCCTTGGCTATGACAATGTCAAGGACGTCCGGTCGATGACCGGAAAAGGGGAAGTGAGTAGGGTCTTCTGGGCCGATGACTTGAAGTACCGGGTCGTCGGAGACGAACCGATACAGAGATTTTCCGTAGGCGTTGGCTACTCTGCTGTTCCAGGAGGGATGCTTGGCATTTAAGTCGCCGGCTACGATGGTTGGTAGGGGATGATGGAGGAGAGCGTCCCACTCCTCGGGCGGTGGAGGTAGCCGCAGGCCGGGCCGGAGTTACGCCGCAACAACGCGCAACTCCGATCCGCCAGCGTCTATCGCCACCGCACAACCTTCAACAAGAGATGTATCTAAAGGGGGTAGTGGCCTGTGGGATATCCGCCTGTGGACTAAGACGGCTGTCCCCCCCGAGGGGCGACAGCCAGGCCGTTGGGGACGATCCTGACGATAACAGATGTAAGATGGCAGGGTGAAGGTATGGTAGCGAGCCAGATGAGTCTCGCAAAGGAGGACGACATCAGCGTCGTACTCCGTTACGAAAGTCATCAGTTCAGATCGTCGAGGGACTACCCCATGGGCATTCCACGCAACGATCCTAAGACTCCTAGCCATTCAAAGGAAGAAGAGGAAAGAGGGTAGACAGTGATTGAAACACCAGGGCGAGAACCGTGGTTGTATCTGGAGCAGACCTGATGTTGTTTACCAAAGTTTCAGCCCAGGCATTCAGGGGGTCCACCGGGGCCCGGGAAGATTCCCGAGATTCCGGAAGACGGACCTGGCTGGCCTCGGCCGGTGTTGCAGATGGCGCAGGGCTCGGGGACGGACGTGAGGTCTGCTCAGTTGGGAGCTTAGGTTGATGGCTGGGGGCGGGCGGGGCCCGCTGAGGTTTTACAGGCAAGGCCTGTGGAACTTGTCGCTCACGGCGACGAGTGCGCTTTGGTTTGTGGCTCCGAGGAGCGGAAGGCGGGACTGATGTAGCGGCCACAGCCGCGTATGAAGGACCGGGCGCTCCGGCAGTCGCCGGGACAGAAGGGACTGCAGGCGGCGCCGAAACGTCGACTGCAGTCGGAACTGGGGCCCTGGGAGCAGCCGGAACTGCTGCCGGGGCCTGAGATGATGCTCCGGAGAGAGGTGGGAAGGCCTCTCTGCGGTTAGGGAGGGGACCTGCAACACGGCCTGCCTGCGCGCCAGGGCGAGCAGGAGTCCGCTGCAGCTTCATGGCTGATATAAAGTCCCTACATCCTCTATAACTAGCCGGATGGTCCCCACCGCAGTTGCAGCAAATGGCCGTGAACCCCGTCTTGGGCTTATCACACCCACGATGAGGCTCAGTACATCGCACGCAACGCGGAGGGTGATTACAGAATAAGCTGGAGTGGCCAAACCTCTGACAGTTAAAACACTGCGAGGGGCCTGGCCGCGGGTCAAAAGTACGAACTTGCACCCGAAGGTGCAGGAAGTTTTGGAGGCCATAGACCTCCTCGAACTAACCTACTTTGAGTAGTTTCACTAGGAAACTATTCACAGGACGGCGATCTTCCCCCTTGCCAGCATGCAGTACACTTACCGCCGTCGGCGAATAGCCTAAAGCGACAAGCTCCTGCCTGATGGTATCGGGGGCGGTCCAGGAAGGAAGTCCGGAAAGAACAACTTTAATTTCGCGCTCTGAAGGAAGCGCGAAAGTATGAAAGGAGATCTTCCGATCAGTAAGAAACTGTTGGACCGATCGGAAGTCCGGGACTGATGTGGCCGCAATTCGAAGCGAGGAGCCTTGGCACCTGGCCTCGAGTTTGGCCGAAGGAAGCAGATTCTGGAGGGAACGAAGAATTTCCCTGTAGTTACGATTATCTGGAATAACAATCGGCGGAATTTTAGGTTTGGGGACAGATTTGGAGTGTTGCTGAGTAGGTTGGCTGGCGCTGTTACCGGGACTAGATACCCGATGCATAGCAGCGGCCGGTGGCGGGCTGGCGACCAATTTTCGCTTGCGTTTGGCAGACTTTGAACCGCCGAGGAGAAAGCATCTCCTTAAATAGTGTCTGGCATGGTCTATTTTCCATGGCCAATCAGAATTGAGTATGACGGGCTGGCTTTTCATTGGTCCGTGCGATACACCTGAAGCGGACAAAATGTTATAAATAGAGGCATCGTAGCAGGTACTCACTGTTGCTTGTTCCCAGTCCATTGGGAGACGTGTTCGGCGTATCATCTATCGAACACTTTTCTTTTTCTTTTGCTACTGAAGATGGCCACCGGTGGTGCGGCCGAAACGTTTAGCAGCATCTTAAGCAATCGACCACGGCCTTTCAGCCCGGAAGTTTTAGTAAATAATCGTAATTTACAGGTTAACGTATCATGAGTTTACAATGTATAAGTCTGTATTCACATGGTTTTTGCAGATTAAACTGGAGGAAAGTAGAAGATGTCAGAAGAAATGATATAATAGTGAAAAATTGCACATGAGTTTTCCAATTTTAGGTTTTATCCGGCATGTGGTTCAGATACACAGCTGATGACAGTTACTTCTGGAGTTGCATCCTCATCTGTTGGGCTGTTCGTGACTGGCGGCGTCGAGGAGGTTAGGCCTTTTCCTCTGCACACGAGGATGGCAGGTGAACGGTCATCCTCCGACACCCCTTCATCGGCTTGTCCGAGAACCCTAGGACATGTGTTATATATATTGGGTGTCAAACAAAACCTTGTACATGCTCACTTACAGCTCTCCCACACAAACACCCCACAATTACATAAATGTTGTGAAATCATATCTTAATCTCGAAATATAGTCCGAGCATTTTCTTCCACTTCTAAAACCCAGTAATCACACTACATTTTCTCCTTGATTTTAACTCAATGAATCTACGTTATAAATTTTATGCATACACAGGGCTATTTTAATTTACAATTAATAAATACTAGTTGAGTGTAAGTTATTCTTTTAAAGTCGCAAACACCTGACTTGACGAGTACATACACCCACGCACATGCCGATCAACAAACACATTGTTTTACTAAATAAGTTACATAGCGCATAATCCTATTAGATTACTATAGTTAGGCATCGAGGCTTACCTGGGACTCTTTAGAATTAAGCTTCCTTACTAGTAGAAGTAAACGAACAAAGGAAGATCAAGCCGCCAGTCGCGAAAAGTTTCAGTCAAGGGTAAGATGATAAATGAGATAGGTTCAATTGCGTAGTCTAACCACGAAATCTAAAACATGCCAGTCCTTGTGAGACCAAAAATCAGCTGTGCGGGAACGAACTGATATCGTCGTCGCTCTTGAAAAATAGACTCTGACTTACTCACTTCACTGGTCGACGCGCGATCACTAAGCAGTGGCAGTCGCGTGAGTTTTAAATGCGGTGGCGAACGTGCGGGTTTTAAAAGCTGAACGCAGTCCAGCACACGTTCACCCCAAAAGAGCAACCTGGTTGCCCCAAGGAAAACTAATCTCAGAATTAGCAAACCGTTGTCCATTACATTCACCGTCCTCTGGACTCTTATTTCCTCTTGAATTCTTAGGCTCTCCTGGCGAACTCAGACACTTATCCGCACTTAGGAGAATAGAGGCTCAGAGCGAAAATGAAGGAAGAAGAAGGAAAAACTATAGTGTGTACATGCATGTGTGCCAGAATGTGTTTGGGTGGGGGTATGAGGTGTGCATGCTGACCTGGCCAGGGCCAGCATACCGAGACAAAGAAGAAGGAGAAAAGAAGAAAGACAAGTTTTGGGCACCCTCTGAGTTCTGACCTCCTAAGGCCTCCTACACTCAACAACTGAGACCCAAAAGCCATTACTAACCAGGACAGTATTCTATTCTCCCCCTCCCAGGACTAAACAACACTTAACACAACTCCGAACATCCCCACACTACCCTCTCCGCCATGCCAACCCCACGGGACCGCCCCTACACGTCACCCTCACTGATGACCACCACCTACTCCTACTTCTGCCACTTACATACGCGTCCAAGGACCAAACAAGGTATCACTGACCTTGATATGTGAGTGACCACTCTACAACTGCCCACCTCGTGGACCGACCAGTCCTATTCAGCAAAACAAGGCATCAACAATCCTTGACATATGACTGGCCCACATCCCTACACTAACGCGGATGGACCCGACTACAAAGGCAGAGAAGTCCGCATCGAGGGCACGCGAATATTAATGAATAATATATTACTGAAACTTCACCTTAAACCATGGCGAATGGGGGGGGGTGACGCATAGGAAATTCAGTTTAACGCAACCTCCTTAAAAGTTGATGGCTTTTTAGACTTTGGTGATTATATTCCTACGGACATGAAAACTTCTCTGGTGAACTATGCTCCGGTATTCATGTTTGTGCCTATGTTATTCAACTGGGTACAGCCTGTAGCAGTGTACGCAAGCAGGACTGCAACCCCGGGTGATATTCTGGCAAAAATTCTAATACAGGTTATCTTGCGGTTAGAGCTGCGAGGAGTAGGAATAATTGGATTTATATCAGATGGTAGTCAATCTAATGAAAAGGCGTAGACGAACTTAGAAATCCATGAGAAAAGAAGTAATTTAAATGTAATATTCCGAATCCGGTGGACGAAGATAGGAGGATTTTCGGCATTCTAAGATGCCGTCTATACAATATAATGTGTGAGAAACTTTTTCCATGACAATGTGTCAGTATTGAACAACAGCGACATTGTCAGCTACGAATTGTTTAGACTAGTTTACAAACTGGACACTTCTGCTGAAAACACAGGACTTAGGACATCCCCTAAAGTGACAGCAGCCCATTTCGATCCTACGTCATTCCAACGTATGAATGCTAGTTTGGCGTTCCAGTTAAACCTTATTCAACGCTTTGATTCTCTTCCTGTTTACAGCGTGGGAAATTCCTTTCAACGTTCATCCGAGAACGAAGGGGTTCTCTGTGAGAGAGGTCGTTTACTCGTTCTAGTTAACGGGTTAGCGAGAGGACATTTACATTGCGGTGTTGCACAATTTGTTTATTTCCCACGGTATGGTTAGCATCTGGTTTTTCTCAAACGTCGCTGAGGTCACAATTTCTATAGCTCCGTCCTCTCGCTATATGTTTTAAAACTCCGATGGGTGAAGACTCGTCTTGTGCTGTGCTTGTTTGAATTCTTGTACGTAATGGAATTATATTTTTTGGTGACTGTGTTGTTGTCGAGCGCAATAATTGTCGGGCTAAATTCATACCTTGTGAATTTATAAGCAAGCAATACATTCATTATAAATGCAAGTGGGGGTGTTAATTAAGTTCATGGAATGAGTGTGGTTTACGGAACCTATATGTCTACGGAAAGGTAAGTGGGCTACTGTCCTAATACTATTTTACCTTCGTTGAAAACATGTTTACACAAACAACATTACTGCTAGATATTTGTACAAATGTTAATACTACTACCATGCTTAGACGTTCGTAATGAATAAACAGAGACTGCCAGATACATGGGGTAAGAGAAAGAGAGAGAGGGAGAGGGTGACGCTATATGTTCGCTTTTATTAGGGTAAAAGTCGGTCTTTCGTCTTGAGAACGAAGGGTTCTCTGTATGCGCTTTGAGAGAGAGAGAGAGAGAGAGAGAGAGAGAGAGAGAGAGAGAGAGAGAGAGAGAGAGAGAATGATAGAGAGAGGTCGATTACATCGAACTATTGCACGAAATTAAGGCCTTGTGGTTCACACTTATCAATCGGAGTGTGAAATTGTCTTGTTATATGCTTTTTTTGTATTCTTCGGTGTAATGAATTCATATTTTTTTTTAATGTTTGGAAGTTCAATACGTTTACCGATTAACTTGTCAAATATTGTGCCTTTCTTGTTTTTCCATAGTGATATTCTGTATTTTGTAGAAAGAGTGTGCCTTTAAGCTAAATTTGTAATTTTGACGAAGGTTATTTAATATTTTGCAACTGTCTTTGACAACGTAGCATATGCAATCTGTAGCATGTCTCTCTCTCTGGTTACCCTATGTGTTACAAAAACCATACTTCATCGGCTCTCTCTCTCTCTCTCTCTCACACACACACACACACACCCTTCGCTGGCTGGTGAAATTTTCCAGATGTTGCTATATGATGGGGTTGAAACGGCGCGTGTCATTGAGGGCGCACGCTCTCTCTCTCTCTCTCTCTCTCTCTCTCTCTCTCTCGCTCACCCTCTCACTCTCTCTCGCTCGCTAATTGTCTAACGTGTTATTTAATTTTCTAAGCGTTAGAACATTTCTGAGCACGCCTTAAAATTCGTTTATCGAAGAATCTGTATGAATTGTGCTAGTCTTATTCACAGATCGCTGCCTTGGTTTCGATGCATTCTTCCGACAACATACGATTCAGCATTATTTTTGAAGTGAGCAAATTTATGTAGGGGATGATGTGTCGTTGTCATGGCACCTACATGTTGTCATGTGTAAGATGTTCTACTATCGTGAATGTAATATCTTCAAATAAATATACTGCAAGTACGTTTATTTTCACCTGACCTACGTTTCACATAAATTATTCTGTATCTTCAGAGATTTGTTTGAATTGAAATTGAGTGTTTCACTTACAATACAGCTAACGGATAATCGAGTGTACTTCGATCCATTTTCGGTTGCTTTAATGTTTATGTAGTGGCTATGTATTATATATTTGGTGTTTCTTATATTATTCTAATATATGTATGATTTTACATAAATCAACTTTTTTTTTTAATTGCTGTTTATTGCTTCATTATTTTGATTACTTATTTGTTACTGACTTAAATGGTGCTATTCCAATTATCCGTCTTGTACACACTTTACTTTGCAAGACATTAAGTATGCAACATCTGTTATGTTATTTCCAATCTTCACACACACACACACACTTCAGACATGTATAGCTAACGTCACGCTCTCAGTTTACGTTTGTGTAATTGAATATAAAGAAAATTGTTTGTAGAATTAGCCACATGCGTGTGGGTTAAGGGTGTAAAAGGGAAAGAGAAAGAGGGACATACATACATAGACGACTATGAAATTTTAAAAGTAGTGAATCACCTACTACAATTACCGTAAGACACAATTCAATGATTATTATTATTGTTCAACTATTGTACATAATAGATATCTCTTAACTTCGTTCCCTCGCGTATTCAGCGAGTTAATTAAGATTGACTACACGTATATGAAACATTTCTCCGTTCACCCCCCGCGTGTGCTTGGCATGAATGATGTTGGCCAGATGGTGAGGGGAGCGTTTCTTTTGCGCATCGTTGTTATGTAGATCATACTTCCTACAGGAGGCGTACGCTCGCGTATATATATATATATATATATATATATATATATTGCAACGATACGTTTAGCATAAATCTCCGTATCAACCCCTGACTGCGGTATGAGAACATACGAACGCACGTATAAGTCGTGTAAAAGATGTAAATAATGAAAATAATGTAATAATTAAGCGTTAAGTATAAGACATAAATAAAAAAACAAACGTATTAATTAATTTTAAATAAGAAAATAATTGTAAGTGAACATGCATATTGAATTGCCAAGCCTTGTTGCTTTAAACGCAGAGAAGGGAGACGAAACAAGCCTCGACCGGCAGCTGTGACGTCATTGCGGCAGGCAACCGTGGGGTAGCAGTTTGTGTGTGTGTTAGTGTGAGTGTGAAAATGAAGAACAGGTTGAATTATGTATACGATTGTGGTAAAATTTTACACAGTTTTTTAAGTGCTGAACGAAAACCAGAAGTCACACGAATCAGTGATATATGTAGAAAAACAGCTGGCGCCTGGTGCTACAATACACTACTAAGAGGTCTATGATCGTGGAAACCGTTCAGCTACCGTGTGAAATTTTGCCATAACTTCCATAGTTTACACACCTTAATGTTCATAATTGCATAGGTTAAGTTTATTAATGTTTATTAATGTACCTAACGATTTGTCAAATAATATTTATAAAAAAGTGTGCGCTTCTTAGAAAAACGCTTAGGTTGTAATTAGTTAATAAACCGACGCGCTGACTTGTTCAACTTTGTCCGAACAGTTTTCAACAGGAATTGAACGCCGGCAGGAGTATAAAACCCCAGCGAGCGACACACACTTTCTCAGATCATTAACAGACAGTACGTGAAATCCACGCATCTCGCCACCGCAAATTTTACAAAGTTTAAGTAATGTTTCAAACCGTATTACGTAAACTAAAGTGCGATGGAACCGGCAGTACGTCGGTGAAAGTAATAAGTGATATACACGAGTGATGTAAAAGACTATAATACTGTAAACTACGAGGAGTCGAAACGTCGTCGATGAACTTCAAGAAGTCCACGTAGAACTTCGAGACATCCACGAGGAAAAAGACGAGGAGAGGAGAGGAACCAGAGCAATATACTAGAGGACGTTGGGACAGCCACACGCAGCTACATCCAGCCGTACATCATTACGACCAGAGGTCCATGTCAGAACTCAGCATCCATTAGACGGACAGAGTAATTCCAAACGACGAAGAGACAGAGAAGGTGATACCGGAAGAGTATTCCAAAACTCGAGAGTCCAGGTGACGGTAACATCACAGTTAAATAGTTGAAGAAATATGCAGGTGAAGTCAGACATTTAATCAATCTTATAAATGACACCGAGGTCTATCAAAACAAGGCTCTAGATTCCATATCCAAGTTTACATATACTTTATTATTTTTTATTTGCATAGTGAATAATTAATAAAAGTTCAGAGAATAATAATTTATAACAAAAAACATAAAACTTAATAATCTCATAAATAAATGGTAATTAGAGAAACCATATTTTATTATATTTTTATTATATAATTAAAATCAAGTAACTGTAACGTAAAATCAAGTACGAAAGTTTACTTCAATTGTAGATTTTAATTAATTGAGATATTAGGAGTATAGTTAAATAAAGCAATAGAATGATCTCTATTAGAATTTTTATAAATGTTTAATTATTTAATTTTTTAATTAAGTGGTATATAATAAAAACACCACACTTACTAAGTCAAAATTAGTATTCAATTTCGTACGTGTTAATCACGCATTGTAATAATATATGTGTTACGTATTATACGTCTATGTAATTATTCCAGGTCATATATGTCTTATTTTTGTGTATAATGTGTCTTAGACTATAAGAGATAATATTTTTAACGTTATAATTATACGATATTCATATAAGTGAATATAAGTGTTTCAATATTAGTTAACCCACACACTAATTAATAACATGACAATTTGCAGTTTTTAATTAATAAACAAAATGAATATAATTTTATTAACAAAGTCGTACTAATTTCACAACCAGTAATAAATCCTCTGTACTCTTTACTTGTAACGATATCACGTGCTTATCCACCTTCAATTAACTACCAAAGCCTGCGACCTAGCTGGGAAACATCAAGGTAAATACTGGAGAAGAAGAGTATACCTTCGAGATTCGGGACAGTGCGCACAAATGAGTAATAGCATATGTCCAAAAGTGAGTTGTTAAGAGTATCGTTGTATAATTAATAGCGCCCAACGAGGGGCTCGATATATGTTAATTATCATTACAAGTAAATGGCGCCCAGATTATAAATAAATTCAAATAAATTATAAATACAAGTATTGTATAAAAAATAATAGTAAATTCATGTAATAAGTAATATTAAAAATTGTTAAATTTAAGTACAGAGAGAAAAAATGTTATGAAATTAATACTAATAAATAAATAAAATAAATTATAAATAAAGAAATATAAAGTCACGGTGGACCAATAATTAAACACATAATTAGTATAACGAATCAGTTAGGACACCGTAGTCTACAATGACGAAGCAACCAATAATGGACTTCGAAACAATGTTTCAACGACTGCAAGAGGAGATGAAAATGAATAGTGCAGAACTAAAAACTCAATTAGCAAGTAGCAATGAAAAATTAGAAAATAAATTAGGTAAATTAGAAGATATTAATACGAGATTAGAAACTCAAGTAGAAGATAGTCGTAATAGATTAGAAATCACTACTGAAGAATTAAAAACTCAGTTAGAAATTAATAATGATGAGATAAAAAGTAAAATAAATAGCAATAATGAAAGGTTAGAAACTAAGATTGATAGCAATAATACGAGGTTAGAAGCTAAGATAGAACTCGTCAGTAACACTTTGAAAACAGAGCTTACTGCACGCGTTGCAGTAACAACAGTCAACAGTCACTTAATGAACAAGCTGTAAAGATCGATAGCAAGTTCAGAGAACAGCGTGAATGTACAACACGTGAAATAAAAGAACACATTAAACAACTGGCTGAACAGTGGAATGAAAAATTTAAAATTACGTAGCAGGAGCAAGATCTCAAAAACAAGGACTTAAATGAGCGCATCCTGGACAACACAAACAGAACAAAGGAACTCACTGTGAGGACCCAGACCGAAGAAATAGCCGTGGAGGAGGTCACTAGAAAAACTACGCACCACTCCATGGAAATTAACACATGAAAGATGGACTGCAAGAGGAGGTAGAAAAACTACGAGCGGAGGTCAAGAGACGACCAAGTGCTATAATGATGTGTCCTGCAAAAGTAGAAGATCGAGAGAAGATCAGCTTTGAAGGCAACAAATGGCAGAAACCCATAGAATTTTTACAAAAGTGTGAACGAGAAATGGCAACAATAGGGAGCAACCTTAGCGACAGAGAACGTATAGATTTTGTAAGTCGACAGTTCCAGGAAACAGCATCCAAATGGTATACGATTGTTCGGGACCAAACAGAAACTTATGAACAGTTCAAGGCATCCTTCGAAAATTGGTACTGGAATATACATACCCAGATAGATGTACGAGACCAGCTGGAGTATGGGAGGTATTACGTCAACAGAAAACGATCAATGGAAGGCTACATTATACAACTCGTCGAACGTTTTATGCACGTTACACCAAGTTTCACTGAGCACGAATTAGTATTAAAACTAAGCTACCATTTTGACAGACTCATTAGTCTCGCCGTATATACCCAAAGAGTTAAAACCATTGAGGAACTTCTTATCCTTTTGACGCAATCATCACAGTTTTTTAATAAAGAGTACGAAAGGAGAGACAACCGGCAGCAGAGGTCTATCAAAACAAGGCACTAGATTCCATATCCAAGCTTACATAAATTTTATTATTTTTTTGTTTGCATAGTGAATAATTAATAAAAGTTCAGAGAATAATAATTTATAACAAAAAACCTAAAACATAATAATCTCACAAATAAATGGTAATTAGAAAAACCATATTTTATTATATTTATATATTTTTATTATATAATTAAAATCAAGTAACTGTAAGGTAAAATCAAGTACGAAAGTTTACTTCAATTGTAGATTTTAATGAATTGAGACATTAGGAGTATAGTTAAATAAAGCAATAGAATGGTCTCTATAGAATTTTTATAAATGTTTAATTATTTAATTTTTTAATTAAATGGTATATAATAAAAAAACCACACTTACTAAGTCAATATTTATATTCAATTTCGCACGTGTTAATCACGCATTGTAATAATATATGTGTTATGTATTAAATGTCTGTGTAAATATTCCAGTTCATATATGTCTTATTTTAGTGTATAATGTGTCTTAGACTAAAACAGAAAAGATTTTTCCACGTTATAATTATACGATATTCGTATAAGTGAATATAAGTGTTTCAATATTATTTAATCCACACACTAATTAATAACTTGACAATTTGCAGTTTTAATTAATAAACAAAATGAATATAATTTTATTATCAAAGTCGTACTAATTTCACAAGCAGTAATAAGTCCTCTGTACTCTTAACTTTAACGATATTCACGTGCTAATTCACCCTCAATTAACTATCAAAGCCTGCTACCTAACTGGGAAATATCAAGGTAAATACTGCAGAAGGAGAGTATACCTTCGAGACGTGGGTAAGTGCGCACAAATGAGTAATAGCATATGTGCGAAAGTGAGTTGTTAAGAGTATCGTTGCAATATATATATATATACACACACACACACACATATATATATATATATATATTGTAACGTTATCAAATATGGTAGTAACATAATGTAAGCAAGAATAACGCCGAATGACGGGAAAGCATGAAAGTATTTCTAGATAAATAAAACTATGTGAACAAAAAGTGTGTATCTACAGATATATTAGTGTAAAGTTCCGCCTATGAAGAAGAAAATGTAACATAGCAGCATCATACACGAAATGAAGAAAGAAAATAACCCTGAGCCAAAATAAAATGTTAGTAACTAGGCCCAATAGATTCCAACAGTGAGGGGAATCAACAAAATGACTACAAATAGATTACAACAGTGAGGGGAATCAACAAAATAACTACCAATAAATTCCAACAGTGAGGGGAACAAATGAAGAAAATGACTATAATAAAAGTGTAAAAGAAGACAACAGGATTCCAACAGTGAGGGGAACGAACAAAAATAACTATTCCAAAAAAAGGAAGAAACAACTCAGGAGCAACCACAATGATGGCAGACAAACCGATGTATTGACAAATATAAATATTATGGAACAACGACTACTACAATGAAAACATTGAAGAAGACGTTCAAACCTAAAGAAGAAGGGAAGAAGAAGGACAAGGAAACATGACATGAAGAGAGAAGAAAATGGATAGACCATAAAAGGAATAATCATTCATCAAGTGTACTAGAGACAATACTAGTAACTAAAAGAATAGTGATTGTCAACTATGAAGAAACAGTGTTTAACATTTAAGAAATCACAAACAATTATAGTGAGTACTTAATATAAGTGTGAAAACCTGTGACCAGTTAACTAATTTTAACCTAATAAACCCCACAAACAATTCCAGTGATAAGGTTTATAGTGGAAGAAAATGTGTTACTTTCATAGTGGAAACATCAAGAATTAAATAGTCAGAAATACACAGACAGTTAGTGTGACTAGTTTAATGAAGATTGTGATCCAAATAGATAATCATAAGACCACCAAACAATGTAAAATAGAACAGTTATATTATTGTTCATAGAACTGAAAAATAAAAACCTTTGTAAATTTCAAAAGAAATGAAACTGAATGCCACGGCAAAACAGAATACAATACAAAGAAAGGCCAGAGAAAGAACAATAACAAACAAAGTAGTTTGTTAAATATCAAACAAATGTGACAGAAATTAGTTACAAACCATGACAAGAAAGGTATTATCATTAGTTCAAGAATATTTGTATTATTGTTTAAGAAGAAGTAGTGTAAACATGTGTATTAAACCAATTAAACTATTGTAATAGAATACCATACTGAAGTCATGTTAGTAGTAGCGACATGCTGCAATAGAATATGTTGTACATTGTTACATAACCCCATAGGGAAGGCACCTATGAAACAAAAAATCATACATGTTAGTATAACCAAATAACCATCAACAATTGTATCAATCAAGGATTCATTATAAGTAATGATACACCCTAGTGAACAGTGTATTATATTGAAATACACTACAAATAAAGTAGACCAAATATGATAGCACAAAGCTAGAAGAAATGGAACCTAATATGCCAAATTAGTTAAACAAAATACAGTGTTAAAACATGTACCAAGATTAATGAAAGTATTACCAGTAGTTAGATGAACATCTGGTACTACTATGAGAACAGATTATAAGTATAATGACAATAGTTTTGTGACCAAAATATTGTAAACTAGCTGACTATGAATGCATAGCCAGAAGTAAGCAGAGGCAATGTAACCAACTAGTTAAGCAAGATACTTTATTAAAACTTAAACAAAGAATAATGAGAGTGTTACCAGTAGTAAGAAGGACACCTAAAACTACTATGAGAACAGACCATAACCATGAGAATAGTCATTTTATAGATAAATTATTAAAAACTAAATGACCATGATGGTGGAATCAGAATGTAAACAAACAGTAGGTAGCAAGTTATTTATGCAAAATGCAACATACAAACTTGTTTAAAAGTAGATAAAAATGTTATCAATGATCAGAAGAATGTCTGATACTACTTTGAGAATCTATGTCAAGTATAACAATAACAATTTAGTTATTGATCTATCAAAAAAAAACTGACTACCATGCCATGACCTAATGTAAACAAACCCATTACTAGAAATTGAAGGGTTCCAAGATAGCTAAAAGCTGACAAATATATGAAATGAATTAGGTACTATAATTGTACACTAGTCGCATTTATAACATAATATACCTTATATAGAAAAACCATAAATAAAGTGACAATTTTAAGAAAAGAGATAGGAGGGTACTGAAACAATGCTAATAGTATATGAAACACAGCCCTGTACATATACTAAAGTACACATTCATGTAAATAGACGTTTATATCATTGTTAGATTACAATATCAATGTTATTAGATAGGGAAAATAGTTTTAAGGACAATTGTGAATAATCGAATATGGACGCTAAAGACGCCATGATCAGACATTGTTTGGGTAACAATTATTCCCAAATTTTGTATTAAACAAGTTGAGAAATAGACTCAGATCGTTTAATCAAAAGTGTTTTAGTGTAATTAGTTAAGTTTGGTGTAATAAACTTATTAAATATAAGATGCACCATAAAAATTAATAAAATCGTTATCGTAATTTAAATAATGGACGGATTATAATCTTGTTTGGACTTTATTTAAAGCTCAGGATGTCCGCGATTTATTGACACTAACCGTTTAACGATTAGACAAATATTAAGAAAGTTATTACGATTTTAAACTTTTTAATTATTTTTTGCACCAGTGCTGACGTCATGTTAATCTCAAACCCAAACGCAAAATTGGTAAAAAATTAAAAATTTTAATAAGCCAAGGTACTTTGGGTCGGAGAGTTCAAACATTTCAGCCAATCGAATGAATGGAAATCGGCAGACAAGCCGGAGACGTTCCGAAGGAGCGTCACAGTCATCTATCAATCATCAACTAGACAGGACGTGTCACTCGGCGAACCAAATATATGAAGAAGTTTATTTTTGAATTGTTCGCGACACGTAAACATCAGTAACCAACATACACCTAACCTAAATACAACACAAGCATTAACGTGTGTACAGTGCGGAGTGAATAAGATTTAAATACGATCAGTGTACAATATCGATCGTATTTGCGAGTGTTGTGCGAAAAATATACCAGGGAGTACAATATTTTTCATTAATTAACAATAAAACAGAAATAAAAATTTCTGTAAATACCGATTGTTTAGATACTACGCTAATCAATAATAGCGAAGTATAATAATGCTGATGAAATTTATCAGAATTGACGAAAGGATTATTTCGCAATTTTTAACATGATAAATAAATATTTTAATTATTTTTCATAATTAAAAGAATCACGATTAATGTACTTATTACAAACTACGAGCACAGTAAATAGTCGCTCAATTGACTAACGTTGTTTTTTTTTTGATTTTTCACTATTGTAGATAAATATTTTAATTTTTATGCGAAAGAATATTCTATAATACTGATAGTTATGCATCAGGAATATTATAAATAATATATGTATGTTTAGATTAAGAAGAAATTAATGCTTAATATAATTAACTCTAATAACAATTCACGTTATGAGATAACCTTAACATCATAACCGCAATTTGCCACCTTTTTGTCATAAGTCTGTTCTCATATAATCCAAACCAGATGAAAACTATAACAAGAGTTTTTTTTGATAACTTTTTCTCTTGTAAATAAATAATTCCCACAATGAATTATTAAAATATAATAACACATTTTAGCAGTGCAAACCAACGCACTTGTTTATTATCAAGCAACTACTGTATACTGCGTACGAATTCCCGCGTACGATAATACCATAATTATCTATTATATGGTACCAATTTTCTATTTTAATGTTTGTTTGTTCGTTTTTTATTAATTGTTCATTTAATATCATTATAAAACGCCACATCTTGTATCTGGCATCATGTTACTTAAAAGAACCACACGAACTTGGTAATTAACTTATGTAAGAGGACATAACCTCTCAAAATAAAAGTATTGTATTACCTACAGGGTTACCAGCCTTGAGGCTAAGGAGAGTTTCATTTTAATTTTGTTCATTGTAATTATTCTCAGTAAAATTATTAATGACTTACTGTTAATTTTAAAAAGATTTTATAGCATTCCTAAATGTTAATAAACCTCTATATTTTGTTACCAGTGGAAAAAGAGTTTAATTTCAAAACTTAAAATAGTTCATTTTTTCATAGTTAGTTCTACCAAAAGGTGGCGGAAGAATTCAAATATTCCTGATAACTCAGAACTTTATTTAGCTGTTATATTATTTTATCATTGTGCATGCTAGTCACTTTTGATATTCAAACAGAATATCTACTTGTATATGTAGCGTGTATGTTACAGCTGAGCAGTCACCTAACAGAACAACAATATCCACATATGGTAAGTGGGGGAGGTCACTAGCGGAGTGCGAGAAATACTTTTAAATTAAAAGAGTTAACCAGCGATACCCACATATTTATCAATCACAATCAGACTGATAATAATAATTATAATTTGAACATTTTGAACATTATTGTGGATACCGGTGCGTATCTACAAGCAACACAATCGAAACACACGTATATCTATCTATCTACGTATCTTTATTATCAAATATTATCGTTGTGTTACAACGTGACTAGCCCAACAGTGGGGCTTAAAGGAGAGTATATCTACTTCTACTTCTACACATCACTTACAATATTCCAAATAATTATCGCTGTGGTACAACGTGGCGCCCAACGTCTGAGCGCGGATTAGGGAAAAAACGGACAGTTTAGCCAATAATTTAATAACCCAATCCGTCGAGAGACAGCAAGTACATTGCCAGCGACAAGATGTACACAAGGAGATCAACCTCAAAAAAGAGGGCAGCAGAGGCAGAGAGGGAGGCCAGACTGGAAGAGAAGGAGGCAACATCAACGGAAGACGTTGAAGAAATCCTATTAGAAATTGAGGACAAACAACCTGAAACGGCGGAGGAGGTTCAGCAACCTGACGAGGAGCTGGAAGTCTTACCCCAAGAAGTTCAACTGGAAGATAGCCAACCCGAGAAACATATGCCACCAATGGATCCCAACATCTTAGCGGTACTACGAGCAATAGAGACAATGAACAAGAAGATGGACGAAAATTATCAATCCACAGATCAAAAGATAGAGTCACTAAAGGAAGGCCAGAAATCATCAAAGGAGGAGAACCGATCCACAAAGGAAGAAAATAGTAAGAACATAGAGTCACTGAAGAAAGACTTAAATAGCAAAATGGATGAAACAAGCAAGAAGATAGAGGAAGACCAGAAATCCACGGACCAGAAAATAGAAGAAGGCCAGAGGGAGAGCCAGAAAAATATAGAATTGTTGAAGGAGGAATTAAATAACAAGATAAATGAAACCAACAGGAGGATGGAAGACGGGCAGAAAAAGACTGAAGAGCTATTGGAGAAGAAGATGGCCATCATGAAGGAGGATTTTTCTGCAGAGTTGGGGATTAAAATCGACCAAACCAACAAGAAAATCGACGAGATCAATAGGAGATTAGACCGAATGAATAAGAGAATAAAGGGAGATGACAAGGAGATCGTGGAGTCGATAAACACGGTAGTGAAGGATGATTACAAGCAATCGGGAAAGACAATAAAAAGATGTTGTGAAGAGGCAGAAGAGAGTGTTAAGAAGATAAGAAGAGAATTAATAGTAGACGATCCAATGGAAGTTGAAGAAGTACCTGAAGATAAAAACATAGAACAAGCAAGTCCAGAGCCTGAAGATAGTGGAGATAAGAAGACCCAAATAATTCAAGAAACGGAAGAGGTGAAGATGGAAGAAAGAAGAACCATACGTCCAAGGAAGGCAAGAATCACAAAAGAGTTAATTGAAATGACTCGAAGCGGTCTGATTAATATGGTCAACTTACCAATCGTCAACCATAAAGAAGGGACCTTCAGGAAGGAGTATCGGAGGAGTTTCATGACAATGGACGAAGAGGAAGATTATGTAACAACGAAGAAGAAGATGACCAACAAAGCATCTCAACCACGGATTTCCAAAAGAAGAGTGAGATATTTTAAGAAAAAGGAAGGCTATCAAGAGAAATGGGACCGGATTATCGAAGGATATGCCAGAGAAATAAGAGAACTGCGGAAGAAGAGCAGTCAATTAACGGAAGGACCAAATCAGAAGGTGGATGACGGTCAAACAGAATTGAGGGAGTTACCAAATGTCAATACTTACGACAACCAGGAGAACCATGGATACAAATATATTGAAGAGAGGGAGAGAAAAAAGACAGAAGAACGGAAGGCAGACACAGCCCTAATAGCATTCAAATGGAAAAACCAAATGATAGCAAGATATATGTCAAGAACGGACAGGAGTATGGATACTGAAGAAGTCCGAACGACAAGAAGAGAGGAGAGCGATGATTATGGTTAAAATGAATAAAAAATACACTGAAATATGAGACGGACCATAATGTACCAGTAATGCTGACACAAGCTTCAATGAAACGATATATCGGAGATTAAAATATGAGATTAAAAGTGAAAAAATAGCGATGAAAATTATTTGTTATGGATATTAAATGAAAGATGAAAATATACTTGTGAATATAACTGTTAACTATATAAAGGTAAAAAGTGAAATGTGGCGATGAAGATTATTGTTTATTAAAAAGTGAAAAATGAAGACATAATTATGGAAATAAATGTTGACTAAAGAAGAAAGGATGGAATATTGCTATGAAGATTATTATGTGTTTATATTAAATAAGAAGTAACTGTATAACTATGAAATGAACGTTGACTATATTGTAATTTTATAATGTGAAAAAATATGTTCCCAAGGAAGTTATGTAAAGGATTCAGAAAATTGTATTTGCAAATAATAGTACTAGTACTACTAAAGACAAGGAGTACTATACGAGACAGACACCCAAGACCTATGGCATAACTATATAAAAGTATATATATTTCCTAGAGCCACGTCAACCAGTAAAAAAGAACATCACACCCGTACTATTGTAAAGAAAAAAAAGTACTATACGAGACAGACACCCAAGACCTATGGCATAACTATATAAAAGTATATATATTTCCAAGAGCCACGTCAACAGTAAAATTAACATCCTACCCGTACTAATAAAGAGAAGAAGTACAATACGAGACTGACAAACTCCATCCCTGGCACAACTAATTCCTAGAGCCAAGTCAACCAGTAAAATTACCATCAAACCCGTACTACAAATGAAGAAAGAAGGAGCAAATAAGAAATTGGAGGAACAAACCCAATGAAATGTATTAATGTAGACAAGAAACCACACACAACCACATTGTTTTCTAGTGTTTTTTACTAGAAGAAAGCCAATACCACATGTACAATTTCTCAACTGAAACCATGATAAAAGAGAAAAAATAAATGTATTCATGAATTATATCTAGATGAGTAAACCCTAAAATGAAGAATATGACGAGATGACGTTTAATGTGATACAAAATGAAGAGATTAATCAATGATGAAGAAGAATGAAAAGTAATATACTAACGAAGATAATCATGAGAGTATACCAGTGATGAAATGTAAAACCAAATATCCCTATAATATGTGAAGAATTTAGTTGAGTTGAATCAAGAAAAAGAGAGTATAACAATGTATAAACCGCAGATGCGTGAGTTAATCCCAAGGATATTTATTATTTGTCGGAAGAACGACCACTATTATTATTTTTTTGATTATTTGAGATGAATTGACTGATGAATAATGCCAGCAATCATTTATTATTATTGAAGGAGATGATGTGCCTCCGTATTTATTGAAGTTAGTATGGCCAGTGGAGTTGAATAGCCAAAGTGAGCCGCTCTGAACTGCCCCAGATAAACTTATGTTAGGGAATTAGGGAACTAAATAAACAAGGGAGATAATTACATAGAAGAGAAATAATTATTATTCAAATAGAAGAAAGTGAAGGGATATATGTCAAAAGCATATGAATCGACATGGAAACGTACAACAATTGATGAATTCTTCAATGAAAAATAAATATACTGATTCAGAATTAATCAATTCTTATAGGAAGGCATATGTAACTTTACCAAATATGGTAGTTACATAATGTAAGCAAGAATAACGCCAAATGACGGGAAAGCATGAAAGTATTTCTAGATAAATAAAACTATGTGAACAAAAAGTGTGTATCTACAGATATATTAGTGTAAAGTTCCGCCTATGAAGAAGAAAATGTAACATAGCAGCATCATACACGAAATGAAGAAAGAAAATAACCCTGAGCCAAAATAAAATGTTAGTAACTAGGCCCAATAGATTCCAACAGTGAGGGGAATCAACAAAATGACTACAAATAGATTACAACATTGAGGGGAATCAACAAAATAACTACCAATAAATTCCAACAGTGAGGGGAACAAATGAAGAAAATGACTATAATAAAAGTGTAAAAGAAGACAACAGGATTCCAACAGTGAGGGGAACGAACAAAAATAACTATTCCAAAAAAAGGAAGAAACAACTCAGGAGCAACCACAATGATGGCAGACAAACCGATGTATTGACAAATATAAATATTATGGAACAACGACTACTACAATGAAAACATTGAAGAAGACGTTCAAACCTAAAGAAGAAGGGAAGAAGAAGGACAAGGAAACATGACATGAAGAGAGAAGAAAATGGATAGACCATAAAAGGAATAATCATTCATCAAGTGTACTAGAGACAATACTAGTAACTAAAAGAATAGTGATTGTCAACTATGAAGAAACAGTGTTTAACATTTAAGAAATCACAAACAATTATAGTGAGTACTTAATATAAGTGTGAAAACCTGTGACCAGTTAACTAATTTTAACCTAATAAACCCCACAAACAATTCCAGTGATAAGGTTTATAGTGGAAGAAAATGTGTTACTTTCATAGTGGAAACATCAAGAATTAAATAGTCAGAAATACACAGACAGTTAGTGTGACTAGTTTAATGAAGATTGTGATCCAAATAGATAATCATAAGACCACCAAACAATGTAAAATAGAACAGTTATATTATTGTTCATAGAACTGGAAAATAAAAACCTCTGTAAATTTCAAAAGAAATGTAACTGAATGCCACGGCAAAACAGAATACAATACAAAGAAAGGCCAGAGAAAGAACAATAACAAACAAAGTAGTTTGTTAAATATCAAACAAATGTGACAGAAATTAGTTACAAACCATGACAAGAAAGGTATTATCATTAGTTCAAGAATATTTGTATTATTGCTTAAGAAGAAGTAGTGTAAACATGTGTATTAAACCAATTAAACTATTGTAATAGAATACCATACTGAAGTCATGTTAGTAGTAGCGACATGCTGCAATAGAATATGTTGTACATTGTTACATAACCCCATAGGGAAGGCACCTATGAAACAAAAAATCATACATGTTAGTTTAACCAAATAACCATCAACAATTGTATCAATCAAGGATTCATTATAAGTAATGATACACCCTAGTGAACAGTGTATTATATTGAAATACACTACAAATAAAGTAGACCAAATATGATAGCACAAAGCTAGAAGAAATGGAACCTAATATGCCAAATTAGTTAAACAAAATACAGTGTTAAAACATGTACCAAGATTAATGAAAGTATTACCAGTAGTTAGATGAACATCTGGTACTACTATGAGAACAGATTATAAGTATAATGACAATAGTTTTGTGACCAAAATATTGTAAACTAGCTGACTATGAATGCATAGCCGGAAGTAAGCAGAGGCAATGTAACCAACTAGTTAAGCAAGATACTTTATTAAAACTTAAACAAAGATTAATGAGAGTGTTACCAGTAGTAAGAAGGACACCTAAAACTACTATGAGAACAGACCATAACCATGAGAATAGTCATTTTATAGATAAATTATTAAAAACTAAATGACCATGATGGTGGAATCAGAATGTAAACAAACAGTAGGTAGCAAGTTATTTATGCAAAATGCAACATACAAACTTGTTTAAAAGTAGATAAAAATGTTATCAATGATCAGAAGAATGTCTGATACTACTTTGAGAATCTACGTCAAGTATAACAATAACAATTTAGTTATTGATCTATCAAAAAATAACTGACTACCATGCCATGACCTAATGTAAACAAACCCATTACTAGAAATTGAAGGGTTCCCAGATAGCTAAAAGATGACAAATATATGAAGTGAATTAGGTACTATAATTGTACACTAGTCGCATTTATAACATAATATACCTTATATAGAAAAAACATAAATAAAGTGACAATTTTTAGAAAAGAGATAGGAGGGTACTGAAACAATGCTAATAGTATATGAAACACAGCCCTGTACATATACTAAAGTACAAATTCATGTAAATAGACGTTTATATTATTGTTAGATTACAATATCAATGTTATTAGATAGGGAAAAATAGTTTTAGGGACAATTGTGAATAATCGAATATGGACGCTAAAGACGCCATGATCAGACATTGTTTGGGTAACAATTATTCCCAAATTTTGTATTAAACAAGTTGAGAAATAGACTCAGATCGTTTAATCAAAAGTGTTTTAGTGTAATTAGTTAAGTTTGGTGTAATAAACTTATTAAATATAAGATGCACCATAAAAATCAATAAAATCGTTATAGTAATTTAAATAATGGACGGATTATAATCTTGTTTGGACTTTATTTAAAGCTCAGGATGTCCGCGATTTATTGACAGTAACCGATTAACGATTAGACAAATATTAAGAAAGTTATTACGATTTTACACTTTTTAATTATTTTTTGCACCAGTGCTGACGTCATGTTAATCTCAAACCCAAACGCAAAAATTGGTAAAAAATTAAAAATTTTAATAAGCCAAGGTACTTTGGGTCGGAGAGTTCAAACATTTCAGCCAATCGAATGAATGGAAATCGGCAGACAAGCCGGAGACGTTCCGAAGGAGCGTCACAGTCATCTATCAATCATCAACTAGACAGGACGTGTCACTCGGCGAACCAGATATATGAAGAAGTTTATTTTTGAATTGTTCGCGACACGTAAACATCAGTAACCAACATACACCTAACCTAAATACAACACAAGCATTAACGTGTGTACAGTGCGGAGTGAATAAGATTTAAATACGATCAGTGTACAATATCGATCGTATTTGCGAGTGTTGTGCGAAAAATAAACCAGGGAGTACAATATTTTTCATTAATTAACAATAAAACAGAAATAAAAATTTCTGTAAATACCGATTGTTTAGATACTACGCTAATCAATAATAGCGAAGTATAATAATGCTGATGAAATTTATCAGAATTGACGAAAGGATTATTTCGCAATTTTTAACATGATAAATAAATATTTTAATTATTTTTCATAATTAAAAGAATCACGATTAATGTACTTATTACAAAATACGAGCACAGTAAATAGTCGCTCAATTGACTAACGTTGTTTTTTTTTTGATTTTTCACTATTGAAGATAAATATTTTAATTTTTATGCGAAAGAATATTCTATGATACTGATAGTTATGCATCAGGAATATTATAAATAATATATGTATGTTTAGATTAAGAAGAAATTAATGCTTAATATAATTAACTCTAATAACAATTCACGTTATGAGATAACCTTAACATCATAACCGCAATTTGCCACCTTTTTGTCATAAGTCTGTTCTCATATAATCCAAACCAGATGAAAACTATAACAAGAGTTTTTTTTGATAACTTTTTCTCTTGTAAATAAATAATTCCCACAGTGAATTATTAAAATATAATAACACATTTTGGCAGTGCAAACCAACGCACTTGTTTATTGTCAAGCAACTACTGTATACTGCGTACGAATTCCCGCGTACGATAATACCATAATTATCTATTATATGGTACCAATTTTTTATTTTAATATTTGTTTGTTCGTTTTTTATTAATTGTTCATTTAATATCATTATAAAACGCCACATCTTGTATCTGGCATCATGTTACTTAAAAGAACCACACGAACTTGGTAATTAACTTATGTAAGAGGACATAACCTCTCAAAATAAAAGTATTGTATTACCTACAGGGTTACCAGCCTTGAGGCTAAGGAGAGTTTCATTTTAATTTTGTTCATTGTAATTATTCTCAGTAAAATTATTAATGACTTATTGTTAATTTTTAAAAAGATTTTATAGCATTCCTAAATGTTAATAAACCTCTATATTTTGTTACCAGTGGAAAAAGAGTTTAATTTCAAAACTTAAAATAGTTCATTTTTTCATAGCTAGTTCTACCAAAAGGTGGCGGAAGAATTCAAATATTCCTGATAACTCAGAACTTTATTTAGCTGTTATATTATTTTATCATTGTGCATGCTAGTCACTTTTGATATTCAAACAGAATATCTACTTGTATATGTAGCGTGTATGTTACAGCTGAGCAGTCACCTAACAGAACAACAATATCCACATATGGTAAGTGGGGGAGGTCACTAGCGGAGTGCGAGAAATACTTTTAAATTAAAAGAGTTAACCAGCGATACCCACATATTTATCAATCACAATCAGACTGATAATAATAATTATAATTTGAACATTTTATTATACAACATTATTGTGGATACCGGTGCGTATCTACAAGCAGCACAATCGAAACACACGTATATCTATCTATCTACGTATCTTTATTATCAAATATTATCGTTGTGTTACAACGTGACTAGCCCAACAGTGGGGCTCAAAGGAGAGTATATCTACTTCTACTTCTACACATCACTTACAATATCAATCACATTATCGTTGTGTTACAATAAATATCTTTTTTTTTTACCGCATTGTAGTTTTGTAAACTTAAATTATTTAGTTGAACATACGATCGACAATATCTAAAGACAGAGTACCGTTAACTTAAAATATTTACTTGAACGTACGATTGACAATATCTAAAGTCATAGTATCAAATCTAGCGATACTTTTTACATAATGGTCTTTTTGGGAACTTCAATTGCTTTTTATTGCTTAATTATTTTTATTACTTATTTGTTACGTGTTTTTTCTATTCTTTTAATGCATGTATGATTTTAAATAAATCATCTTCTTTTGTTTTTATTTGTATACATTGCTGTTTATTGCTTAATTATTTAATTATTTATTACATTTTTGTATATTTTGTTTTCATCTTTTTAGTTAAAGGAGGTTGGTACTACGTTAGTAAAACGTATTAACAGGGTAAATCTTGTGTTGTCGTGCGATTCTATCGTTCGTTTCCTGGGCTGGCCACCATTTATATGAATGTCAAAGTGTTGAAGGGCTCAGTCTTTCATTGACCGCGCTCGAAGCAACATTTTACGGACCGGGTTTGATTCATTTTTAGTTACGGGTTGTTGTGCAATCGTATCACTGAGATAAGGTATCCATATTAGTAGGACAGGCGGGGGGATTGTTCGTCTATATAAACAGACCTCCTTGATCAACCCCTTCAGTCTTCTCTCAGCACTCGTGAGCGACGCATCGTCCAGAGCTGGACCACGGCATTGACCTCAGGCTGACCGCAACATACACCGAAATATTTTGCAAAAAATTCGCATACGCACACACGCACACGCACACGCACACACTCACAGACATACACGTCTCTCAGCATTAGTGGCACAAGTTCATACACACGTACAAGTGGCAACGTCAGAGTTAAACACGCTACAACATAGATCTTTTAACTCTGATTTTGACAAATTCATTAATTTTTGTATACACACCAACTTATTATGGATGCACTTGATATCCATTGTTGTGGCAAGCGTGCCACGCATATTATAATTCGTGAACTCCATAGACACGTTGCCACAATACGTTCGTATCCATGTCGTGTGTATACAGCGTTGCCAATTTTCTTCGGGCAAAGTGCGCCAAAACTCACTCATAGCAACAAGACACTTGCAACTTGTTTACTGCTGATACTATGTTCACAGTCTACAAGAATTTTTTTCTCGTTGTCATGCGGGTCTTTGCTTAGTTTGCGTGGTATAACCATAACGCTTAATTTTCTTAAATTTTTTCCAACGAATAAGAGCAAATGTTTTAAAATATTCTGAACATTACTTATTAATAAGCGCATTGTGTTTTGCATATTTTTATTTAATCTTTTATTAAATATAACAAAAGCTTATATTGTAAAGTACAAACGAAGAACGTATTTTAGTGGAAAGGGTGCAATTATTTCAAATTTTGTTTAGTTAGAGTGTCAATGACAACTATATTTTTAGATAGTTTTCCATATAAAGAAGTCTGTGCAGTTTTTGAATAATATAATAACAATTGTGTTTTTGTCCCCGTTGTTTTATTATTACAACGCTAATACAAAAAAATATTCTCATGATTGAAAACTCAGTGGTACAACGACAGTAGCTTACCGGAAATTTACACTTTAGTTTAGATTCTTTAAGTTATATGCGATTTTCAGATAAAGAGCGTAAAATTTTGTAACTAACTGGTGGTTTGGTGGGGCAATAACGCCAATTTATTGAGAATGTTTAAAGTTATTTCACTGAAATGAGACCCAAATTTATTAAGGATTCCTCTTATTTAATATTTCAATAAACTCAGAAACAAACTTTATTCCCACCAGTTTTGCGCTGTTAGTCGTCGGTGATAAAAGTAGCCTAGGTGGTTGCATCGTTTGTGCCGATTCTAAAAAATTAATCGGCGCGTGTTCGGTATTTGCTGTACTGTATTTAGCGGTAGCAGCGGTTGAGATAAGTAATCTGCAACTGTACTACCATAAGAGCGGTGCTTGATTGGTGCTGCCCTCTAGCGTGAGCCACGGTTTACGAGTTCAGACGGAAACTACGTTTTCTGGAAAACTTTGTCTCTGGCCGACCGTCGTTCTGTTAGCTTCGCTTGCATATCTACTCCGGTAGAGAAGAACAAATTTGTTGCACCATCTTCAACCTATGGCACGCTAAATCTATACAGATCTGCGGTAAGGTACGGCAATATTATTATATATATCTATTTAAAGTTTTACGAATTAAAAATTTGTTTAAATAGGCCACAGTAAGTAAATTCTGATAACCTTTTACGCCACCACGTGTTGAGTTGTGCAATACGTAATTTAAATGTAATTTTTTTTTTGTAATATAGTAATACTATATTAAATTCATATGTCTTAACTAAGGCACCAAAATTGAGAGTTATGTAAATGCAAAAAGTATTTGTTTAAATAGTACAGACATGGATGTAATCTGATAACCTTATTACGGCACCTCGTGGTGAAAAGTAAAATGCGTAATTCTGAGTAAGTTACATGCAACCTTTATTACTAATTATAGTAACACTATATCAATTTCATAAAGCTTACTAAGGCACCAGAATTGAGAAGAATGTAATTGCCAAAAGGTATTTATTTAATAAGTATAGAAATGATTGTAATCAAGTAACCTTTCGGACCACGTGGCAAAAATCAGAATATGTGTAAATTTTATTAAAAGTATGACAAGCCGAATAATTAGATAATCAAAATTGAATTATGTTAACCCACATGGGTAAAGTTTATTAATATGAAATTTAACAGAACTAAATGTTTTCAAATAGGGCCTGTTGGCCATATAACCTTGCCAAGTGTGTCAATTATCATATTTAAATAGCCCTAAAGCTGTGTTAAGATTATATGTGGGTTTTGGTGCGTGTGAAGTTTCTGGGGGAATTTGTTTTGTGTACTCTCGCTGATAAAATGTTGTATGATCAGGGTCCTCCGCTGAAGACGTGGAACCAGCTCCGACCTGAACTTTTAACAACCAGACTTTCCCTCTCAACTTCATCTGCCGGAGGAGAATAGCGTAGACTAACACAAACACGCTATCATGTAAGCCAGATGATCACCACTTCACACCCATGGGAAAAAAAATTAAGGTGAACTCAATCCATGTTATATATTCTTTACACATTGTGATGTAACACACTAGAGCCAGTGGGCATTCAATCACTCAACAACATGACTTTAAGTTTTAAACATTTTAATTGGGTCCCCGATTAATGGGACAGAATAGTGCGTGAACTGGGAGGGGAATCTTTTGTAAATTTTATTAATTTGTTTGTATAATCTGTGAGCCTAGAGGCCGACATGCATCTGTGGCTGCTCACCATTCAAACGTGCAATTCCTTCTTATTATCAGTATAAGGGTTTCATTACTGCTACTAATTCATTCAATCAACATGTAATTTCACCGGTTCAATTTAGTTTTCATTTTATATATTAATTTCTCATTTTTAAATTCAGTTTGGATTATATAGGGATAGAAGTTTCTTCGGTAGTTAAGTCGGGTCACCAGTTTAATCCTGTATAGGTGCATGTCCATGCAGAGTTAAACATGCTGTTGGGACAGGTTGAGTTATGCACTGTCATGCCTATGAACATGTCGGTCTTTGGGCCAAAATTACTTTTAAAAGGGTTATAAGGTTCATGACACATTACTCTTTTCAAAACTTAACAATATTTATCAATATATATAAATTCTTTTAATTAATTATGTTCACTGGGGTGTTCACTGTATTCTAAATTTTATTTCTCCCAGTCTAAGTGCCCAGTGTGGCAGAATTTTATAATAGTATTAGGCACTTGGCCAAATTTTGAATTTATTATGTCCTGGGGACTACGGGTGTTGCATATATAATCAGATACACATGTAATGTGTTATGCACATATTAAGAATTAAAACCTAGCATGGATTTTCATAAATTATTAATGATGTACCTCATGAAGTAGAGAAGAGTGTGGCAAGAGATATACGTTATGATTGTCCTGTATTGTGGAACATGTATATGTATTGTATATTCGTGTGTGTATTTTGTGGAGTTCTATATGTATTGTACATTTGTGTGTATTTTTGGGGGAGTTAGATATAGGGCTTATAAAAAGAAAATATAAAACGTAGGGTTTATATCCACATTTAATTTCTGATGACAATTTGGAAGAGAGAATAAGGATTTGTAATAATTGATTTCAAAAGAGTTTTGTTAAGGAGTGTATAGATTCTATCTCTATTAATTTTTAATTAATATTTTTTAAAGAGAATTAATTTATTTTAATTAACTTTAATAAGGAGTATGTGGCTTTGTCTCTATTAATTTTTAATTAATATTTTTTTAAAGAGAATTCACTTATTTTAATTAACCTTGTCAAGAAGTATATAGATTTTATCTCAATTAAGTTTCAATTGATTTTTTTTAAGAGAATAGAGAAAATAAATTTTGGATTTATTAATAAATTCAAGTAACCTTTTAAAGAGAATAAATTATTTTTAATTAACAATTTTCAGGGGAAAAGAGATTCTGAATGTTATATTTATTGATTTTGTAGGTAACAGAAAGGAGATAGATTAATAAAAGGATTTTATGGATTGTTAATTTTGTGAGTTTTAATTGCAAGTCCCGTCTCACTGGATCCAGCGCATTTTTGGCTTCTCTAGGCTTTGGTCTAGTTTTAATTCTTGTGGCACCTCTTTAGAAAAAAATAAAATAAATAAATAAATTTAAAAAAAAAATTGAAAAAAATTTTCAAAAAAAAAAAATATTTTTTTTTACCAGTCAAAGTTAAAGATGGGTTACACGTTCTTTAACAGTATTTCTGTGTATACGACGTTCTTTGTATATGCCGTATTACCATCTTGGCATAGATCGAGTCTACACTGCAGTAGGCCTACTCTGTCAAAATCCCCCTGAACGTAAACACAGCTCAGCTCTGGTTGATCAGGTTGCAGTTGTCGTTTAACGGGCACTCAATAATTCGGGTTTGAGTTTCTAAACATATTATTTTATTTTATTTATAAACTTATTATTTGAAATAATTTGCATTATTTCCAACCAATTAATTTTGCCAAATACATGGTTAACAACTGAATATTTCTTGGATATAAATCTGCTGGGAATATTAAAAATATTTCCATCGTGCTGTGTGTCCATCACAGGAAAAGTTCTGTTCCCCAATCGAAGTTTCCACTCCACAAATTGTTGTTCATTAGCACTGGCACGCATATTTTAGGTCATATACAGTATGGTTATAAAGGTCAAAGTTTTGTTTGTTTGTCCTGCCTTTGGGACTAACGTTAAAACCTCTCTGAAGTATCCACTAAAAGTATCACTTTTCCATCCATCTGAACTATACTTAATAATGGATGTCTCGAAGTATACACCGAACTATACACTTCATTATGTTTCGAAGTAAATGATCCATACTGCTACTGCAGAAATCGTTGACATCTCATGAATTAGAATAACTGACCCTTCATGTAGAACTGTAGCTTTTCCTGACATAGCCTTAATGGAGGAAACTGAAGAAGGCAACACTGGAACAAGAAGACCAAATAACTAATGGAGTATAATTCCTGCAACCAAAAATTGCGCAGATTTGCACGTCCATTTTGTTACTAATGCTAAATGAGCCTGTTCCCTAACAATATTCGGAATATTTGCGAATACGTAGGTCATGCTACGTTCTGCTGCGGCTTCTAAGAAGAACAGCTTCTCAATTTTCTCGCCTCCTATGGCCTACATAATTTTATTTACAAATAATTTCTGTTTTTCATTTAATTTTGCTATGTATATTAGCACCATGACTGGCCTCTTCATTCACATTGCGTACAGGGTTAATAAGCATTGGATTATTTGGTATTGGCAAGCCGATGCTACTGCACTTCAAACCATTATTTCTTAGAATGCAATCTATATCCTGCAATGCTGCATTTTCAGCTGCATTTCCTTCAAGAGCCTGCGTATCGTCTACATTAGTGTTTTGGTAATCGTTTACACTTGAAACCGTAATGTTGGTTTGTAGAAGTACCACATTAATGAGAACAACTCTCGTAGTTGACACGAAATGTACAGAATGTGCTCTGCATTTCCTCCCAACATTTGTGCCAATCTGTGTCAATTTCAAGTAACCCACATGCAAGAGCCGCTCCTTTGTATGGCTTATAATTTGCGTATGTATTGCAGTAGCTGCGTGGACATGCGAATGATGTTCCTCCTTTAATATGAAGTAGTAACATACGTACGTAAAATCTGTTATGATCGTTTGGTGCGACAGTGTACATTCTCCCTATCATTTTGCAACCATCTCTCTTTCTTGGAATCCATTTATTATCAGCCAATCCGTAAAGTCCTGAAATGCCACTATACAGGAATTGACAAGCACAGGGATCGCATTGATTAAAATCAAACCATGATTTCATCAATGTTGTGCGTTTTGTTGCAGGTCCTTGGATTGCATTCTCATCCCCTGCCCTAATACACATTAGAATATCCATCTTCAAGCATAGCTAAGCGAACGATTGTATGTGACTGATCATGCATTTATTTTGAATGAAGGCACAGAATACCTGATGAGAGCTAAAGTATGGCATATTCGCGTATGTTATAGTTACAACATATCCAGTTAATGATCGTCACTGACGCTTCTTATGAATTGCATACATGTTGAGTCACATTATTTATACATGTATTGGAATAGGTTTTCAATATTGATGTGAGCATTGCACTGTAGAATTAGGAAGCGATTGTAGAGAACGAATCACGATTATCAAATAATATATTCCTTTTAGTTCAACAATTCCGACATCTCGTCTCCGGTACTTTGGATAACCATTGTTATTTTCAGTAGTTTAATGGAAAACGTTGCTCGGTTATTATGTGTACACATTCCATCAATCATGCAAGGAACATTAGGATTACGAGCTCTACAAGATCCATGTATCATAGTCGAGATAACAATTTTATGAATCCTTGGAAAACTGACTGGGTCAGGTATTCTCCGCACAAAACTTGGGAGAAGCATGAGGTAGTGTATTAATCCACGTTTCTGGGATTCAATAATAAATATGTGTAGACAACAACTGCTCACAATGAGTGATTTTTTAGTAAGTCATTTTTATCACTAGTTGAGTTTGCAACAAACACTCCAGAAACCTATCACGACGATCGGCAGATTTTTCATTTTCACCAAGTTAAGAAGTTATATCTGTCCATTTCGAATTGCAGATCATGGTTAAAAACCTGTCCACGTTTCCAGGATTCGCCATCACATCCTGGTACCGAAGAATCATGTTACGTAGTCTGCTCCTTCATGTTCGGTAACCTCGGCCGTGTAGTGCGTAAGGATTATTAGCCAGGAAGCTGCCAGGATTGTGAGTAACGAATGTTGAAACTCTTCGTTTCCATTACGAACAATACGTATGTCATATTCTGCCAAAGAATAAGGTTTGTCGCCAGGAAGTGGTAAATAATCGGAAATATATCTGTGAATCTGTCCCTAAATTTTTAAGGAGTAGAAACCTGTACCAGGGATATGATTTTGGTGACCAAAAAGTAAGAGAATGCCCTCATTCTATTATATTCCCGGATGTTTTGGACAAAATTAATGATGTTAAGAAGTAATTCTTTCAGTTGCGTACTTACCTGAGTTCTGGAAGGGAATAGACCGTTATGACAATAAGAATTGAAATTACCATTTACTGACTCGTTAACGAAACGCAAGGAATGACAGTAAAACATTAAATATTCATTCCATTCAGACAGTGCTTAAGTGTGGTAGATAATTCCAATAAAAGATTAATGAAAACAGATGGGCGTACGATGTAGCTGCCCTGCGATAACACTCAATACGTGTGTATAGAAATTTCTACGCTCAATTTCATTACGAAAATCACTGTCGCGTTTTGTTCATGTAACAGTACTCATCGCAAATACTGTAGACACAAGCCGGCTCTATGTGAATATGCTGGAAGCTTCAAGGGAACTGAGCGGCCAACAGCGAAGCACATTCGAACCTGCCAACAGAAAGATAACAACCTGACAATTCTCCCTCCCGCTCGATCGTCTCAGTATATACAATCCAGTACTTTACTTTAAAAAAAATTTGAAACACAAACTGGAACTGTACAAAACTTATTTTTATATATTAAATACATATTGTAACATTTTTATTTGTATTGCTTTGTTAATTTGTTTGTGTAAAAAAAAAGTTGTTGTTTATATATATTTATTTTTTAATTAATTTAAAATTAATTATTTAATAATGTTCCATGGTGTTCCGAACTTTTTGTTAATTGTTTTAATTGATTTAACTCCTTTTCTGTATTTTAAAATTCTTTTCGCCAGTTAATAAGATTGTCTTCAATAACAATCGATAGGTGAACTTTCCTATTTGGAGGTTATCTTCCTTCTGGGTTGTGAAATCCTGGTAGTTATTGCTCAAATTAAAATTATATATTATACTAATTATCATATAAGAATAAACAATGTCCAATTTTATAGTAATTAATGAATTTTATTAACAAATGTTTATTTAATCGATTTTACATCGATTGATTGATCGATTTTCAGGGTATATCAATAGTGTTTACAATTATTTATTATCGGGTTCTTTTAACAGTTATTTCATAGATAGTCAGAGACAAAGGTCAAAGTAAGGAAAGTATAACATTACAAAAATATATCAACTTAAAAATTAAAATACATATATGCCATTCAATATATAATGGTGAGTATAGAAATTTTCAAACCGTTCAGTCGAATAGTTGCATTGAATTGTGGGAAGAAAAAATGGCCGCTTCGAGTTCAGATGCAGGATGAATACACTTCACTATTTCTGCGTTCAATAAAGGCTGCTTCTCCTGTGATTTCTCGTTCCTGCTGTAGAGATTATTCCTTCTTGTGTTGGTGGAGTGTTCCTGGTTACGTTTTAGTGTTCCACTTAGATAAAATGTGTTGTAAAAGTCAGGTTTCACTTTCGTATGTTAGGTCGTGAATTGCACTGTTCGTTCCGTTGTGTAGAATTAATGTTTAAATCGTTTAAATGGTGTATTCACTGTCTTCTGTTCTTGTTTGAAGTTAGTTTAATGTTTGTTTCACTGAATTTACTTTTAGAACGTATTTTTACAAAACTCGCGTTTTTCACTTCTGGCTAGGCTTGTCACTATACGCAATTTATTTCTCAGCTACTAGGTTAAAAATGCTTAAGAGCTCGTGTCAAGTGTACTTCACAATATCTAATAATGAAATAATTAACTTCCTTCCTCTTGTCCAAAAGTCTTAGCCAAATTAGTATTAGCTATCCATTGTTTCAAAATTATTGGCATCCTGTGCATGTGAGAATGTTACATTATATAACTGATTATATTTTTGCTATTATTCAAATTTATTAACTATTAAATACATAATCTTCTTCTTCAGTTAATTCTGCTTGATTTGATACCAAATAATGTAGTTTTATTGAGTTTTTGGTCTAAAATGATATTTTTAACTCATTTTGAAAATTGTAAGTAAATTCACTTCCTGTCCTTTTTCAAAAATGTTGCCTTTTTACATGTTATATTAAGGATTGTACTAAATCTCTGATTGATATAAAAGGTTTATCTTCCCTTAATTTCTTGTAATTAGATTAATTGGTTATCTTTTAAAATATTATATTTTAATATGTGACCCCCTCCCTAAATTTTCAGTTTTTACATTTACATTTTTTACAATAATTCTTGCTACCTCTTTACAAAATCTTTCTTACCTATATTTCCAATTACATGAATCTATGACTGATTTATCTTATATAAATCCCATCAGTTTAATTGTTTTTCTGTACTTATTTCATCAATTTCGATGCTGTTTAGTTTTAACATTTGGCCTAGATTTCTAACAGTTTTTACATACAAAGTTTTAAATAATACATTTTGTTTGTACCCTCTCTGACTTTCTATTCTATTATGCCATTAATTAACATTTTCTTATCTTAACACAAGAACAATTAGTATATAATTTATACTCTTAATACATAATACATAATTGAAATTAACAATGGTCTTTCAAATTCAGACATTTTACACTTAATTATTATTAGTAATACAATAAATATTTTATAACTAAAGAATGTTATTTAACGCTGACATTTTATACTTAATTATTATCAGTGACTTATTCTAAATAAACAAAACATCTCTGTCCTTCCATAATATACTCTACTTCTTATACTAGGTTCTATTTTCAGTTTTAATCTGTTTTTGATATTGGGGTAATGATATTTTAACACTTCACTTTTTATATGCCCTGCTCTTGTTTTATCTATTATCATTCTACTGAATGTTGTATATTAAGAGTGGCAGTTATTATTCAGAAACACCAGTATTATCTGTCATGATAATACTTTATTTAATATTATTCATGGTATAATACGACTCTTATCCCCGTAGTATCTTAATGGTATAATATATTACGTTCCTGAAATAATAACGCATGGATATGATTTAATAACATAATGGTTTAATCTCTGTAACATAAATTCAAATTATTGGAAAATTCCATTAGATACATACGGTTGTCACAATCGATATTTATCTCAGGGTTTAATAACTAAATAATTTTTATATATTTCGTGGGAATTCTTGTGGCTGGTACGAAAAGTTCCTTTATATGTTAATTAATAATAGAGAGTACCTTTACAAACAATATATTACTTATAATCTAAAAAATTACAAAAATTATATATTAAGTTACATAAAAGTTTTGACGATATTCAATACGCTTCGTAAAAGCATGTAGGTTAGAGTAACGTCAACATCATGACTATTTGTCCGTCTCAGAAAATAATGTAGTTTATTAATGTGTACAATAAATGTTTTCCTTGTAATCACTGTTCGCTTAGATATTGAATTTGGTTGCACTTTAAAATGTTTACTAGTGATTAGTGTTAGTGTAAATTGTTATATTGTCTAGTGGTTGTTCCTTGTTGGATAAAAATATTGTCAAATTATACTTTACACATCTAGACGATATTCTGAAGGTTTTCTGGTTTATTCTGAAATTGTTTCTTGATTGTGTGTATTACTTGTTCATGAAAATTGTAGTGGAAGTATTATTATCTTCGCTGATGGTCTTTCAGATCTTCTTTCACAAACGGGTTATCTATTTTTATATTTTTTTAATTACATCTAGACACGCACTATTCAACTGTTTTCAATCACAATTAACAATTAATTGTTACTTCTTCTTTTTTAGTCACAGAACTCATAAAAATTCTTAAATTTTGATTGGTCATTTATGTACATGTTAAATGTTATAGGATCAACACCCATCACCTACTTTATATTTTATATATTATCTTTAATAGATAATTTTATTATTATACTCTAATTATATATGCAATGTTTATACAATTATTAATTAGATAATTATAAACAATTTGATACTAAACATGCCTCAGTTTATAACTGTAAAACCTTATTAATTTGAATTTCTATGATATGTGGTGGAACAATTTGTTATGGTTGATTGTAATTTCTACTTTGACTGCCTGAGATAAATATATTTACATAAATTAACTGGTGACATAAAATCTTATAACATACAACAAAACTCTTAATAATAATAATTGTTTTTGACAGTTTTAGTTTATTTATACTGCTAAACTATTGTTTGTATGATAAACTAACATTCTGTCTAATAATAACAATAAAACACTTTTCATACAAAAATAATTAACACTCTTTAACAGTAGTCTGTGTCACTATTTATATTATGTCAGTCATATAACTGTAAGGTTTGTGTCCCTTTTACTATCCTTAAAATATGTCGATACAATTTTGTTAATACAATTTTAATTTATGATTAGGTACTCTTTATTGGGTTTGGTTGTTATTCAGGGTAAGTTGATTAGGCGTACTAGGTTTATTTATTTAACTTTTTTCTGTTTACTGCCCTATTCTACTGGGTTATTTCTGGGTTTCTTAATAATATAAAATAAGTCAAACCAAATAGTTTTCCTTTAATTTGCTTTCAATTATTATTTCTTGTTTCTTCTCTGGATCGGATTCCACTATTATTTACTATTCTTTTGTAACATTTGTTTCGTTACAATGGACACAAATAAACACTTCAAAGTTGTATTATTTCACAATTTACTTAGTTTGTGAACTGCAATATTTACACATAAGGTTTATTTTTTATAACACAAAAACTTGCACTGATCCCCTTTTCATTCTTGAATTTATTTCTAAATATTTTTATAGTTTTATTAAAATCCAGAAATCTACTTATAGAGGATAATGAAGGTTTGTCTTTTGGCATTATATAATTATTTCACATTGGTTCACTTTCAATTCTACTTTATATATTTTTGGCTTATTTTTATTTTACATTGTTTCTAAATTTGATATTTTGTTATACTTTCATTTGTTATCATGTTTATCATTTTCTTTTGGGGTTTGGGTTTTTTATAAGAGCACTCCTTCTTCTTGTGGATGCTGTCTTGTTCTGGTTTCTTCATTGGTTTCTCTTATTTTCCTTCTTGTTCCTTATAAAAATATTTCCTTTTCTTCTTGTGGATGTTGTCATGTTTTGGGTTTCTTCCTTACCTACTCCTATCCAACCTGGGTATTACCTTTTCTACATTTTTGGTTTTGCAGTTTATTTTGATGATTCATCACTCATTGTACCATTGGTTTTAAATGAACTTTTACTTTAATCTATGATTATACTTCACGGTGGTTCTTTATTAATTCTTTATATTATTTTGCTTTCTCGGATGGAAACAATGATTTTATTTTGTTTTTATTGATCATTCTACCATTCAGAATTATTGGCATTATCTGTCATGCTACAGATTGCTCTCCTCCAGAAGTGATTATTTCAGACTTGATTATGGATGAAATAATTGCTTATGATAACTTTATATTTATTTATTATTCTTCGTTTTCCTCCACATTTCTATATCGGCTTCTTCATACTTGAGCTTAATAAACTTTATATTCTCTTATTTGGCTTTGATTCTTCTTGGATAGTTAGTGTTTTCTGAGATATATTATTATTATGATTATTATATTCTTTCTTTTCTTAACTTCGTGTTTTAGCCCTGGGATATTAATTCCCTAACATTCCCTAACATGTGATCTGGGGCAGTCCAGAGATGCACTGTGGGTAATATACTCTGCTGGCCATACTTCACTTCTAAATTGAGTGCAGAGGCAAATCATCTCTGCTCAAAAACATAGTGCTGCTGGAATTATCTACAGACAGTCATCGAATAAAAATTACATATTGAATAGTCTCCTTTTGGACTAATAAAAATATCTTTGGATACTTCACTTCGTTGTTTCTCAGATTATCTCACATTTCCTATCTTAGTTGTTCTTCTAAATATTTATTATTCTCATTATATTTTCTTCTAACTTTTTAGCTCGTCTGATATATTCATTTTTATTATGGTTGGAAATTTTTGGTTAATTTGTTTGTTACTAGTTATGGTGTAACTTTTCCTTCTTCATCTGAATTCTCATTACATCTTCTTCTTGTTATTTACATTGATAGCATACTTTTTTATATATATTATTTTCTCTTTGGTCTTATTAATTATTTGAATGGTATTATTTTGTCAGTTAATTTTTTTAATTGGTTTCTTTATAATTGACTTTCAAGTTGTTATTATGATCATATTATATAAACATATTTTTCTTTCTTTTCTCTTTCTCTTTTCTCTTTCTGTATTCATTAAAATTAATTTATTAATATTATATTTTTCATGTGGTCTTTATTTCTCTTTGCCTTTCATTAATGTCTTATTATTTTTTCTTGTCAACATCATTTCCTTCATATGTTTGGTATGAGTTGTTCTTCTTTGTTTCTTCACAACTGAGTAATATTATAATCATCCTTCTTGATTATCTGTTTCCATAATCGTTTCATAAATAGTTAGTCATCGGTTGTTCTTATTATATTAATTTTTTTTCTTCTTTAGTTTTTTATAATTTTATTATAATAATGAATTCTTCTCTTTATTTCCAAATTATTGCCTTCTCTTGTATATCACACTCTTTTTTGTTTTTCTTCTCTACTCCTTCAAATGTTTGATATTCACATTTATTCTGGATTCTTTCTTAGTTTCCTTCTTAATTAATCACATTATTTCCTTCAAATTTATTTGTGTAATTCGGTCTTATTATTGTTTTTCAATAAAACAGAATTCTTCTTTTATTCTCTTTCAATATTAAATTCCATAAATAATTAGTTTCAAGCTGATCTTACTATCTCTTTTTAAATTTTGAGGGTTATACAAAATTCAAATTCTATTCTTCTTCTAATTCCAAATTGTTTCTTTTTAAATTATTGGTAAGTTGATCTTAATATTTTTTAATTTTGGTGATTTTTATTACAAAATTCATATTCTTCTTTTTTAATTAATTAACTCTAACTTGTTTTCTTCTAGATTATCTGCGTAAGTTGACCCTATTATTATTTTTGGATTTTGAGGGTCTTTCTTTATAGTCACAACTTCTTCTTCTTAATTAATTCCAACTGTTTTCTTTCAAAATCAGTTGCGTAAGTTGATCTTACTAATATTTTTAAATTTTGTTAATTTATAGTCACAACTTCTTCTTCTTAATTATCCTCAAATTATTCTCTTTCAAATTTTTTTTATGTAAGCTGGTCTTACTATTCTTTTTGAATTTTGTTGGTTTATTTCAAAATTCATATTCTATTTTTCTTCTTTTTACTTAATCTCAAATCATTCTCTTCAAATCATTTATAAGTTGATCTTATTATTCTTTAGAATTTTGATGATCTATTATAGTCACAACTTCTTCTTTTTAATTCATTCATATTATTTTCTTCAAATTTATTTGCGTAAGTTGTTCTTACTTATTTTGGAATTTTGATATTTTATAGTCACAAATTCTTCTTCTTAATTATTCTCAAATTATTCTCTTCAAATTTATTTATAAGTTGACCTTATTTATATTTTAGAATTTTGATAACTTTTTCATAATAATAAATTCTTTCTTTTTATAATTCCAATTTATTTTGTTTTAAATTATTTGTGTAAGCTGATCTTACTTATATTTTTGGATTTCGATGATTTTATAGACACAACTTTTTCTTTTTAATTATTTCCAAATTATTTTCTTTCAAATTAGTGGTAAGTTGATCTTACTAATAATTTAGAATATTGAGGCTTTTATTATATAGAATTCATTCTTCGTAATACTTTTTTATGGATGCTTGGTTGTATACTCATTTGACTTTTCCGGAAACTTTTTCTTTCAGTTCGTATGTATTGTTGTTATTATTTTTGGCAACGATATATGGTCCAGTATAGAGTAACAATAGTTTCTTCGTTATCCCTTCTAGGGTGCTGGGTAGTTCTCGGTTTTTTAATAGAACTTTTTCTTCATCTTTATAAGTTATTACTCGTCCGATTGCCTTTTGATATTTGGCTTGCCGCTTCTCTTGGTCTTCGGCCACCTTGTTATAAAATTTCACCTTGTCAAACTTACGACCATCATTCGTCGGGAACTCTATTATCTCTTCAATCTCTCGGGGTGTTGGTTTCTCGTACATGGCGGAGTAAGGGGTAATTCCTATAGCTGGATAGTGGGCAAAATTTAGGAATTTCTCTGTGGCTGATAAGTACTCTTGCCACTTTTTCTGTTGGTGGTGACAGTACGTTCGCAAGATTCACCCCACTTCTCTCAGTACCCTCTCTGCTGGATTACTACTTGGGTGGTAGACTGAGGTCTTATACGTTTTAATCCCAAGTCATAATAATGTGTCCCGCCATCTTCTCCCTTTAAACTGTGTACCATGGTCAGTAATGATTGAAGCTGGTCTTCCTATTTCTGGCACATATAACTCCGTTATGACTCCAAGAACTTTTATTGTCGTTGCCCGATTAACCGGATATAGCTTTACGTACTTCGTAAAATGGTCCATTATTATGATGAGGTATTTGTATCTGTGTCGACCGCCACTACGGGGAAATGGTCCGCAGATGTCTAAAAACACTTTTTCCAGTTTCGCTTTAGATGTTATTGGTATCATTATACCTTCCTTCTTTTCGTTATTAACTTTAACGCACTGGTAAATATTACATGATTTTAGGTAATTTCTTACCTTTCGGTTAATGTTTTTGACTTGACAATTCTCCTCTAAGGCCTGTATCACTTTCAGCGCTCCCATATGGCCATACCTTATATGGTAATCGATTATGATCTCTTTTTCGATGTGGTTCGGAATAATCACCTTCCACGTTTCTTTATTTAAGGCTGTTTTAACGAATAGTATACATTTGTTAATATGGTAATATTTAGAAACTGTGTCATCGTCTGCTTCCAATCAATTAATAATATTTTTTAGTTTAGTGTCAGATCGTTGGTGGATGCGGATGTTTACCAATAAAGCTTTTAAATCGGATCTGGTTTTAATAAGGTTGTAGATTTTGACGAAGCTGTCCTTCTTTCTCTCAAAGGTCTCGTCTTCTAAATTAATGTGTGACAACACATCGGCTACAACATTCTTTATCCCCGGGATGTACTCCCATTGTAGGTTGTACTCTTGTAGGGCGAGTACCCATCTAGCCAATCGGCCGTGACTCAACTTGCACCTACGTAGAAATGAGATGGATTTATGATCAGTGCGGATGGTAACTGGATACCCGAGAATATATGTCCGGAATTTGCTACATGCGAATACTACACTAAGCAATTAATTCTTTCTCGGTCACATTGTAGTTCTTCTCGCATTGATTCAGGGTACGACTAGCAAAGCTAATCACCAGATGGTGACCCTCCTCATCTTCCTGATATAAAGTTGTTCCTAAGCTGATGTTGCTAGCATCACGATTCAAAAAGAAGGGTTTCTTAAAATCCGGGTGACGAAGTATAACAATCTCGAAGAACTCGTCTTTGATGAGTTGGAAAGTAACATCCTGTTCTTCACCACAGGTCCATTTGTTCTTTGCAGACAATTGCGGTTGAAACTTGGCTGTCAGCTCGGAATATTGATGCTGAAACTTTCTTTAGTAGTTACAGAGTCCGAGGACTGATTGTAACTGTTTCCTGTTCTTCGGTTTAGGGAACTTCTGAATCGCCTCCACTTTTTCTGATAATGGGTTATACCTTGATCATCTAGGTTAAAACCTAAAAACTGTACTTCTCGAGTAATGAATTTGGATTTCTCTAATTTGAGAGTTATATTATTTTTTGTTAATTTGTCGAGTACATGTTCTACTCTGTAACAGTGTTCTTCCCAGGTTTCCTAAGTAATCAGCAGATCGTCTACATAGACTGTGGTAAATTGGAGTGCTTCCTGTCCTAATATCTGGTCCATACAGGCCACAAAGATTGCTACTGAATTTACAAGTCCGAAGGGCAGTCTCTTGAACTGGTAATTGCGCCCTTCGAATATGAACGCCACATACTGACGACTCTGTGGGTGCAACTCCACTTGCCAGTAACCACACACAGTGTCCCATGTACTGATAAACTTGGTGCCGTGAAATCGTTTCAAAATCTCCTCTATCTCACCGGGTGATGTTCGGTCATTAACAATTGTTTTATTTAATTCGCGCGCATCCAAACAAAGCCGGACTTGTCCGTTTTTCTTGGGAACAGCAATGATTGGACTAGTGTATGGAGATTGACTAATCTCAATTATGTCACTACTGATCATTTTATTAATTTCCGTTCTCACGGCCTCCTTCAGTAAATGCGCGATAGGATATGACCTCCGGTTAAATTCCACGTTTTCCTTCAACTCAAGTTTACACTGGTAGTTCTTTACCTTACCAGGTTCATCTGAAAATACTGATTTATATTTTTCGTACACTCTTATCAGACGATTTTCTTGGTGTACGGGTATTTTCTCTTTGGTGGTTCCACACTGGAAGTCCCGTATTTCTTGTATCTTCACTGACCATAAATCCTCTTCTCCGTTATTATATATTATTGGTTTATTCAGGGAGCTGTTCTCTACAAAATTTATTTTCCGGATTTGTTGGTGTATACTGCTGGGAAGTACATTCTCGCCTCCTACTAAATCTGCTGTCCACGTTATTCCGTCTGAAAAAAGTGATACCTTTTCATGGTTCAGATCTATAATGGCGGAGTTCCTTCTCAATACATCGCAACCTACCAATATATTAAATGGCAGTCCGGTGGCGATCAAAAATACCATATTCAATGCTATACCACGGCTAACGACGTTTACCGAAACTTGTTTTCTAATAGTTTTGTTCTGGCGGCCAGTTGCACCTATTAAGACAATATTATTTACTGGTAACATTGGTAAAGTTTTACCACATTCTTTCTGGATTCTTTCCAGTTCAATTACATTTATTATTGATATATTAGCACCGGTATCAATCATGATTTTTGCGGGGATTCCTTCTACTTCCGCTTTTGTATACAAGATTTCATTATTCTGACTATCGAGGCTAGTTTCGTTTTCCTCCAGTAGTTCAGTTCTTATGTTCTTCAAATAGTTGTTGCTAATGATGGTGATGTTTTTTGAGTCGGTTGCCTCTTGCAACTCGTTTTTATACCCAGGAGATAGGAGCAGTAAAGGGTCGTGATAGTTTATCACTGCCTCCTCCCGTTTAAATTATTGTTTTCATCGTTGTTATTCGGATTGAACGAGGCGTCGTTTTGGAAACCTTGCGCGGTTCCTGCCTCTCTGTATTCTGTTCGAACGTTTGGTCTCTGTTTTGTTGTCGGCCAGGATCATCTAGACTGGTACTCCTTCTATGTTGCTCGTACCTCGGACAATCACGTTCTTCACTTCTTCGCCGACAATCTCCATCGTGGAAACTGTTCCTTTGCTGACGGTTATACCTTCTTGGCCCACGATCTTCAGCTCTTATAAAATTTACTCGTGGACGGGAAACTCTGTTATTATTGTTATAGTTTGCATTGTAATTTCTATTATTTTGGTAATACCGTTCAGTATTACCGGGGTAGGGGTTTCTCTGACTATAGGAATTGTTAGGGGGTTGATAATAATTATTACGGTTATTAGGGTAATGGTTGTTGTTCCGATTACTATTTTGATTACTACTAAAGTTACTATTATTATTCGGCGGGTTATTATTGCCGTTGTAACTATTCTGCTGGTTACGGTTTCCTTGGTAGTTGTTACCATTTTGGTTGTTACCGTTACTGGGGTACTGGTTACATCTCACTTCTGGTCTATCGTTCCTCCGTCTACTCTGACGGTAGTATTCCTCATTTTCATAGCTTTCCAGTAACTCGGTCATGGCTTACACTGTTTTAATCTGGCTATCTCTCCTTGCTCTGATAATATCTTCATCGTAGTGATAGGATAACTTGTTCACCAGGCAGTCTTCGGGTATCGCCGGTTCTAAGTGTTTTGCCAGACACACCTTCCCTAAGAAATAACCCGTCATGGTGCTTCCTAGTTGGGCCCTGTATCGTCCATGGCAAATATTATCTCGTATCAGGTTCTGAGTGGTTTCTGACCAGTATTTAGCTTTGAACAGATTCCTGAACTGTTGGTAGTCCGCAATCTCACTTCGATTCGCCATCCACCAGTTGTCGGTCATTTCTCTGAACGACTCGTCCAATATCTCCCGGTTATTACTCCATCCCATCTGCTCCCTCTATGTTTGGCGAAGTACTCTTCTATCCGGGCTAGGCACTCCATTGGTTTTCTCTTGTACTGACGGAAATTCAGCCATTCCCAGTTTTCATTGATTGGTATTCCGGTGAAGTTAGTGGGTCGATTTCTTATGACTTCCATTTCTTCTTGGCTCTGCCGTACCTGACCAGTTATATTTGTCATAGCCTCTTCCATTCCGTCACACCTTTCCGCGACTTAGCTCCGTACCTTCCCGAATTCTTCCTGAGTTTCCTTCCGGTGTTCTTCCACTTTCCTGCGACTATGCTCTTCAATATTAGTAAACTTGATGTTTACCACTTCCTTGAATTCCTGTACTTCCCTCTCGGTCTGGTTACATTTTCCGTCAATGTCCATGATCTGTTGTTTTATCACGATGGTTTCTTCTTCTATTTTCTTGTTGGTGTACTCCTTATTATCGTTGATCTCCTTGCTCAACTCTTCCCTTAACAATTCTATCCGCTCATCTAATTTGTCCAGATTTTCTAGGTTAACCTCCCTTAACTCTTCTCTTAATAGTTGGTTATCCTCCCTCAATTCTTCCAACTTCTCCTCCATTTTCTCTTCCAATTTCTTGTTATTCTCCTCCAATTTTTCTTCCATCTTCTTGCTGGTTTCTTCCATCTTCTGATTAGTGTCATCAATTTTCTGACTCAAGGATCGGTTGTCCTCTTTCATTTCCTTGCTGGTTTCCTCTATTCTCTTACTTAATTCTCCCAATTCTTCTTTTGATGATTCTATATTTATATTTATTTCACTCAAATCTTCCTTGAAGGACTGTTTGTCTTCCTTCCTTTCTTTACTGTTTTCTTCTTTTGTAGAATCCATTTTCTTGCTCATTTCCTTACTTAATTTCTTACTGTTCTCGTCCATTTTCTCCATCATTAGTGTGAACATTTCTTGCATTTTCGTGTTCTCTGTCTGTGATGGTTTCTCGGGTTGTTCCTCTGGTGGTGCGGGTTGTTTAGGTTCCATTGGGGGTAAAAAGAAATTTTGTTGTTTATATTTTTGTTAATTAACTGAAAATTAATTATTTAATTATGTTCCATGGTGTTTCGAACATTTTGTTAATTTTTTTAATTGATTTAACTCCTTTTCTGTATTTTAAAATTCTTTTCGCCAGTTAATAAGATTGTCTCCAATAACAATCGATAGGTGCACTTTCCTATTTGGAGGTTATCTTCTTTCTGGGTTGTGAAATCCTGGTAGTTATTGCTCAAATTGAAATTATATATTATACTAATTATCATATAAGAATAAACAATATTCAGTTTTATAGTAATTAATGAATTTTAATAACAAATGTTTATTTAATCGATTTTATATCGATTGATTGATCGATTCTCAGGGTATATCAATAGTGTTTACAATTATTTATTATCGGGTTCTTTTAACAGTTATTTCATAGATAGTCAGAGAAAAAGGGCAAAGTAAGGAAAGTATAACGTTACAAAAATATATCAACTTAAAAATTAAAATACATATATGTCATTCAATATATAATGGTGAGTATAGAAATTTTCAAACCGTTCAGTCGAATAGGCAACGTTGCATTGGATTGTGGGACGAAAAAGACGGCGCTTCGAGTTCAGATGCAGGATGAATACACCTCGCTACTTCTGCGTTCAATAAAGGCTGCTTCTCCTGTGATTTCTCGTTCCTGCTGTAGATATTATTCCTTCTTGTGTTGGTGGAGTGTTCCTGGTTAAGTTTTAGTGTTCCACTTCGATAAAATGTGTTGTAAAAGTCAGGTTTTACTTTCGTATGTTAGGTCGTGAATTGCACTGTTCGTTTCGTTGTGTAGAATATTTATTGTTTAAATCGTTTAAATGGTGTATTCACTGTGTTCTGTTCTTGTTTGAAGTTAGTTTAATGTTTGTTGGTGTTTGTTTCACTGAATTTACTTTTAGAACGTATTTTTACAAAACTCGCGTTTTTCACTTCTGGCTAGGCTTGTCGCTATACGCCATTTATTTCTCAGCTACTAGGTTAAAAATGCTTAAGAGCTCGTGTCAAGTGTACTTCACAATATCTAATAATGAACTAATTAACTTCCTTCGTCCTGTCCAAAAGTCTTAGCCAAATTAATATTAGCAATCCACTGTTTCAAAATTATTGGCATCCTGTGCATGTGAGAATGTTACATTATATAACTGATTATATTTTGCTATTATTCAAATTTATTAACTATCAAATACATAATCTTCTTACGATTATTTTCTAAAACTTCCGGGCTGAAAGGCCGTGGTCGATTGCTTAAGATGCTGCTAAACGTTTCGGCCGCACCACCGGTGGCCATCTTCAGTAGCAAAAGAAAGAAATGTGTTCGAATGGATGATACGCCGAACACGTCTCCCAATGGACTGGGAACAAGCAACAGTGAGTTGCTGCTACGATGCCTCTATTTATAACATTTTGTCCGCTTCAGGTGTATCGCACGGACCAATGAGAAGCCAGCTCGGCATACTCAATTCTGATTGGCCATGGAAAATAGACCATGCCAGACACTATTTAAGGAGATGCTTTCACCTCGGCGGTTCAGTCTACCTAGAGCATTTGCCCGGGTAGGCTGTGTCTGTTTCTGCTGTGCAGAATTTTCTCAATTTCTGCGGAAATATTGTATTTACAAAATTCTCATCATCACCATAGTCTTCAGCATCATCACCTTCATCAGATTCATCGCATCAACAGTGCAAAACAGTTTTTATTTAGCTAGTGCGGGAGTGTTTTTGTATCCGAGTGCTGTGCGGTCTGTGTTGTGTTCAATTGTGCCTGTGGATAGTTTTCAGTGTCTGGTGATCCCTCAATCCTAGACCTGCGTAGACGTTCATTTCGGCTTGTCCGAAATGGCGTCGAATACGCCCCCGAATCCTCTGCCGGCGCCGCTTGTTTCCTTAATGGAAACATGCTCAACCGGCTTCCGTTCCACTCCACTTCCTCACGACAGTGAAAGTGATAGTGAAAGTGATCATAGTGCGGTGGATATGTGCAGTGTTGGGTCGGGGGACGGACAGTTCTCGCTTGTGGAGGGCAAATCTGCCAAACGCAAGCGAAAACTGGCCCAAACTCCGCCGCCCGCCTCAGCTGCAGATCTGCCATCTAATCATGGTAACAGCGGCACTCAGCGAGTGCAACGTGAGTATCCAGCTACCACCCAAACTGTGTCTCCTCCTCGCATTCCTCCCATTGTAATTCCTGATAATAGGAATTATTCTGAACTTTTACGTTCCTTATCCCGAGCCTTCCCTTCGGTCAAGGTCGAGGCGAGGTGCCAAGGCGCCTCGCTAAAGCTGGCGACCGCTACCATCCCAGACTTCCGCTCTGTTCAGTCATTCCTGACAGAGCGTAAGATTTCTTTTCATACATTTGCCCTCCCGTCAGAGCGAGAAATCAAGGTCGTTCTGTCGGGAATTCCATCCTTTACCGAACCTGATGCCATCAGGCAGGAACTTGTTGCGCTCGGCTATGCGCCGACCGCGGTAAGCGTCCTGCATGTTAGCAAAGGTGATGACCGCCGACCTGTCAACAGCTTTCTTGTAAAGTTACTGAAAGTAGGCCCCTTCGAGGAGATTTACACTCTCCAGAATCTTCTGCACCTACGGGTGCAAGTCCGCACATTTGACCCGCGGCCCGGCCCCTCGCAGGGTTTTAACTGCCAGAGGTTCGGCCACAGCAGTCTTTTCTGTCATCAGCCCCCGCGTTGCGTGCGTTGTGCTGAACCTCATCGTGGCTGTGATAAGCCTACGACGGGGTACACAGCTAAATGCTGTAACTGCAAAGGAGCCCATCCGGCTAATTACCGAGGCTGCCCTAACTTTATCGCTGCCATGAAACCGCAGCGACCTCCTGTGCGCCCTGGCGCGCAGGCAGGCCGTGTAGCTGGTCCTGGCCCTAACCGGCGAGCGGCTTTCCCGCCTCTCACCGGTTCATCTGCCCAGGTCCCGGCAGCAACTCCGGTTGCTTCCGGTGCCGCTGTCTCGCCTGCAGTCGTCGCTTCGGCGCCGCCTGCAGCGGCCTCAATCCCGGCGCCTACCGGAGCGCCCGCACCTTCCTACGCGGCCATGGCCGCTAAATCAGCCCCGCCTCCAGCCCGATCGGGCAAATCTAAGCGCTCTCGTCGTCGCCGGAACTCCGCCGGCCGACCTACATCATCACAGGTTCCACCTGTACCCTCTCCGCGGGCTCGACCCGCCCCCAGTCATCGTCCTCAACCTCCCAGCGAGCAGTCTACAGCTCAGTCCACCAGCCCAGCGCCATCTGCTACCCCTGTCGAGGCCAGTCAGGCTTGTCCTCCTGAATCCCGGGAATCTTCCCGGGCTTCGGCGGATCCCCTGACTGCCTGGGCAGATAATCTTGTTGCATCCATCAGGACTGCTCGCGACACTACCACTGTGCTTGCCCTGGTGTTCCAATCATTAGCTGCCCTCTTTCCTCTACTTCCCCTAAATGGCTAATAGCCTGAGGATCGTTGCGTGGAACGCCTTCGGGCTACTCCCCAGGCGATCTGAACTGATGACTTTCGTAACGGAGTATGATGTTGATATCATACTTCTTTCCGAGACTCATCTGGCTCATTACCACTCGTTTTCCCTTCCTGCCTATGCCTGTTATCGTCAGGATCGTCCCCTACGGCCTCGCTGTCCCCCCTCGGGGGGCACAGCTGTTTTAGTCCACAGGCGGATATCCCACAGGCTTTTGCCTCCTCTAGATACATCTATTATTGAAGGCTGCGCGGTGGCGGTGGACGCCGGCGGATCGGAGCTGCGCGTTGTTTCTGCGTACCTCCGGCCTGGCCGGCGAACTCCGCCACCGCCCGAGGAGTGGGACGCCCTCCTCGACCACCCCCTCTCAACCATTGTAGCCGGCGACTTAAACGCCAAACACCCTTCATGGAACAGCCGCGTTGTCAACGCCTATGGAAATTCTCTGTTCCGGTTCGTCTCTGGCGACCCGGTACTTAATGTCATCGGCCCTGAAGACCCTACCTACTTCCCCTTTCACGGCCATCGGCCGGACGTTCTTGACATAGTAGTTGTCAAGAACGTTGCCCGCAACATCGAGGTCTCGTCTGTGTCGGACCTTTCGTCTGATCACAATCCCCTTGTTATAACTGTTCGAGAGCTGTCGGCGTCACCCCGACTTCCCGCTCAGATTGTTAGGAGAGTCAACTGGCGATCCTATCATGATGAGCTCTCTCGAAGGTTACCATCTCTCCCGGCGGACCCAATCGTCACTCGTGACGATCTGGATCTCCGCGCCACAAATCTTCAGGAATTGGTCCAAGGTGTCATGGATCGACACACCTACGCACTCGAGGTGAATCATCGTAAATCGGCCTTACCTGCGGAAGTACTCCACGCCATCTGGCTACGGCGCCAGCTCCGCCGCAGATGGCAAAGAACCCGTGACCCAGTCGTTAAGCGACGATTTCAACAACAGTCCCTTTACGTTCAGCAACTACTGCGGGACGTAAACTCTGATCGATGGGACTCATACCTTGAGTCTCTTGAAGTCGACCACGCCTCCGTCTGGAGAGCGGTGAGTAGACTGACCCGCGAGAAGAGAACTCGCAACCCACTGGAAACCCCGAACGGGGTTGTGTCTTCATCAGAAGGCAAGGCTGAGGTCTTCGCCGACTGCATGGAGTCGCAATTTACCGTTCATCGAGGCGTTTCGGACCCTGCCCACTCGGCAGAAGTCCGGGACTTCCTATCTGGTTATTTTTCTCGCCCTCCCGCTGGCCCAGACCTCCCGTTCGACAGAGACGAACTCGTTTCGTCTGTCTGTCGACTAAACCGCCGTCGCGCCCCCGGTCCTGACCGGATCGGGGCCGCTGCATTACAATATCTCCCGGCCTCAGGCGTTGACCTCGTTCTCGAGCTGTTCAACTCTTGTCTCCGGCTACAGTACTTTCCCCGCCTGTGGAAAAATGCCAACATCGTTATGGTTCCTAAACCCCGCAAGCCGCGCATGCTTCCTGAAAGCTATCGGCCAATATCTCTCTTGCCAGTTATCTCGAAGGTGTTCGAGCGGCTCCTGCTGGCCCGCATCTCGCCGTTGTTGGATAATTTTATCCGCAACGAACAGTTCGGGTTTCGCAGAGAGCACTCGACCACGCTTCAACTAGTCCGCGTGGTAACGCAACTCTCTGACGCCACCAACAGGCGAGCGGCTACGGCCGCCGCACTGCTGGACGTGAGCAAGGCCTTCGACAAAGTCTGGCACGAAGGTCTTCTCTTCAAACTCGCTAACTCCCCCTTACCATCGTCCATAGTGTTTTTCCTCCGGTCGTATCTCAGCGACCGAACCTTCAGGGTTAGCGTCGACGGCACCTGCTCTGCAGTTCGTCCTGTCGCCGCTGGCGTACCCCAGGGATCTGTCCTCGGCCCCGTTCTGTACCTCGTGTACACGAACGACCTGCCTGTTTTGCCCGGAGTCACGTTGTCTTTGTTCGCTGACGATGCAATGTATCATTACAGCTCTGTGTCCCCGCGTTTTGCGAGTACACAGTTGCAGCGTCAGTTGGACCAGCTTCCGGACTGGCTACGGAAATGGCGGGTGACGATCAACACGGAGAAATCCGAGACGATCTGTTTCACTCGTAAGTCCATCTCCCGATGCCAGCCCCTCTCCCTTGAAGGGAGGCCTATCGCCTACAAAGAGTCGGTGAAGTATCTAGGCGTTCGGCTAGATCGTCGCCTATGCTTCAACGCCCACGTGACGGACACCCTTGCCAAGGCTCGCGGCGTCCGAGCCAAACTTTACCCATACCTCGCGTGCCGCAGCCCCCTGGCGCTGCGCACGAAAGTTACCCTCTATCTGTTGTTTCTCCGGTCTGTATTGACCTATGCGGCACCTGTATGGTGGTCACTTGCCTCCGCCACCAACAGGCGTAGGCTGGAAAGTTTCCAATCCAGAACCCTCCGCTCCTTGTCGGGATCTCCTTGGTTTGTTAGAAACAGTGTAATTCGAGGAGGTCTACGAGTTCCTGCTCTCTCAGCCTTTGTCTGGTCATTAGCTGCGACTCTCTTTGCCGCAGCTGAGACCTCTTCCTTCCCTTACCTCAGAACCATCAGCACCACGCAACCACCTCCCCCTGTCCGGGTCAAACGCCCTCGGGCGATTCTCGATGACCCGCCATAAGTTTAAGTAAACTTAAACCTCACTTAACTTGTATATTCTCTATCTGCCCATGCCCCAGAATTTACCTGTAAAGCTGTTTCCTTCCTCCCTTCCTAGTATGCCGACCGCGCTGAATGCTGCTGCTACGCGCTATCACTGGCACGGAGGCTCTCTGCCTCGCGGGGAGCGACCGACGCCTCACGGCGTCTGCACGCGAGACTGGGAAAGGGCGACATCTGTCACCTGAACCCGTCCTTGCGGCAGTGCCCACTGATTGCTGATATTTTAAAATAAATAAAAATTAAAAACCTTTCTCCCCCGCCTTCTCAGTTAACTGGTTGGCGGTTGTCCATTCCTGATATTAGGCACCAGTCGAAGAACCAGACCTATGTATATCTACAGGCAGCCATTGAGCTCGACTCAGATGCTGCAGTCATGCACCGGGTGCAAAGACGCCCCGCTACTACAATGCTACATGCTACATGCTACTCGGCGGTTCACGTCCGACCAGTCGCCGCAGGCGTACCTCAGGGATCTGTCCTTGGCCCCGTTCTGTACCTCGTGTACACGAGCGACCTGCCTGTTCAGCCTGGAGTCACTCTCTCGCTCTATGCGGATGACGCTATGTACCACGCCAGCTCAGCGAGTCTTGATTTCGCAGCTGGCCTGGTGCAACGTCAGCTCGCCGTACTTCCGGACTGGCTAAGGAAGTGGAGGATGGCGGTCAATGCGGAGAAATCCGAGGCGATCGCCTTTTCTCGTAAATTAACTTCCCGCTGCCAGTCCCTCTCCCTTGAAGGGAGCCCAATCGAGTGGAAACGGACTGTAAAGTACTTGGGCGTCACTCTTGACCGACGCCTAAGCTTTGCACCTCATGTCTCTCTGAGTCTCCAGCGCTCCAGAGGCGTCAGAGCCAAACTATTTCTCTTTCTCTCTCATCGGGGTTCAGTGCCTGTGCGCACTAAACTCACCATCTACTTGCTCTTTCTTAGGGCAATCCTGACTTACGCAGCCCCCGCCTTTTGGGCACTACTCAGCCCATCCGTTGTCGCCCGTTTGGAAGCTTTCCAATCCCGAACCCTCCGCTACATCTCCAACTCTCCCTGGTTTGTCAGAAATGATGCCATCAGGCGAGGGTTGAAGGTTCCTTCACTTACCGAATTCGTTCGGTCCCTAGCCCTCAAACTATTCTCCCGAGCCTATGTCTCGACCCATCCTCACATCCGTCGACTAAGCACAGATGTCGGCCCACCACCTAGACGACACAAACGCCCCCGAGCGTTGCTCGACGACCCCCCATAAGCACTTAGAACATCTGCCCCATCCCCCCGACCTTGAGTATTTTCACGCTCCTCCTCCTTCCTTCTTTCTCTTGTCCGTGCTGGCGCTCGGCGACAGACTAGAGGGGAGTCTGCGCTCGCCCTAGGTGTGCCTAGTGCCACCTCTGGTGGACGCTGCCTCCTCCTACGCTCTCTCCCGTGCGCCGACATTGCCGCCTGGCAGCCCTCGGCGACTTTTCCTGAGCGGCTAGGGGCGCCCTACCCGTTGTGGGAGGGTCATTCCTGCTTCTCACGCGAAAGGTCTTCGAGGTCTCCCCCATTCTGCCGTCACGGGTTTCTTCGAGGTCCCAGGGTCCAAGTAAAATCGTAACATCCTGTCCCTCCAAAATAAAATTGATGGAGGTCCCATTCCTTTCAAAGCGCGAGATCGCTAGTCAAGGTAACAGCAAGGCAACATGCAGTCATCGGGTATCACCCGGACACTGCGACCACCGGAGCACGACTAGCTCCTGCTCCGTTCAACTCTGGACTCTGGACTCTGGACTCGGCGGTTCATAGCGACGGACGCATTCTTATGAATATGGGAGGACTCTAGATGTAGTCGAGTGAAGTAACCCCGGACAGAAGACAACACGCGGGCTTCATCAAACATCACCCGGTGATCGTCGTGGGACAGAGCGTGTTCAGCAACTGCGGACTTTTCCGGCTGGCCCAGGCGGCAGTATCTCCGATGTTCAGAGAGGCGCGTCCGGACACTACGCTTCGTGGTGCCTATGTAGACCTGGACACACGTACAAGGAATACTGTACACCCCGCACGACGAGAGTGGATCCCTGGCGTCTTTCACCGGTCGCAGGAACTGTTGGATCTTTTTGGTTGGCTTAAAGATCGTCCTGACGCCCCGCTTACTCAGCAACCTGCCGATGCGGTCAGTCACGCCACGGATGTAGGGCAAGACAGCAGAGCCAACAACCTCAGGCAACTCCGACTGGTCCGGCCTACCAGATCTTCTCGGCCGGGCAGCTCTCCTAACCTCCGCAGCAGAATAGCCGTTGGACTGCAGTGCTTTCTCGAGATGCCGAAACTCATCTTCGAGATACTGGGGCTCACAGATTCTTTTTGCCCGGTCTACCAGAGTCTTCAGCACCGCCCTCTTCTGCCTAGGATGATGATTGGAGGTCTTGTGCAGATATCTGTCGGTGTGCGTTGGCTTCCTATAAACTTTATGTCCCAAGCTGCCATCGGTCCTTTTCAGGACCAACACATCCAGAAAAGCCAATTGATCACCACTCTCGCGCTCCATCGTAAACTGTATGCGCGGGTGTACAGCGTTCAGATGTCCAAGGAAGCGTTCCAACTCTTCATCCCCATGGCTCCAGACCACGAAAGTGTCGTCCACATACCGCAACCAACACTTCGGATTCAGAGGCGCAGATGAAATTGCCAACTCTTCAAATTTCTCCATATAGAAGTTTGCAACCACAGGGCTGAGAGGACTTCCCATGGCGACGCCATCCAACTGTTCATAGAAGCCGCCATTCCACTGGAAGTAGGTCGTTGTTAGGACCTGCCGGAACAAAGCAGTGATGTCCGCGGAGAACAGGTCACCCAAATACCCCAAGGCCTCCTGAACAGGGACCATGGTGAAAAGAGAGACCACATCAAAACTCACGAGAACATCGCCAGGCTCCAGCACCAACTCCCGGATCCTCCGAAGGAAATCAGAAGAGTCCCGGACGAAACAACGAAGTAATCAGTTCAGATCGTCGAGGGACTACCCCATGGGCATTCCACGCAACGATCCTCAGACTCCTAGCCATTCAAAGGAAGAAGAGGAAAGAGGGTAGACAGGGATTGAAACACCAGGGCGAGAACCGTGGTTGTATCTGGAGCAGACCTGATGTTGTTTACCAAAGTTTCAGCCCAGGCAGTCAGGGGGTCCACCGGGGCCCGGGAAGATTCCCGAGATTCCGGAAGACGGACCTGGCTGGCCTCGGCCGGTGTTGCAGATGGCGCAGGGCTCGGGGACGGACGTGGGGTCTGCTCAATTGGGAGCGTAGGTTGATGGCTGGGGGCGGGCGGGGCCCGCTGAGGTTTTACAGGCAAGGCCTGTGGAACTTGTCGCTGACGGCGACGAGTGCGCTTCGGTTTGTGGCTCCGAGGAGCGGAAGGCGGGACTGATGTAGCGGCCACAGCCGCGTATGAAGGACCGGGCGCTCCGGCAGGCGCCGGGACAGAAGGGACTGCAGGCGGCGCCGAAACGTCGACTGCAGGCGGAACTGGGGCCCTGGGAGCAGCCGGAACTGCTGCCGGGGCCTGAGATGATGCTCCGGAGAGAGGTGGGAAGGCCTCTCTGCGGTTAGGGAGGGAACCTGCAACACGGCCTGCCTGCGCGCCAGGGCGAGCAGGAGTCCGCTGCAGCTTCATGGCTGATATAAAGTCCCTACATCCTCTATAACTAGCCGGATGGTCCCCGCCGCAGTTGCAGCAAATGGCCGTGAACCCCGTCTTGGGCTTATCACACCCACGATGAGGCTCAGTACATCGCACGTAACGCGGAGGGTGATTACAGAATAAGCTGGAGTGGCCAAACCTCTGACAGTTAAAACACTGCGAGGGGCCTGGCCGCGGGTCAAAAGTACGAACTTGCACCCGAAGGTGCAGGAAGTTTTGGAGGCCATAGACCTCCTCGAACTGGCCTACTTTGAGTAGTTTCACTAGGAAACTATTCACAGGACGGCGATCTTCCCCCTTGCCAGCATGCAGTACACTTACCGCCGTCGGCGAATAGCCTAAGGCGACAAGCTCCTGCCTGATGGTATCGGGGGCGGTCCAGGAAGGAAGTCCGGAAAGAACAACTTTAATTTCGCGCTCTGAAGGAAGCGCGAAAGTATGGAAGGAGATCTTCCGATCGGTAAGAAACTGTTGGACCGATCGGAAGTCCGGGACTGTTGTGGCCGCAATTCGAAGCGAGGAGCCTTGGCACCTGGCCTCGAGTTTGGCCGAAGGAAGCAGATTCTGGAGGGAACGAAAAATTTCCCTATAATTGCGATTGTCGGGAATGACAATCGGAGGAATTTTAGGCTTGGGCACAGATTGAGAGGGAGACTGAGTCGGATGGCTGGCGCTGTTACCGGGACTAGATACCCGATGCGTAGCAGCGGCCGGTGGCGGGCTGGCGACCAATTTTCGCTTGCGTTTGGCAGACTTGCCCTCCACAAGCGAAAATTCACCTTCCCCCGTCCCCACACTACACATCGACGCACAATCACTTTCACTTTCACTATCACTGATTGTATGGGACGGCAGCGGGGTAGAATGAGGACCAGTACCGCAGGTTTCCATTAAGGTTACCAGCGGTGCCGGCAAAGGAACGGGAGTTGCGTTCGACGCCATCTCGGGATGAGCCGAAATGAACGTCGAAGACGCAAAAAAGGGCTAGGAAAGAGTGACTTTCACCAGCACTGAATCACTACACTGACAGACAAAGAACACGAACACCAGACGCGCACTGCACACGAGTCACAAAAACACACGCGCACGACACAATACACTGGTAATTTATAGCACACTGATGAAGATGAATACAGATGAAGATATGTTGAAGAATTCACTTTGATAAATGTATAAATAACGGTGAAATTCACAAGCAAAAATCGCCATAAAAAGTGACGCAGCCTACCCTGGCAACAGCTCTAGGTAGACTCTCGCTGCGAGGATGGGTACCCCCTTTTTATTTTGGCGGAGGTGAAGGAGACGGGCTGTGATTGGCTGAACCGCTGACGCGATCCACCAATGGCCTGAGAGGGAAGTCTACGCGAACGCTTAGCACGGATTGGCGGGATCTGTTCGCCCACAACGGGTCGATACACTTCCGCCAGCCCGGTAAGAGTCCGGTAGACTGCCTTATGGCGATACCGAGGCAGGCGAGAGATTGGAGGGGCGAATTTGCCGACTGAAGGTGGCGCTAGGCACGCCTAAAGCCGGCACAACGCTCGACCAATCTGTCGGCCTGCAACGGACCGGATTTGACTGGAAGGATGGTGGTGAGATCCGATTGGTCGGCGCGTGGACAGATGGTGAGAGGGCAAGTTGGTATTTTTAAAATTACGGTGGGTCGTCGAGCAGAGCTCGAGGGCGGCGGCGTTTGACTGGTGGTGGTCCATCATCTTTATCGAGGTGTTGGAGGTGCGGAAAGTCTGAAATGGATGCCCGATGGAAGAGGTTGAACGCAAGAGTTCGCGCAAATCCATCGAGCGACGAAACCTTCAGCCCTCGCCTGATAGTAACATTTTTTACAAACCAGGGAGAGCCGGAGATAAGGCAAAGGGTAAGGGCTTGGAAGGCTTCCATGCGTTTAACGACGTCGGGGGCGAGTTGGGTCCAAAATGCAGGCGCTGCGTACATAAGGACGGCTCGTAAAAAGAGCAGATATATCGAGAGCTTCGTGCGCAAAGGCAGTGGCCCTCGAGGCGATAAGAATGGGTAGAGTTTGGCTTTGACGCCTCGGGCGCGCTGGAGCACTGTGGATACGTGAGCTCTGAAGCTTAGGCGTCGATCAAGAGTGACGCCCAAGTACTTCACAGTACGTTGCCAAGCGATTGGGCTCCCTTCAAGGGAGAGGGTCTGGCATCGGGAAGTGAGCTGACGGGAGAAGGCAATCGCCTCGGATTTCTCCGTATTGATCGCCACCCGCCATTTCCTTAGCCAGGCCGGAAGTAATGCGAGCTGGCGCTGCACCACGTCAGTCGCAAAACGAAGGTTTGCAGAACTGGTGTGATACATCGCATCGTCCGCATAGAGAGAGAGCGTGACTCCAGGCAAAACTGGCAGGTCGTTCGTGTACACAAGGTACAGAACGGGGCCGAGGACAGATCCTTGAGGAACGCCAGCGGCGACGGGGCGGACAGAAGAGTACGTCCCATCGACGCAGATCCTAAATTTGCGGTCGCAGAGATACGACCGCATCAGATGCACAAATGAGGCAGGGAGAGGGGAGGTGGCTAGTTTATAGAGAAGGCCTTCGTGCCAGACTTTGTCGAAGGCCTTACTCACGTCCAGAAGGACGGCGACAGTTTGATGGTTCCTGTTGATGGCGTCAGTGAGTTGCGTGACAACTCGGACAAGTTGAAGAGTGGTCGAATGCTGCCTGCGGAAGCCGAACTGTTCCTGCCGGATGAAATTATCCAGCAGGGGAGTAATCCGGCGATGCAGGAGGCGCTCGAACACCTTCGATAAGACTGGCAAAAGAGAGATTGGTCGATGATTCTCCGGGAGTGTACGCAGCTTGCGAGCTTTCGGCAACATGATGACTTTGGCTCGTTTCCAAGGGCTGGGATAGTAATGGAGCCGGAGACATCCATTGAACAGCACGTGTATGAGTGAAACGAGACTTGCTGGGGCGTTGAGTAGGGCCGCTGCACCAATACGGTCCTCGCCGGGCGCCTTCTTGGGGCGCAGTCGACTAATGGCCGTTTCCACTTCGGCCTCGTCGAACGGGTCGATTGGGTCTGCGGGAGGGCGGGAAAAATAGCCAGATAGGAAGTCGGCGACCGCTGCCGAGTGGCCGGGGTCACAGACGCCTCTGTGAACGGTAAATTGTTCCTCCATGGTATCGGCAAAGACTTCTGCTTTGTCGGCCGCGGAGTACACAATCCCGTTCGGTGATCGTAGGGGGTAGCGGGTCCTTTTCTCGCCAGTGAGTCGGCGCGCAGCCTGAAAAACGGACTGTGGCGTGACTTCCAGAGACTCAAGATATGAGTCCCAACGATGAGCAGTGGCATCAAGCAGAAGCTGCTTGACAAGGTCTGATTGGGCGTTTAGCCTGCGTTTTACGGCAGGGTCCCGGGTTTGTTGCCATCTCCGGCGGAGCTGGCGCCGTTTGCGGATGGCCAGAATCACCTCTTCAGGTAACTGCGACCGTCTGTTGGGCGCAGGGACTTCATAGGTGTGTTTGTCCATAGCGGACGTGACGACTTCTTGAAGATAGTCGGCCAAGCGGTCTACATCCTCCGGGCTGGAGATGTCGACCTGGGGGTCAGATGGTACTGTTCGACCCAGTTCATCGTGGAACGATCGCCAGTTGACTCTCGTTAAACGATGGGGAGGCTGGAGAGGTGTGTCCAGCGTGGGCCGAACAGTGAGTATTACCGGGTCGTGATCAGACGAGAGGTATGACACGGCTTCTATAGCGATAGGGTATACCAAGTCCTTGACAACAGCAATGTCAAGGACGTCTGGAGGTCCCCGTTGATTGGGGATATAGGTCGGTGATCTAGGACCAAGAGCGTTCACATGAGGATGACGTTGAACGTATTGGTACAGAGAGCGGCCGTATGGGTTCGAGACACGGCTGTTCCACAGGGGATGCTTACTGTTAAAGTCTCCGGCTGCGATGGTTGGTAGAGGGTCTTCTAAGAGAGCGTCCCATTCATCCTCGTCGGGCGGTGGTCCACCTCGAGGGGGGAGGTAGACTGAAACCAGTCGAACCTCCCGATCCCCGATGCAGAGAGCAACCGCCGTCGCCTCCAAGCGACGAGTCGCCGGAGGCGGCAGGGGGCGGTGGGCAATGCGCCTGTGAACCAGAATGGCTGTGCCGCCAGATGCGGCACGCCGGTTCTGGACAGGCCGGTCTGTGCGGTACGTCGTGTACGCCGGAAGCTGGAACAAGTGAGCGGGAGTTAAATGTGTTTCACTAAGGAGTATGACGTCTATGTCATATTCGGTGACGAAGGCGGCCAATTCGGCACGGCGAGATAGAACGCCACATGCGTTCCAAGCCACCAGCCGAAAGGGCCTAGCCATCGAGAGGGATAAGTGAGGTCACGGAGGTGAGAATGATAACGATTAAGGACTGGACATCCTTGGCAGCAAGAATTTGCGGGATCAAGGCGTTGATCCAAGCATGCACGCGGGCGGCGAAAGTCACGTCCGAGGACGCGGCAGACGCCGGTGCCGCCTGAGGCTTGGGCGCCGGGTGCTGGAACATGATGCCATTCTGGGCGGGGGCCTTTTGTTTCGGCTGCCTAGGATCTCGGGCATCTGGAGTAGATGGTGGCTGAGGTGCAGCGGGCTTGTGCTGCGAGGAAGCGGAGGGCGATGGTTTTGTCTTTTTCTTGGACGGCGCAGCAGGTGTTGGCTGCTGGGCCGCGGGCTGTGCGGCAGGCTGAGAAGCAGCTGCAGCCGCATAGCTGGGCGCTCCGGTAGACGCCGGACGAGCTGGGAGAGGCAGAAGTGCCGGTGCCGCAGCGGGAGTAGGTGCCGCCGAGGCGGCAGGCCTTGATGTTTGGGGCCTAGCGGGAGGCGCAGTAACGCGCTGCTGCGAGGACTTTGAAAGTTTCTTCAAAGCCGCAGCATAGAATCGACATGATTTCGATGATGCCGGGTGAGGTTCCCCGCAGTTGGCGCAAGTGGCGGCAGCACGAGCGAGAGGACAAGTGTCCTTCCGATGGCTATCGCCACAGCGCAAACAGCGGGTGGGGTGGTGGCAAAATGCCGATGAATGTCCGTACCTCTGGCAGTTGTAACACTGCTTCGGTCCGGCTTGGGCATCGAATGCTTCTACCCTAACTTTCAAGTAGAATAACATGTTGATGTCGTATACGGCCTGGTAATCACCCACCTTTCGGATTTTCACCAGGAATGCGTTTCGCGCGAGTTTCCTGCCGGGGGAGAAGAGAGGCGTAACATTGTGAACTCTAAAGCCCAAACTGGTGAGTTCATTGGAAATGAGCTCGGGCGAGGTACCTGCAGGGATACCAATAACTTGTACCTTGAGTTCCTTCTCCTCCGGCAAGGCAAAGGTATGGTACGGGATACCCGCGTCCGTGAGGAACTTCTGTGCAATACGGAAGCTCTCCACGGTCGAGGGGTTCAGGCGAATGGAATTGTCACCTTGAGCCGAAGCAGTCAAGGTGCCAGAAGGAGTGCACCGGTGTATCCGACGCATGAAATTAGCCCAATCCGAAGGCCGGGCGAAAATCAGAGGCGGGATACGCCGGGGCTGGTCGGGTTGTTGCTGGGAATTGGCCATGGTAGATTGCCCCGCGGTTGAGCCTCGACGCGAAGTCCGACCGGATTCCGTGGAGGTGGCACTGACACGCCGTTTCCGGCTGACAGATTGCCAGGCACCATCGGTATCCATGGCCGAGTCCGCGTCGTGAGTTTCCCCCGACGAGGTAGGTGTAGGGTGGTCCTGAGAAGGGCCATCCGGGAGTGGTTGCGCCAGAGCGCGAGCAGGAATTGAGAGGTCCTGAGAAGGACCGACGGAAGCAGGTTGGCCCTGAGAAGGGCCGACGGAAGATGGGTTGCGGGCAGCCATCGGCGAGGCGAAGCCTACGCCTTAGGCGGAACGGACTATGGACTAACCAAGCACTACGATAAGCAAAATACAAAAGTAGCTCACTTACCAAAGCTCCAGGCAGCAGCGGAACACACACGAAACACCGCACGGCACAAGAACACAACACTGCACTAAACACTACACTGCACTATTATTTTCTTGAGTAGTTGTAACACTGACACAAAACTGGTAACTATTGCACTGAACGGTAAAAACTGATCAAAGCCGGGTACTATCGCACTTGAAAAAGAGACAATTTCCCATGTAGAGAGAGCACTTGAGAGATGTTGCTCCTTCCAATCGCAGGGTGATTATGACGAACCGCCGAGAGTGGTCAGAGCTGTTGGGTTGTGCGTCGTGAGACGACCCAATGGTATCCTAGTACCGAGCCTCCTATGAGGGGCTCCTGCCTAGTGGTCCTGTCCAGACGGAATATTGATTAATTAATTTTATTGGTCGTTACAACGACATGCTCGTACTAGGTCGACTAGTACAGTATTTGTCGAGGCCGTTTCCAAGATTCACCTGGACGTATTCGGTACCTGCCAAGGCCAGCTATGAGTGGGTTTGTCTGGGTCCTCGCAGCTCGGACGTAAAATTTACGTGCAAGTCGCCTTGCGGTGTCATCCAAGGAGCGGACACCGAGTCCTCTTCTCAGGAGACGAGAAGAAAACCGATAGGGGACTTTGGCCGCTAGCCGAAGCCCTCTATCGAGAACGCTTTGCAACCTTCTTTTATGAACGGTTGCGAGGTAACCCCAGACGGGAAGAGCGTAGGTAATGATCGGCAACAGATACGCGTTGACAATCAACTTACCCAGCTTGCGGGTCATAGCCTTGTTGGCAAGTATCGGAAACAGTTGACCGAGACGAGCGGACGCTTTCTTTCGCATCGTCTCAGCGTGGGTACGCCAGGTGAGCCGACGATCAAGGTGGACACCGAGGTACTTAACTTCCCTCGACCAGGGCAGGTACGTTCTACCGAGTCTCACTCGGCCTCGTGGTTCTTTCCGGCGCTTTGTGAATAGCACCGCGGAGCTCTTGGTTTCGTTGACGGCAACTTTCCAGCTTTCCGTCCACGTCGAATACGCATCGAGTGCGCGCTGAGTCGTGGGATAGCAAAGTCTGCGTTCCGATCGGCGGTATAGACCGCCGTGTCGTCGGCAAACAAAGCCATCTGGACTCCAGGCTCTCTGGGTGCGTCGTTGACATACACGGAGAACAGGAGAGGCCCTAGCACGCTACCTTGAGGTACCCCGGCTGTGATACGTCTCTCGGAAGAGACGTGGTCGTCTATTCGCACGCAGAAAGTCCTCTCCGTCAGAAAGCTAGCAATCAAGCGAAGGTAGCAATCTGGGAGCTGGATTTCCCGGAGCTTGAACAAGAGCCCGTCGTGCCAGACACTATCAAAGGCCTTTTCCACATCTAGGAAACAGGCGACAGTCTGCTCTTTCCGACACCCGGCGTCCGTGATGTATTCCACCAGTCTCATCAGTTGATGAGTGGTGGAATGCCCCACACGAAAGCCGAACTGTTCGGGGACCAGTACATCGAAGTTTCGTAGATGATCTAGTACTCTCCGTTGTACGAGACGTTCGAGGACCTTTGACGTGGCTGACAGTAGACTAATGGGCCGGAGGTTGCCGGGACGGGAAGCGTCCTTTCCCTGCTTCGGGATCACTATGACCGTTGCCTTACGCCATTTCTGGGGAAAATAGGCCAGTCTAAGACACGCGTTGAACAGCGCGACCAAGAAAAGTACTCCTCGCTCCGGGAGTCGAGTAAGAGCGGCGTTCGAGACGCCGTCCGGGCCAGGAGCTTTTCTCGGCACGAGTTCAACGAGCCGATCTGTGACCTCTTCCCTAGTAATGGGTTCGGGCTCCGAAGTGATCGGAAGAGATAGAAAGTCTTCCACTTCGTTCTCGACTTCTTCGTCGAAGTCCCAGTCCATGGGCGGGTTAGGTGCGAACTGTCGCTCAAAACACGCGCCCAAGTACTCGGCCTTCGCCTCCGGGCGAGCCAGGATTTGACCGAACGGTCCAGCAATGGCCGGGATGCGCCTCTTCCCTACCAACGCCGAAGGTATCCGGTAAGGGCTACTTTCGTCCGATCCGTCCCCTGCCTGGGCCACGGCGAGTTCCCAACAGCGTCTCCGGTAGGCCTGCATTTCACGACGTAAAATGCCGGTCGCCCGGTTGTACGCTGCCTTGTCGGCCGGATCACGGGTCCGCTGCCAGCGTCTCCGGAGGCGATTTCTCTCGCAAGCGAGAGCACTCGTCTCCTCTGGGATCCGCTGCCAGTGGGGCGTGACGCCAGGCTTCATTCTGGAAGACGCGTCGATCGCAGATACGACTGCCTCATCAAACGCGGCAACTGCCTCGTCGACTTGGCGGAAGGTTTCGAGTGGTCCCGCGTCTGGCAATCGGCGACTTAACGCCGGGCCATAGCGATCCCATTCTACCACCTTCCTGACATCTCTGCGTACGACGTGCTGGGTAGCGACGTGTATCAGGATGGGGAGATGATCGGACGATAGTTCCGTTAGCGCGGACACATGGACCGGACAGTCAATTCCTTGAATCACCGCTATGTCCAAGACATCGGGAGCCGCGTTGCGTTGTGAGGGGTAGAACGTAGGTTGGGTAGGCCCAATCACTTGTATCCTGCGAGAATCGGCAAACCTGCGTAAACGTTTCCCGTTTGGGGCAGTCAAGCGACTGTTCCAATCGCGATGTTTACAGTTCAGATCGCCGGCCATGATGACCCTCCTGTGTGCATCGAACGCGACAGCTAGATCGGGGTGAAGGAGCTCTTTTTGCGGCGGTTTATACGCCGCTACCATCTGTACACCGCCTAGAGTGTTTAACAACTCCACAGCGGTGCCTTCGAGGTGTGTCATTGCAGGCAAGACGACTCGGTGATGCTCGAGAGTGAGCCTCACCGCGACGGCAGTACCGCCACCAGCAGTGCCCGGTCTGTCGTTTCGATAGCACACATAGTTGGCCAGTCGTAACCGACTCGCAGGAGTCAAGTGGGTCTCATTGAGAAGTACTACATCGGGTTTGAGTCGGGCCAGTAATTCTTGGAGTTCCTGGATCTTGTTGGACAACCCGTTGGCGTTCCAGGAAAGAATCGAGAGATCTCGTTTGAGGACCCGACTCATAGAAGACCTACACAAGTGGCGGCTTCCACCAAGAGCATGAATCTCTCAGTTATGTCAGCAGTCTCCAAGCGGGAGCGGATGGACCTGAAGGTCTGGGCGACTTTGCTGAGATCGAACTCAGCAAGGAAGTCTTTGACGACCTGGTAGTCGTCAGGTACGGTTTTGGAGGCAGATTGCCTGGAGACTGCGTGCGCATAAGAGCGCCGAGGCTTGTCAATCGGGGGATTGGTGGAAGCCAGGGGTTTCTTAGGGCCAGGTGTAGCGCCTCTAGCGGAGGTGCTAGGAAGAGGGACAGATGCGTTTGCGTCGGACTTCGCGCGTTGTGCAGGCTGTCTGGACTGTGCGGCCGGGTTGGCAGGAGCCCGGGATCTAGCGCCACGGGGCTTTCTTTGCCGCTTCTTTTTGCCTGCGTTGGGAAACCGCGGGGGCGGGAGGTCTGGCGAGGCTGCTTCTAAAGCAGGGGCGGGAGTCTCCGGTGCTGGGGAGGGTTGAGTAGTCTCAGGCTCCACAACCGAGATGTTTTCTGTTGGCTGGGTGGTCTCACTTTTAGATGCCACGAGGTTACGGCGCTTTTTCGCCTGAGGCGGGACAGGGGCCTGTGAAGGAGCCTGAGGTGGAGTTGCCTGTGCTACAGGTGTTTGCTTCGGGCCTTTAGATCGCTTCTGTTGCCTGTTTGAAGCTGGGGCGGAAGACACGGCAGCCGTAGCAGGAGGCGCAGGGCCTGGCTGCTCGGTTGCAGGTCTGGAACCAGCTACCGAATGCCTCGGTGGTGGCAGGCGCCCTTTCGGCTTTCGCCTCTCGAGCTCCTGCTGAAACACCGGACATGCCCGGTAGTTGGCGGGGTGACTCCCGCCGCAGTTGATGCATCTTTTGAATGCAGGTGCATCGCAAAGTTTGGAGGCGTGAGGGAGAGAACACCTCACGCACGCCGGAGCGTTAGAACAAGAGTCGGAGTGGTGCCCGAAGCGTTGGCACCTGTGACACTGAGGCAGAACCCCGGGAGCGCGGCTTCTTTCCACTTTTACGCGGAAACCAAAAAGCCGCGTAAGTGAGAGTAGGCTAGTGCCTGCCTCGCTATTCTCCACCAGGATGCGGACCAGAGGAATTGGACGCCTTGGTCCGGCAGGAGTAAACACCCGATGGACCGCGCGAACAGGATAGCCCAGCTCGCGCAGCTCATCGAGTATTTCCTCCAGAGGGGATTCCACGTCCAAGCCTCTGAGGACAAGCGACAGAGGCTTCACGTGTTTGGTCGAGAAGGTATGGTACTGGAATTGCTGGGATTCCACGTACGCCACGACACTGCGGTACACGTCCATTCCGCGGACAACGATCTTGACTGTATCGCCCCCAAGGAGCTTCAGGTCAACGTTGGCCGGGGAAAGTCCGGGAGCCACTATCAATCGCCGGTAAAAACCGGTGACGTTGTTCACGCCATGAACGTAAACGGGCGGGATGCGAACCGCGGCCGACGGTGCTTGGGCACCGCCGGACGCAGTCGGCCCCGGGCCGGATTCGCCATCGGCGGGGACAACTTCCATGGCGGACGCCGAGGAAGAGGTTGAGGACGATCGGTTCCGCCTCGGTTTCTTAACCGGGCGCCCCCGTGGCCCAACCGCCACGAAAGCGTCGGTCTCGTCACCGGGCAGCGGAACCGACCGGGGATCGACTTGGGCCGCATCCATAAGCGGAGAGCACGGCGAGTCGCTCGTGTGGGGCGGGGCAGTGGCGAGCGACTGCGAGCTCGATGACGCGCCCGGAGCGGGCATTTCCGCCATCGAGCGGGAGGTTCGCCGTCCAGAGGCAGCCAGGCTGCCTCCGGCGGTAACCAGGGACCTAGGGTCCGGCCCGAGCCGGATCGCTTGCGGGACTTCTGGAACGCTCAGGCTTACTACGAGCTGGGCAAATGACCGGCTTCGTTAGATACCTCTCCTTACCAAGAGAGGTGTCCACCGGCCTCTTTACCTAGGCGATATCCAAGCTCGCTTACCACTGGTGGGGGCTCGCAAGGATCGTCCTAGGCAGCGCTACCTAAGAGCCTGAGCGTCAGCGGGCTAGATGCGCTGCGCAACCAACAGCTCTGGCAGGCTATATGCTTCCTCTTCAGCGGTGGTCCTGAAAAGGGTCACTTGGCTGGTGGCCCTTAGAAGGTCCGACGAACTCAGCTGTGTGTGCTGGCTACTCAGTTCACCAGCCAGCTGAGTTGAAGTCTTCTATCTTCTTGTTGGCGAGCAGCAAGAGGGCCAAAATGTTTCTGTCCAACGGCGGCAGAAGGCAGTAGGGCAGCGGCTGAGAACAGCGAAAGAACTTCAGCGTCCAAGCTGGAGAGAGCAGTCCAAAGGAGAGATCCTTCCTTGTCCGCTGACACTATGGAAAAACTCTGGATGTCAGTTACGCGAACCGCCGAGGTGAAAGCATCTCCTTAAATAGTGTCTGGCATGGTCTATTTTCCATGGCCAATCAGAATTGAGTATGCCGAGCTGGCTTCTCATTGGTCCGTGCGATACACCTGAAGCGGACAAAATGTTATAAATAGAGGCATCGTAGCAGCAACTCGCTGTTGCTTGTTCCCAGTCCATTGGGAGACGTGTTCGGCGTATCATCCATTCGAACACATTTCTTTCTTTTGCTACTGAAGATGGCCACCGGTGGTGCGGCCGAAACGTTTAGCAGCATCTTAAGCAATCGACCACGGCCTTTCAGCCCGGAAGTTTTAGAAAATAATCGTAAGAAGATTATGTATTTAATAGTTAATAAATTTGAATAATAGCAAAATATAATCTGTTATATAATGTAACATTCTCACATGCCCAGGATGCCAATAATTTTGAAACAGTGGATTGCTAATATTAATTTGGCTAAGACTTTTGGACAGGACGAAGGAAGTTAATTAGTTCATTATTAGATATTGTGAAGTACACTTGACACGAGCTCTTAAGCATTTTTAACCTAGTAGCTGAGAAATAAATGGCGTATAGCGACAAGCCTAGCCAGAAGTGAAAAACGCGAGTTTTGTAAAAATACGTTCTAAAAGTAAATTCAGTGAAACAAACACCAACAAACATTAAACTAACTTCAAACAAGAACAGAACACAGTGAATACACCATTTAAACGATTTAAACAATAATGAATCAGGCTGAGGAGAAAGGGAACAAGTCATTCATTGCAACTTTTCAGGAGGAAGGAAAAATTAAATTAAACTCACACATTTTATATTATCCTCTCCAATTTTTGTGTGTGAATTCACTATGATAGCACTAAATTGTGCTAGCGTCTACACTCCAGTTTGAGCAGTCATCTCTACGGTCTGTGTGTTTGCCATCTTTTCCATGACTTCGACGCTCCAGGACATCGCATAGCAGGTACCACATCATTAACAGGTGCGTACAATGTCTGAAGAAGGCCTCAAAGTTTTCGTCAGAAAGAGAGGCGGCATAAAGTCTGCCATAGTGCGTATTAATGCGGCTATCATTAGCTTTGATAAAAACACTAGCACGAAATATTTTTTAACAATTAGACTGGAAAGTCTAAAAAGTTTGGCAACAAAATACGATGAGGTACAGTCCGAAATTTAACTCATTGCTAAAGACATAAACGCTGCTCAAGAAGACCGAATTGTGGTTGAAGAGCTGTTATATTCAGCAGAACCCAATATCTTGCAGTTGATAGAAAGCTTCAACGTTCAGACTGTATCTCCCGTATTAACAAGCAACATACAATTAAAACCGATAAGTCTGCCCTGCTTCACAGGTAATATCTTAGAATGGCAGCATTTCTATTCAATATTTCTGGACTTGGTGCACGCCAGATCTGATTTAACCTCAGTGCAGAAATTACACTATTTGTATTCGTCTCTGAAAAATGAGCCGCTAGATTTAATTAAGTCATTACCTATGTGTAACGAAAACTACTCGATAGCGTTGAGTTTGCTGTCCGCTAGATATGACAACAAATTCATACTAGCTAAGTATTATATTCAGAATTTACTTGAAGTAAAGTCAACAGTTAAGGACTTTGTCCAAAGTGTGGCAGAGTTCATAAATACAATAACGTCTTCCGTTAATTCACTGGCGGCCATGCAACTGTCAGTGGATTCATTCGAGCTTATCACTGTACAATTATTGTCAGCGAAACTCGACCAAACTACTTTTAAATTATGGAAGGAGTCTATAGACACTGATAATCTTCCTAACTTTCAAGGTTTACTTAGTTCTTAAACGCACGTAGGCAGCTGCTAGAAAATACACTGCCTATCGATGCCGGACATTTGCTCAACAAGTCAACTTTAAGATTCAATAAATCTGACAAACATAAATCACGAAACTCTGCTGGCAGCACTGCATTTAAAAGTTATCACTCAGCGTCAAATAATTATTTATGCTTATGCTGTAAATCTAGTCATCCAATTTACATGTGTGACAAATTTCGTGCATTAAGCACATCAGAACGAGGACAATTCATATTAAATCATAAATGCTGTACTAATTGTCTAAGACCAGATCATTTCTCATCTAATTGTAAGATTAAACAATCATGTAAGATCTGCTCAAAACGACACCATACATTGTTGCATATAAACAATGTGTCGAAGCCAGTCTCTGCCAGCAGCAGTAACTACTGTTCACTTAAATTACAATCCACAAATAATATTCTTTTATCAACAGCAATTGTGTTTGTCATTGACCAGGCTGGCAACAGACAACTCGCGAGAGTTCTATTTGATGCGGGGTCACAAATAAATTTTTGTACAGAATCATTTGCCAAGAAATTACGGCTTAACTTCACTAAATCTAACATACCGATTACAGGTATAAATAATACCGCTTGTTGTGCCACTAAGTTAGCGTCTATACGCATTATCTCACGCTATCAAAGATTTAGTTTCCAAGCAACATGCGCGGTCTTATCTGCATTAACTCATAAATTGCCAGCACAATCTTTTAACATAAATCAGTTTAATGTCCCAGATAACGTTTATCTCGCGGATCCACACTTCAACTTTTCGGCTGACATTGATATACTGTTAGGGGAGCAATTTTATTTAGATTTAATTTTACCTAACAAATATGTAAGGGGTTCTCATATCCCTACTATACAAGAAACAAAGTTAGGCTACATTCTAGCCGGAAATGTGACCAAACATAATCTGCCATTATAAGGGTCCTGCTGTTTCGTTCCTGGCTAGGAACAACGGCAGTCAAATCCTAGCGTCTCTCGAGAAATTTTGGGAGACCTAAACTATCCCTGATAGTACACCCATTAATAACGAGTCAGCTTGTGAGGAGCATTTCGTTAAGTCTACTCATCGCAATCAGGAGGGTAGGTTCGTGGTCTCGCTACAATTTAAGTCAGACAATCCCCAGTTGGGTGAGTCCTATGCTAGCGCTGAAGCGAGATTCTTGAGTTTAGAACGCCGGTTCATGCGCGATTCTAAGCTTGCGCGCGATTACGCAAACTTTATACAGGAGTATAAGGATCTTGGCCACCTGACGCTTGTCGACGATTGCTCCATAAATTCAGGTGTTTTAAATACTTATTATTTGCCTCACCATGCCGTCTTTAAACATTCTAGTTCTACCACAAAACTTCGCGTCGTTTTTGACGGCTCGTCCAAAACTACCAATGGCCTTTCTCTCAATGACATTTTGTTGGTAGGCCCAAACGTCCAACAAGACCTTTTTCTATTCTTTTGCGATTTCGTATGCATAACTATATTCTCATCGCCGACATCGAAAAGATGTATCGCCAAATTCTGGTAGCTGAGAAGGATTGTCATTATCAATGTATTCTGTGGCGTGACTCTCCCCTCGAACAGTTTAAACATTTTGTACTGCGAACTGTAACATACGGCACCGCTAGTGCTTCGTTTTTGGCTACCCGCTGTCTTAATCAGATTGGTAAGGATCATCAAACTTCTTTTCCTGACGCGGCGTCAGTTATAACCAATGATTTCTATGTCGACGATTTGTTAACCGGTGCAGACACCATTTCTGATCTGAACAAGTTGAAATCTGACTTAGGTACGTTGTTGAGTCAATAAGGTCTCACTCTACATAAATGGGCATCAAATGAACCCAACGTGGTCGCAGATCATGACAATTTATCACTCCCTTTAAACAAACAGGGTAATGTGCGTACCTTGGGCATTCTCTGGAATAACACTACCGATTCATTTTTGTTTGACATCAGATCATTCCCCGTTGAATCAAGCATCTCTAAGAGGAAAATCCTATCGATTATCGCAGGTATATACGACCCACTCGGACTCGTCGGTCCCGTTGTTTTCCTGTACAAACAGTTTATGCACCAACTTTGGCTGTGCAATCTTGGTTGGGATGAGCCAATCTCCGGGCAATTACACTTGCATTGGCATTCATTATGCAATAAATTATGTCTGATCAGTAAAATCAGTCCCACGTTCTATTCGCTGCAAGTCTAAAGCAAGGATTGTTGATTTACATGGGTTTTCGGATGCTTCTGAAAGGGGATATGGGTGTTGCGTTTACATTAGAGCCATTTATCAAGATTCATCGGCCTCTTGTCACCTTCTGTGTTCTAAATCTCGCGTAGCCCCCCTACGACAGGTGTCATTTACTCGCATTGAACTCTGCGCTTGCTTGTTGTTATCGCGACTCTTATTCAAGGTCGCCCCTGCTCTTCATTCCTTTATCAATAGTGTTCACCTCTATTCTGACCCTATGGTGTCTCTTTACTGGATTCATGCCCAGTCTTCCAGGTGGAAGACCTACGTCGCTAATCGTGTTGCCGAAATTCACCGTCTTACTGAAGCCTACACGTGGCATCACATCAATTCTCGACATAATCCTGCTGATATTATTTATAGGGGATGTCACCCCGACGTTTTGCGCGATTGTTCGCTTTGGTGGCATGGTCCCGCTTGTTTGTCTCAATCTTCCGAGTCCAATCTTTTTCCACCCTTTTTACCTTCTAATCTGTCGTCTTCTGAATTCACTGCGGAGGAAAAACAAACTCCCAAACTTTCTCTAATGTCTACCCTGGCTATTGATCTTTCTAAGGACTTTTTTCGTTGCACCGTCTGACTCGCGTATACGCTTACTGCTTTCGATTCATCAAAATCATTAGACTCTCCAGGGCTGAGAAAATATCGGGCGCTCTTACCCCCGTTGACCCGTTGATATTCATTCCACTCTCAATTTTTTCATAAAACAATCTCAGTCCATCCACTTCGCTGCCGAGATTAATTGTCTGCGTAATGGGTCTTCTGTCTCTATCAGGTGCAATTTGTCTTCTCTGGACCCGTTCCTCGATGAGTCTGGCGTAATACGCGTCGGCGGACGATTACAGCAGTCGCAATTACCCTATGACAATAAACATCCTATTGTCTTGCATCCATCGGCTCATATTACTCGCCTTATTATTGAACGCGAACACATTCGCCTACTCCACGCTGGTGCTCAACTCATGCATCACTCATTTCGTCAACGTTGGTGGATCATTAACGCCAAGATAGTCATTCGCTCTATCGTTCGTAGATGCGTCAAGTGCCTCAGGCTTAGTGCCAAACATCAGATTCAGAGGCTTGGTATTTTGCCATCTCCCAGAGTCACTCCTTCGCGGCCGTTTCTATTCTGCGCCGTTGACTATGGTGGTCCCTTCATGATTCGTCATGGCGGGCAGAAATCTAGGAATCTGTCAAATCGTACGTGTCTTTGTTCATCTGCCTAGCAACTAGGGCTATTCATTTGGAATTAGTTTCCGACCTTACAGCCAACGCGTTTATAGCGGCCTTACGTCGTTTCATGTCCCGTAGGGGCATACCCAGCCAGTTATATTCTGATAATGGCACGAACTTTAGGAAGGCCCGCAATGTTTTGCATGACCTTTACAATCATTGGCATAATAAGGATGCCACCTCATCAATCCAATCCTTTACGACCTCTCAGGGTATTACATTGTCATTTATTCCGCCCTCATCACCTCATTTTGGTGGCCTTTGGGAGAGCGGTATAAAGAGTTTAAAGTATCACTTGCGCCGCGTGGTAGGCAAGTCTATACTCACCTTCGAGGAGTTTACGACAGTTTTGTCTCAGATAGAGGCATGTCTAAAATCACGTTTATTATTTGCCGTTTCATCGGATGTAAATGATCCGGTGCCACTTACACCTGCTGGCCATTTTTTTTATTTGCGCACCATTAACGGCGTTACCTGATCCAGACTTATCCCACATTCCCATCTCTCGTCTTGGACGTTGGCAACTTCTCCAGAAGTTTGTCACAGTCATTTGGAAAGCTTGGTCTCGCGACTACTTACATCAACTACAACAACGTCACAAATAGAAATTCGCCAAAGATAACGTTTCCATTGGAGACCTGGTTTTACTGATTGAGGATAACTTACCTCCATTAGCGTGGAAATTTGGTGTAATTACCGCCACATTTCCCGGCCCAGACAACTTAATTAGAGTAGTTGACGTTCGCACGCCTACTGGCACCTATCGCCGACCAATTCATAAATTATGTTTGGTCCCTACGAGGGAAGAACAGTAAAAAAAAGAGTTTATTTTCCTTTGTATATATTTGTAATCTGTAATACATAAATCAGATGTTCAAAGAAGACTTTGTTAGTTATAAGCATCTTTGTTTTTAGCATAAGCTTTAATTTGTATATTTTTTATTCAGAAAATGTTTGTTTTATTCAAGCAAGTGTCAATTTATTTAATATGCAAAGCTTTAATTATTATTTTGTATTTTCGTATATGCAACATTTGATTTATGCCTCATGTCTTTGTTACTATTGTTTTTATGTAAAAATTTTGTTGTAATATTCGCACGGTCTGCAGCTATACAAACCACGTATGCATTTTCTCGCACATTTTGTCAATATGTGTGATATTTTGTTACTCTGTGAATTCATTTCTCACAATTGTTCAACACATGTATTACATTTTGTAATTATCTAAACCAATTTCTATTGTATTTATTATGTATAACTTGTATCTATGTAAAACACATTGTTTTATCCGCATTTACTGTCTATAACCATACGCCACGCCTATATTTTTATATTAAATTTGGATTGTTATTTGTGTTCATGTATTGCACAATTATTATTCATGCTTTAATTATGACATACATGTCATTACACTTTGTGCTTACAATCATTCAACTATGTATAGCTTGTCTTTACATGTATAATTTTATAACAATTTTGTTTGTTCATTGTATTCATACTATTGTGTAGGTCTACTGGCCTTATCTGGTTCTAGATAACCATTGTGACTTACACAAATATTACAATTTATCGGGCCCATCATGTGATGAGTCACCGATTACATACAACATATATTGGCAATACATTGCTAATCTTGCATTTATACACATGTATAATCAGGTTGCGAGCCGATTTTGGCCTGTTCAACTCTTATCATCATTCAAGCTTATCTCTAAACAGTTAATGTCATAACTGTTATCTAAGACTACAACTCAAGGTTCAATGCAGCCTACTGAGATTAACCTTTATTATTAAGAACTCTGTATTTTTCTACAATAAGTTATTAAAATGTATTGAAAAATCTTTTGATTTTTGTGGGCAGTTATGGACAGTAATGTGGTAATTTTCGCATTAATAAGTTGGCTAATCTGTGCTTTCTGATATTGCGCTATCATGTTCTTATCTCGTTTTCATAACGTCACAGTTAACCGAGTTGCGGCAGGCGGCAGACGTCATAACGTTTGCTCGCTTGTTCTGTCATCATCATTTTTCTTGTCGTCAGACAATCATTGTAGGCCTTAGGCCACAACATATATTGCACTTGCAATACATTAGCAATACCTTGCTAATTCTTTTTCATATAGCTTGAGTGCCACGTACTCGCGCCTCAAGTCTTACGACAACTCATACAATATTCGTCTAGGCCTTAGGCCTTAACGTTTTAATCTGAGTGCCGCACATTTGCGCCTCATTTAACATGTAGCGTTCTTAACGACTCTGTTTATTTAAAATCAAATTGTACAGACTTAGTCAATCTCAACACCAACTAAGTGTACAGAGCTTAATAAATGTATTATACAGTCCACTATCGTCATTATTTTGCTTCCTGGCAATAGCACCACAAGCATCATTCTTCCTAACATTAACATTTTTTTGGTCCTATCGGGCCGCAACTTATACAGTAAGTTTTAAAATTCACTTCCTGTCCTTTTTCAAAAATGTTGCCATTATACATGTTATTTTAAGGATTGTATTAAATCTCAGATTGATATAAAAGGTTTGTCTTCCCTTAATTACTTGTAATTAGATTAATTGTTTATCTTTTAAAATATTGTACATTAATATGTGACTCCCCTCTCTAAATTTTTTACATTTACATTTTCAACAATAATTCTTGCTATCTCTTTACAAAATCTTTCTTACTTATATTTACAATTACATGAATCTATGACTGATTTATCTTATATAAATCCCATCCGTTTAATTGTTTTTCTGTACTTATTTCATCAATTTTGATGCTGTTTAGTTTTAACATTTGGCCTGGATTTCTAATAGTTTTTACATACAAAGTTTTAAATAATATATTTTGTTTGTACCCTCTCTGACTTTCTATTCTATTATGACATTAATTAACATTTTCTTATCTTAACACAAGAACAATTAGTATATAATTTATACTCTTAATACATAATACATAATTGAAATTAACAATGGTCTTTCAAATTCAGACATTTTACACTTAATTATTATTAGTAATACAATAAATATTTTAGAACAAAGAATGTTATTTAACGCTGACATTTTATACTTAATTATTATCAGTGACTTATTCTAAATAAACAAAACATCTCTGTCCTTCCATCATATACTCTATTTCTTATACTAGGTTCTATTTTCAGTTTTAATCTGTTTTTGATATTGGGGTAATGATATTTTAACACTTCACTTTTTATATGCCCTGCTCTTGTTTTATCTATTATCATTCTACTGAATGTTGTATATTAAGAGTGGCAGTTATTATTCAGAAACGCCAGTATTATCTGTCATGACAATACTTTATTTAATATTATTCATGGACACAAATAAACACTTCAAAGTTGTATTATTTCACAATTTACTTAGTTTGCGAACTGCAATATTTACACATAAGGTTTATTTTTTATAACACAAAAACTTGCACTGATCCCCTTTTCATTCTTGGATTTTATTTCTAAATATTTTTATAGTTTTATTAAAATCCAGAAATCTATTTATAGAGGATAATGAAGGTTTGTCTTTTGGCATTATATAATTATTTCACATTGGTTCACTTTCAATTCTACTTTATACACTTTTGGCTTATTTTTATTTTACATTGTTTCTAAATTTGATATTTTGTTATACTTTCATTTGTTATCTTGTTTATCATTTTCTTTTGGGGTTTGGGTTTTTATAAGAGCACTCCTTCTTCTTGTGGATGCTGTCTTGTTCTGGTTTCTTCATTGGTTTCTCTTATTTTCCTTCTTGTTCCTTATAAAAATATTTCCTTTTCTTCTTGTGGATGTTGTCATGTTTTGGGTTTCTTCCTTACCTACTCCTATCCAACCTGGGTATTACCTTTTTCTACATTTTTGGTTTTGCAGTTTATTTTGATGATTCATCACTCATTGTACCATTGGTTTTAAATGAACTTTTACTTTAATCTATGATTATACTTCACGGTGGTTCTTTATTAATTCTTTATTTTATTTTGCTTTCTCGGATTGAAACAATGTTTTTATTTTGTTTTTATTGATCATTCTACCATTCAGAATTATTGGCATTATCTGTCATGCTACAATATATATATATATAATATTTAAAATTTATGTTTATTTTACCTCAAAATGTTGTTTTCCCTATTTTGGAACATGTTTTGTTACCCTTAGTGTTCCCATCATGAGCCTCCTAATTTTGAAAATTGTGGAGTACCTGTGTGCTGGTTGGCGGTTGTTATGGCTCCCCTTTGGTTTTTGGTTTTTTAATAAATATTAAATATATTATATACATCAAGAAATAGACTGTAGCAAAAAGTGTCAGCCATGGCACGATGTTTATTAAAACAGTAAATTAAAAATAAATAACTATTGTATTTTTTATTTCCCAGTTAAAGGATTGTCGAATTAGATAAACTGAAATATTGATTTAGTAAATTGGTGACAGAGCATACTAAACACATGAAATATCTTGATTTCATAATAGACAGTAATCTCTCATGGAAATGTTCTATTTGTAACCTGAAGAAATAGTTATATACATTCTTACCAAAATTCTATTAGTTACGAGATTTTTGTCCCGAAATAACTATTCCTCGATAACAACCAGATAAGTCCTGTGATCAATTCACGGCAGTGTAACTAGTTAGTTCGAATTGCTTACTACAATTGTCATGTGTAACATTTTCTTACTGATGACTAACAAAATTGTTTCATGAAGGTATGCAGCAATTGTTGTCAGATGTGGTATTATCAAGGAGAACTATGTAATAACAGACATCAGCTGCCTTGTGTATACTACGCACACAAGCCAGTTGAAGACATAATACGCAGTCCTGTTCGAATAAACAAACTCGTATTCATTCATTGTCCTGTCTTGGATAAGTAGTCACAACTGTTATATAAATATAAACACTAGACAAGTTGAACAAAAGAAGGCAATGCTTTATATCCGCGTAAAAACGAGTGGTATTTTAAAGTAATAATGTGCATTTTAGATAATTTATTTACATTTTCTGATAAACCTAATTTTCATCATTAAATTATACGTAACAGTATAACAAGTATTTAAATTACTACTCCTACTTTATTACATATTTACACATATATAGGTACTCCAGAAATATTTCAGTGTTCACGTAGGTTTTATAAGAACAAAAGTAATGTTCTCTTAGTTTAGTGTTCATTAGTTTAAAATGCTTTAAGCTTAGCAAATATTCCGTTACTTAATATTCCTTATTAAGCTATTGGTATTAAGTTTATGGCCTGGCTTAAACGCGCGAATACACGCGCGCGCGCGTGTACACACATATAAACTCATGAAATTTCGATAATCTGATGTTGAAGACTCCAACCGTGGATATTTTATAGATACAACCTTTTTAGACTTTGCTTATTGTGGGAAACATATTGTACAGAATACCGTAACGTTAAATGAAATGTATTTATTTTATTCAGTTGTTAAAATAAGATACTTAAATTGGATTGCATTTTGTAATGTATTTGTATTTGTATTAATTATGAACTACAAAGTTTAATTTAAATTAAGATTAAAAGTGCCGTTGATTCACAAGAATTTACTGTCATGTGTTCTTCTCCGATACGCTTTAAATAACGAAAATTCATATTCTAAAATTTACAATTCAGGTCAAATCAGGTAGTAATCCAGTCCAGTTCTCGATGTGCCACTATTAAAGAAGGAACATAATTCTTATTAAAAATAACGAAGCTTTTTAGACCTGGTATTACTAGATGGTAAGTAAATAATCAAAATGTTTTATAAAATTTGTAGGTTACTTGTTATTCAGTTCATTCTATTTATAATCAAGTTAAAAACTTTCGCTAGCATTTTATATTTAATTCCTTCAAAAAAAGAACACTCGGGAGACAATTTTTAAAACGGTTCGAGTTGTTTTCAATATTGTTCTTTTGGAAAATAAGGGCATTACAATCTGTGTTATAAATACCAATTTGTTTTACGCCCTCAAAAGAAACAATACTGTGTATTCATTAGATGTGTGTAATACTGGCTTGAGCAGAAGCATGACAATCAGAAGCCTCTGATGTAATAACGTGTTTATTTACGCAGCACTTTCCAAAACTACATCTATGCGCCAATCAGATTATACCTTTAGTAAGACAAGATAACAGTTTTGAGTACACGTTGCCGCTGTGTAGTTACAATTAGTATTCATGAATCCCAGTTTAAGTAAATCGGCCTATCGTGTTTTTGTCATTTTGCTGTCGGTATAGTCGTTGTTTAATGATATACAGTAACATGACAACAACGTAACTACACACAGAAATAAATAAACATTTATCCCGACTGCCATCCTTTTGACCGAGGGTGTATTAGATTTTTAACTGTTTACACGATGATCTTTTTTACATTCTTATTTGGCAATGAAAGTACCTACGGTAATTGATAATTAAGTTCTTTATTTGGGATCAGATTGTAATTTCGTGTAGACCTAATTACGTAGCTGTGGCATCTATTAATACACGTTCAACATTTTTTATTACAAGGTATGTAGCATGCACAGAATTAGCACCAAATAAATATCAAAACTATTAGCTTATTATAACTTTATATTTTGTAACAATTTGTTCGTATGCTTGTCACGTACTAACATTAAAAGTTATAAATACGTTTTTAAAACAGTGATTTCTGTAAAAGAGTGTAGAAATAGATAAATAAAGATACGTGTTAAATAAGAACTCTTATGTTATGAATGCTTGAGCTTACAAATTGTTATTATTATTATGTTTTTACTATAAAATGTTCATATTTTTTAACATGATTTTCTGGAACATGTTTGGTGGAACGTAAAAACAGACAGCTGATGTACAGTTGCATGAGTTCAGACGTAGATGTGTACATATGTGTCAGCCCAAACACTAGTATGTTTTGTAAACATACACGCTTTGCCATTAAAACATTAAGAATGTTATTTGACCTTGAGTCGGTACTCATGATGTCGGGATTCTGATGAATGAGAAATCTTGTCTCTGTGCTGGAGACCTGTGGTGTTACGCTGAATAGACACAACACATTATCACTCTACACAGCAGTGGCTGACGTGTATTTACCATTTCTGAGTTCGCGGTACTACAACTCAGATTAAATTGTGCACAATGTTTGTAGAAAAGACGGACGTGTGTGACGTAGACGCCAGTTTGCAAAAAAAAAAAGCATCATCGTTCCCGCCAGAAATGTAATCACGTTTCTCGTTTATCTTGTCTCAGCCAAATAAACATTACTATGAGTTTACCATATTCCAGTGTCCTTCATATTTCATAAACACTTGAGAAATTTTATTGTTTCTAACAGGGGCACACTTAGAGGTGTCCGGCAGGTGTAAATGTTGTAGCGTCACAGAACGTTCCATAAAAAGAAATCATTTATATAGTAAGTTAGCATAGGAGGAAAGTGAAGTGAACAGTATCGAACCCAAGTAGTCCCAAAAAATTGTGTAATTTT